>CM046886.1:1114109-1559154 GCA_025688845.1 Cucumis hystrix | reverse complement strand
AGATATTTTAAAATTAAAAAAAAAAAAAAAACAGTTTTACAACAAATGGTATGATTTTTAGAAATTACAATGTAATATAATTATTCATTATTTAAAGAACCTATTAAATATATTTTTAAAAATTTAAAAAATTTAAAAACTTAAAAATGAAATAGATTTTTCTTATGAATTAAAATTTTTATAACTAAATTCATGTTCTTGAAGGCTAAAAAGAAGTAATTTTTGAAATATTTGAACTGGAATTTGGATGATGGGGCAATTCTCTTACGAAATAACAAAGACTGTTGTGTTGTATTCAGCTTCGTGGAAGGCAGCAATGGCTAAAGAGACAAACTAAAAAGTTGTTCCTCAAAATACCAAAAAAATAATAGTATTCACCTAAATTCATTTAACCTTTTTGGTTCTTTCCACCCCTTTTTTTTTCTTTTCGTTTCTTCTAATTTAATTCACCTCTTTTAAATAATTCCAATTTTTCCTTTTCTTTTTTCGTGGATCCTTCTTCCTTTGTTCAATTCTTCTTCTTTCTTCTTCTTTCTCTTCTTCCATTTCCATTCACACAACACATTTCTGTTCATCTTCTTCCGTGACTTTGACGACATGTCGTCTCTACATTTCCTTTCCTTTCTCACTCTCTTTTCCTCTTCTTTCTCCCCGGAATCAAATCCATCGACGACCAACGTCAAATCCTCACCAAATTCAAATCCTCTCTCTATACTTTCAAACTCCAATGTCTTTCATAACTGGACACTCCAAAACCCCATCTGCACTTTCTTTGGAATCGCTTGTAATTCACATGGTTTCGTTACTCAAATTGACCTTTCTCAACAGGCTTTATCTGGGGTTGTTCCTTTTGATTCCCTTTGTCAATTGCCAGCCTTGGAGAAGCTAGCTCTTCGCTCCAATTCCCTCTCCGGTGAAATCACCAACAGTTTTGAACAATTGTGTGAAATTGAAGTATTTGGATCTCAGTGGCAATTCCTTCTCCAGCTCTTTCCCAGCATACATTCTTTGAGTGGATTGGAGTTTCTGTATTTGAATTTAAGTGGGATTTCAGGGAAGTTTCCATGGGAGTCAATAGGGAATTTGAAAGGTTTGATTGTGTTGAGCGTTGGGGATAACGGTTTTGATAACACAACTTTTCCGTCGGAGGTTACTAATTTGAAGAAGCTTAATTGGCTTTTACATGTCAAATTTGTAGTTTAACAGGGGAAAATTCCAAGGTCTATTGGTAATCTCACGGAGCTTCTTAATTTGGAATTTTCAGATAATTATATAACAGGGACTATTCCGGTGGAGATTGGGAACTTGAACAAGCTACGGCAGTTGGAGTTATACAATAATCAATTAACGGGGACACTTCCAGTGGGGTTAAGAAATCTAACCGGGCTTAAGAATTTTGATGCTTCCTTGAATTATATTCATGGGGATTTATCAGAGTTGAGGTATTTGACGAACTTGGTTTCTTTGCAAATTGTTTGAAAATCAAATCTCCGGTCAAATTCCTGTAGAGTTTGGTGAATTTAAGTCGCTTGTGAATCTATCACTTTATAAGAACAAGCTTACTGGGCCTCTTCCTCAATCGATCGGTTCTTGGACGGAGTTTGATTACATTGATGTATCTGAAATTTTTTGACGGGGTCGATTCCTCCTGATATGTGTAAGAAGGGGACGATGAAGAAGCTTTTGGTTCTTCAGAATAATTTCACCGGTGAAATTCCGGCGACTTACGGTAATTGCTCTACTTTGACCCGGTTTAGAGTTAGTCAGAACTTGCTCACCGGCGTTGTTCCGTCTGGAATTTGGGGATTACCGAACGTGAATATAATTGATCTCGACTCGAACAAGTTGGAAGGTTCGATCACTTCCGATATCGGAAAAGCTGTGGCTCTCTCGGAATTATACATCGGAAATAACCGATTCTCAGGTCGATTGCCATTAGAGATTTCGCAAGCGAAATCTCTTGCTTCCGTTGATTTGAGCAACAATCAATTCTCCGATGAACTTCCGGCGACTATCGGTAACCTGAAAAAGCTCGATAGCTTCGAATTGCAGGGGAACAAATTATCCGGTTCGATTCCAGAGTCGATAGGCTGGTGTAATTCTTTGAGTATCATCAATCTGGCGGAAAATTAAAAATTATTTATATTTAATAAAAAAATACTAAAATACAAATTTCATTAGACTTAATTTTTATGTGATTCGTAAATATTTTGTCATTTTTTTTATTTTTTACCATTTTTTTAAAGACATTAAAAAGTATTTATTTATTTTTTGAAAAATAATTATAAGATATTTTAAAATTAAAAAAAAAAAAAACAGTTTTACAACAAATGATATGATTTTTAGAAATTACAATGTAATATAATTATTCATTATTTAAAGAACCTATTAAATATATTTTTAAAAATTTAAAAATTTAAAAACTTAAAAATCAAATAGATTTATTCTTATGAATTAAAATTCTATAACTAAACACATGTTCTTGAAGGCTAAAAAGAAGTAATTTTTGAAATATTTGAACTGGAATTTGGATGATGGGGCAATTCTCTTACGAAATAACAAAGACTGTTGTGTTGTGTTCAGCTTCGTGGAAGGCAGCAATGGCTAAAGAGACAAACTAAAAAGTTGTTCCTCAAAATACCAAAAAAATAATAGTAATCACCTAAATTCATTTAACCTTTTTGGTTCTTTCCACCCCTTTTTTTTTCTTTTCGTTTCTTCTAATTTAATTCACCTCTTTTAAATAATTCCAATTTTTCCTTTTCTTTTTCGTGGATCCTTCTTCCTTTGTTCAATTCTTCTTCTTTCTTCTTCTTTCTTCTTCTTCTTCTTCCATTTCCATTCACACAACACATTTCTGTTCATCTTCTTCCGTGACTTTGACGACATGTCGTCTCTACATTTCCTTTCCTTTCTCACTCTCTTTTCCCTCTTCTTTCTCCCCGGAATCAAATCCATCGACGACCAACGTCAAATCCTCACCAAATTCAAATCCTCTCTCTATACTTCAAACTCCAATGTCTTTCATAACTGGACACTCCAAAACCCCATCTGCACTTTCTTTGGAATCGCTTGTAATTCACATGGTTTCGTTACTCAAATTGACCTTTCTCAACAGGCTTTATCTGGGGTTGTTCCTTTTGATTCCCTTTGTCAATTGCCAGCCTTGGAGAAGCTAGCTCTTCGCTCCAATTCCCTCTCCGGTGAAATCACCAACAGTTTGAACAATTGTGTGAAATTGAAGTATTTGGATCTCAGTGGCAATTCCTTCTCCAGCTCTTTCCCCAGCATACATTCTTTGAGTGGATTGGAGTTTCTGTATTTGAATTTAAGTGGGATTTCAGGGAAGTTTCCATGGGAGTCAATAGGGAATTTGAAAGGTTTGATTGTGTTGAGCGTTGGGGATAACGGTTTTGATAACACAACTTTTCCGTCGGAGGTTACTAATTTGAAGAAGCTTAATTGGCTTTACATGTCAAATTGTAGTTTAACAGGGGAAATTCCAAGGTCTATTGGTAATCTCACGGAGCTTCTTAATTTGGAATTTTCAGATAATTATATAACAGGGACTATTCCGGTGGAGATTGGGAACTTGAACAAGCTACGGCAGTTGGAGTTATACAATAATCAATTAACGGGGACACTTCCAGTGGGGTTAAGAAATCTAACCGGGCTTAAGAATTTTGATGCTTCCTTGAATTATATTCATGGGGATTTATCAGAGTTGAGGTATTTGACGAACTTGGTTTCTTTGCAAATGTTTGAAAATCAAATCTCCGGTCAAATTCCGGTGGAGTTTGGTGAATTTAAGTCGCTTGTGAATCTATCACTTTATAAGAACAAGCTTACTGGGCCTCTTCCTCAATCGATCGGTTCTTGGACGGAGTTTGATTACATTGATGTATCTGAAAATTTTTTGACGGGGTCGATTCCTCCTGATATGTGTAAGAAGGGGACGATGAAGAAGCTTTTGGTTCTTCAGAATAATTTCACCGGTGAAATTCCGGCGACTTACGGTAATTGCTCTACTTTGACCCGGTTTAGAGTTAGTCAGAACTTGCTCACCGGCATTGTTCCGTCTGGAATTTGGGGATTACCGAACGTGAATATAATTGATCTCGACTCGAACAAGTTGGAAGGTTCGATCACTTCCGATATCGGAAAAGCTGTGGCTCTCTCGGAATTATACATCGGAAATAACCGATTCTCAGGTCGATTGCCATTAGAGATATCGCAAGCGAAATCTCTCGCTTCCGTTGATTTGAGCAACAATCAATTCTCCGATGAACTTCCGGCGACTATCGGTAACCTGAAAAAGCTCGATAGCTTCGAATTGCAGGGGAACAAATTATCCGGTTCGATTCCAGAGTCGATAGGCTGGTGTAATTCTTTGAGTATCATCAATCTGGCGGAAAATTACTTCTCTGGACATATCCCTTCGTCGCTAGGGCTTCTTCCAGTTTTAAACTCTTTGAATCTCTCCAATAACCACCTATCAGGTGAAATCCCCTCGACATTTTCGCATCTGAAATTGAGTTCTCTCGATCTTTCGAACAATCAATTAACCGGCCCAGTACCCGAAACACTCTCGAACGGAGCTTACAAAGAAAGCTTCGCCGGAAACCCTGGCCTCTGCAGTGTGGCCGACAACTTTATACAGCGATGTGCACAAAGTTCCGGCCCGTCGAAGGACGTCAGAGTACTCGTCATCGCTTTCGCCATCGGATTAATTCTTCTCAGCTTCACGCTATGGTGCTTCATAAACTTAAGAAAAAGCGGAAAAGATCGAGATCGATCGCTTAAAGAGGAATCGTGGGACCTAAAATCGTTCCACGTAATGACATTCACAGAAGAGGAGATTCTCGATTCCATTAAAGACGAGAATCTAATCGGAAAAGGAGGTTCCGGCAACGTTTACAAAGTAACAGTCGGAAACGGAAAAGAGTTCGCCGTGAAGCATATTTGGAACACAAATCCATACGAGGAGAAGAAGAATAAGAATTACCGTAGTTCATCGCCGATGCTGGTGAAACAGAAAACAAAGTCATCGGAATTCGACTCAGAAGTCAAAACTCTGAGCTCAATCCGTCATGTGAACGTGGTGAAGCTGTACTGTAGCATAACAAGCGAAGTTTCAAGCTTGTTGGTATATGAATATATGGCAAATGGAAGCTTATGGGACAGACTTCACACGTCGAGAAAAATGGAGTTGGATTGGGAAACAAGATACGAAATCGCCGTCGGAGCAGCGAAGGGATTAGAATATCTTCATCACGGCTGTGACCGGCCGGTAATTCACCGAGATGTTAAATCAAGTAATATACTTTTGGATGAATTTTTGAAGCCCAGAATCGCTGATTTTGGGCTTGCTAAAATTCTACACACCACAGCATCCTCCAACGACACTAGCCATGTCATTGCGGGCACCCCGGGCTACATAGCCCCAGGTAAATCGAAACACGCCTTTACTCACTCGAAATGAGATTTATTACTATTGTTTAATTTTTACACTTTTAAATGACTTAATGTTGTATATATGCAGAGTACGGATACACGTACAAAGTGGATGAGAAGAGCGATGTGTATAGTTTTGGAGTGGTTTTGATGGAGTTAGTGAGTGGGAAAAAGGCGATAGAGGGAGAGTATGGAGAGAACAAGGAGATAGTACAATGGGTATCAAAGAATTTGAAGACAAGAGAAAGTATATTAAGTATAATTGATTCAAGAATACCAGATGCATCTAAAGAGGATGCAATAAAAGTACTAAGAATTGGCATTTTGTGTACTGCAAGGCTTCCAAATTTAAGACCAAATATGAGAAGTGTGGTTCAAATGCTTGAAGGAGCTCACCCATCTCCTTTGCTTGGGATTATTATTACCAAAGATGTTGGGAGTACTAATGATAATGTAAAAAGGTTTTGTCTTAAAGATTAGTTTATAAGGTTTTAGGCTTTAATAAGCTATAAGCTGATCTACTAATTATGTTAAATGTAAGTTTTTTTCTTCTTTTTTGTTTTTATCTTTTCATAGATTAGAGTTGGAGAGTTGAACGGACTCTTTGATATTGTATAAAAATGTTTTTAAGTAGTTTTGAAAGATGGGATGTTGGCAATGGAATTCATCTCTATTCATCTAACAAAAGGTATATGTTTGAATAAACTAATTTTTTGCTTTTAAGTTTATTTTGAATTAAAGTGAAGCGGTTGAAAGTTTAAAATTTTCTTACTAGAAAAAGGAAAAAGAATAAAACATTGAGATGTTAATCTTTGTTTTTAAAAAGTATAATTATTTCTTTCTTTAGGAAAACATGTAAATCTTATAACAAAATTAACTACATTTTGTTATGGATAGATTTTATTAAAGTAAGTCGAGACCAAGAGTCTAAGAAAACTTATGGATATAGGTGGCTTCAAAGACTTATGAAAGAGTCTAAAACGAATTCAAATGACCCCACAAGAGAGCTTAGAGTGAGTTTTTTTTATGATCTCGAAATGAGAATCCAAAATTTGTAAATATTTTAATTTATTTTGTTATTTTAAAAAAAATGTCCTTTTTAAAAAAAAAATTCATAAGGAAGGTTGATATTTAGACATGTTTGTTAATGTGGATGTAAAAAAAGAAAATCAATACAAAATATAATACTATAAATTTAAATTAATCCAATTTCAAGTACAATGAAGGTAGCATGTAATTGGCTTTGTCACAAAAATAATAATAAAATCTATAGAGTTAGATTTAATCTATTTTAGTGTAAATTTAAAAATAGTAAAATTACCTTTTTAGTCTTTGGATGAATATGTGATTTTGATCACTGAATTTTAAAAGTAGACATTTTTAATCGCACATTTATAAGAATAGATCTATTTGGTCTCCAAGTATTTAAAATATACTTTTTAGTTCTTAAATTTTTAAAATAGATTTAAAAGATAATCTTATACTTTAAAATAAGAGTATAAAATTATTTGAAAGACTTTTTAAACCAATGTACCTTTTTTATTTTGATAACGGAGTAAATGGGTCTATTCTTATAAACTCGAGGAATAAGGTAATTTTCCGTTTAAATTTTTTACTAATTTTGTAAATGGAAGATGGCGGATAAATATGGGCCCAGTCCAATTCAGAACTTGCAATTAGCGGAGCCCAGTTTTAAGCTTGGGATCACATTAGATATATTGGGCCTGTGGGCCCAGTCCAAATACCATGGACCCATATTGTAATTACGTTTACGGCTCGATGGATTTCAAACCTGGCCCAGGCCCACTGTCTCTTCAATTTAAAAACTATTATTATTACGGAGGGAAATTTGATTTTTTGTTCTTCAATTGATAAATATCATAGACCCATACATAGCTAAACACTTTTTTGGCACAATTGATTTCATTATTATAAATAGTTTATATTCAATAATCAAACATTTTTACATGATTATGCTGGTAAAATGTTTATCTATTTTGCTTCTTCGTAGATATTCACAATTATATGAGATATTAGCTTGTTTCTATATGTGTTGGAATACTATGAATATGTTATGTGTGTAACTAAATTAGGGTTTAGAGAATTGTATTATATAAACCCTCTAAACCTAATAGCGTTGTCAGTGAATCATATGTATATGCGTAGCAATTCTCGTTGTCTGTATGTGTTCCAACAATGAATGAATAGGAGTTGTCTATCACTCCAAGAATGGTAAATATATATTGATTCTTATCCTAAATGATTAATTAAGTAAGAACAGAAAAAGGAGAGAATTTGACTTTTTGTAAAGCATATGTTGATACGATATTATATAAATGTGTGTGGAGAAATAAATAAAGAGAAGATATTATCCTAATATATAGTTTTGTTTGTGTATGGGAAGAATAATTATTGATTAAGTGCTTTTATATAATGAGTTGAGACGGGGCCTTTTAGTCGCCGCATCACTCACTTCTCTCTTCTTCATCTTCTTCTTCTATTAATTATTATTATCATTACTACTTTTTCTTTCCTCAAAGTTCTTCCTTTCACAAATTTAGTTGGTACCATTTTTATTTCTTGTGGTGGATGAGTAAATGTGGGTTTAGTTCAATTTTTTGTATTTGATTGTGCTTGACTACTTGATTAGAAAAGTTATATTGACATCTACGTGGCATCAATGATAAATTTTTAGTTTAAGAAAGAAGGTGATTTGCGGGATAAAAAGATTTGAATGCTTAAGTCATAAAGTGTATTAGCGAGTGGAGAGTCGTTTGAGTATTATATGGATTTACTTTAATAGGAGTTATGCTATGTATCTATAATGTTTGTTGGCCTCGTTCTCTTTTCTTAGGAGTTTTTCTTTTTTCTAACCTTATTTGCTTTTCTAGGGCTAGATTTTCGGTGTGATATCTCCTTTTTTTGGGGTGGATTCTTGGGGTTGACTTTGGCCAAAGGAGAGGCCACTTATATTATATGCCTATGGACGATCCCTCTCTTGGATCCAAACACATGTGTGTGGCATGCCTTATTAGGTATTTAGTAAAGCTCGATCTTGACCTTGGCTGAGGTTGAGAATGCTAACTTAGACTAAAGCTCAAATCTAGCTGGCTTGAGGCTCATTTTGATAATAGAAAAAGGACGGTTTTAATCCAAAATTGATTTTGCTCGTCCTAACGTGGGTTTAATAGATACTAATCGTTTGGATTGGTTTTTTAGTTTTGTTTGCTCATCTCTACATTATATTGTTTTATGATACAATAATAAATTAATATCTTAAAAATGAAATATAAAAAGTTAGTAATCAATATGACAATTTAGAAAAACGTAACCCTAACTAATACATGAATTTGTCCTATCTTTGAGTCTCATTTAAAACGTTTCCATCTATCTTTATATATATTTTTTCCCTTTCAAGAACACTTTATAACTCACTCCTTTAAAGTTAAGAGTTCATAAATTATAACCCACAAAAATGACAAAACACCCTAAAAAAACCTTTAAACATTATTTTGGTGCCCCAACATGAAAATCAACCTTTATAAAAAAAAATTAAGAGTATTTTCAATAATGGGTTAGAAGGAAAAACATACATAAAATGAATATAAAAATAAAAAAAAAGTAGAAAGAAATCCAAGTGATGAGGATAAGAATAATTGTCGTGAAAAAAAAGAAAAAAAGAAAAAAAGAAAAAACACTTTCTATTTTGTTGGATATAATAATAGTGAATTCCACAAGAAAAATACCAAATTATTTTAAACACAAACCAATGAGAAATAGGCAAGTAGGAATTTCAAAATGATTAAAATAACAATAATAACAATAATGATATATACATACATGCATATATATATATATATAGATATATATATATATAGATATATAGAAGATGGAATTTGAGAAATATTGAGTGGTAGCTACCAAATCAGATTCCCAAAATTGGGCTTTTAAAAGAAGTGGGCATATTTTGCTTTGCATTTTATGGACAACTCTTCCCCAACTCAGATTCTCAACTCTTTCTTTTTCTTTTGTAGGTCCCTTTTTAGGTCCTTTCTCAATTTAACATCGTATCGTATCATTAACAACACATACACGGTTCAGTAGCCTTTGTGCTTAAGCCATTAAACTTGATTAACATACATTTTAAGTTCATGTAAAGCCAACTAGTTTAACCACCTTGTAGGTCAAATGATGATTTAAACGGATATTAGAGTATTAAGTTAAGGATATCAATATGCTAAGTTGGATATCGTACTCAAAAGACAAGTTTAATCCAATTTACATACTTTATTAACATTATTATTTTCTTTGAGTAGTTGGTTAAATGAATACACACATGAAAAATATTTGGATTTGGATTGTGGGTATCTTTTCCATTGTCTTTCCCTCAATTATTTCTCACACTTCATATTGTACTCTTATTTTCCAACTCATTTTCATATTCTACATTTTTTTTGTTTGAAGCATGAGAAAATAAAAAATACTTTGACTTTTCATTTTCTCTTTTATCTTACTTGAATTTGATATTAGATTCTAATCTTATTTTTTTCGACTGTCATTTTTAAGTAGTTAAAGAATTTTCGATCGATAAGAATTGTATTCTCGAACATCTATTTTTTATGAAAAAAATTATTCCCAAATATCTATATGCTTGAGGAGATAGGAGGAAAGAAAAAAGATAAAAATAAATATTGTACATTATTGTTATATTATTATTCTAAAAATGCATTAATTTTTTTAATAGATTAATAAAAAGAAAATTATTTGAATAGCTTCTTATTTTTCTGTTTTTTTTTTTATTATTATTATTTACAAGCAATGTATAAACATCACGTCATTATATAATAAACTTGATATTTAAATTAAAGTTAAAGTTGTTGTAAATTTTAAAGTATAGAAACTAAATTGTTAGAATTTGTTTAAATTTAAGGACTAAATTATTATAAGTTTGAGAGAATGTAACTAAATCGTGATAAAATTTAAGTACTAAATTATTAGTTTTATGAAATGTTAGGGTTCAAAAGTGTTTTCTTTTATATATAAAGATAAATAAAAGTAAGTTACTTAATGTTTTGCCATTTTTTGAAATCGTATTCAAGTTCAAATGATTGTGTTTGTTTTTTAATTGTATCTCATTCATTACATAGTCAAATTTTGAGATTGGTTTTTCGAAATCATAATCCTTAGATACATGATTATTAATCATTAAAAATGATTTTTTTGTATGAAATAAAAAGAATGTTTTTTAAAAAATAAAATCTAGAGAAATTACTCATGGAAAAATCAACGAAAAAATATTTACAAAATATAGTAAAATTTTCGAATTTATAAATAATACATATATAGACATTAATTTCTATAAGTGTATCAATGTTTACTATTGATAAATTCTAAAATGTTGCGATATTTTCTAAATATTTTGATTCGTTGTTACGTTTGAAAATAGTTTTAGAACCAAACATTATTTTTAAAATACTAAAAACACATTAGAAAAGTGATATTAAATCATTAATAAATAGTGCCCTATATGACCTACAAAATTTTGGCTGTCACCATTGTGGTGAGAAAGATGAGCTTCGTCCTCCTTTTCAAAAGAGTGAACCCTTTAATAATATGGAATAATATCAAAGTTCCTCATCTAGAATATGATCCCATTTTTCATAATTATCTCACTAATTTTGAATCCAATAATGGCCATGAAAAAGAAAAGAAAAGAAAACATAACCAAACAAATTTTGAAAATTAAGGTTAGTCAGATAGTGTAGGTTTAACTTAGATGGTTATTAATAAATATGTTTAACTTACAATGTTGATGATTCCATGTTATAAAGATGGAGAGTCAATAACGTTTATAACATATATGAGGTTGCAAGTCAATTAATTTTTTTTAGGTAAAATCTTAATTTTACCTAATACGGTATGATATAGTTCATAAAATTCAAATACGTATTCTATACACAATTAAAATTCTAACCTAGACAGGTACTAAGGAGGCGTGTTAAAGTTCCAAATTAAAAAGATTTGAAAACTCAAGAAACTATCAGATAAAATTAAAAAAAGGAATAGAGATTAAAGGCATGTTTGAATCAAGTTGAAAAAACAATGTTATGCTTTTAATCCATTTGTTTGATTTGTTGTACACTAAAAGTGTTTTTACTAACGTCAAATTACTGTAAAATACCAAAAAAAAATAATTAAAATAATGGTTTTCGCATTTGGTGGTAGTGGTGATTAGAGTCGTCGATAACGGTAATAGTAGCAGCTAAAATTGATTAGTTACCGTGACTGAAGTTAGTCATACACAATGGTAGCAGGAAAAGGTCGTTTGTGGTAGCCATCGAAGTTGTTAATGAATTGAGATGGTTATGGAGTGGTAGTGATTAGAGTTGCGATGCAACACAATGAAAGTGAGATGTAAAAATTATGAAGAAACTAACACTAAAAATTGTTTTTCTAAAAGGTGATTTGATCCATTTATTTTAAATTATTTAACCAACTAATTTTTTTTAAATTGATTTTGAATGATTACTAAACATATTTTTTTTCAATCACAAAATAATAATAATAATTGAAAACTTTATAATATGAAATAATAAACATTTTTTCTATATAATATAGACAAAGATATTCAAACCAACTACTTTTTAATTTTAAATAATTATATATGTCAGTTAAACTAAATTTTTTTTCGAAGTAAATTTAGTTTAGCCGTAATTAATATTTTTTTATTGAACTAATAAGGAGTTAAATTTATTTTAATAAACATTTAAAAGGTGAACAATTATATATAAACTAGAAATTTTGGTGGATCTTTTAGAGACGGTTTGGGACAAAGATTATTTAGTATTATAATAACCTCCTCTTGCAGAGTAAATATTATTTAAAAATATCTAATTAGTTACACTAAACATATAAAGCTATAATCCAAATGTACATAATTTACACCCAAACACAAACTATTCTAATTAAACTATAGGCAGGATTATAATTACGAGACTTGAGATCAATTGAGACTTTAAATGAAGTTATTTCTAGATATAACATAATTTACATTTACTCATACAAATGTCCAAAATATTTAGTTTAAGTCCACTTGGTGATAGACGGCGATAGGAGTACTCTACAATTGTAGTAGTCATTCAGTTAATATAAAAAACGCTTCATCCAAACATGAGTTTTGGATTACACTTGCACTACGAACTTATTCAATTCCATTCCAGCACCTGAAACAACACTTTAGTAATCGACCAAATAGTATTGGTGCTTTTATCATATTATTGATACAAACAACACTAGTAGAAGCATATCAATAAAAACACATTAGTGATTTACTTCTATTATCATTAATATATAGACTTCTATCAATGATAATATGTTATAAGGATTCACAATCAATGAAAAAATGATCTAAAACTCGCTCACTTCTTGCCCCAAACACCCAATTAAATTTATATAGTACTTTGACGATTCCTCGATTAAACTTCAACACATACAAAATTACAACTCTTAAATAATAAAATTGTATGTCCCTTTGTCACATTAGTTACTATTTCCTACTCATCATCTCTTTCTCTAATATTATTTATTACTTGAAATTTATTTGAAGTGTAAAGTATAAATTTGAATATAAAAAAATGAGTATAATATTTGCATTTGGCCCGACAAGGATGCATTCATTGTTTTTTTGTCTCTCACATCAAACAAATAATTAGAGAGTTGCACGAATATAAGTGTTAACCGAGATGCACCTAAGTATTTTTCATTTGCATGCATATGAAGATGCACAAATATTTATGTATCCAACTCTCATCATGCAAACAAAACAAAATAAAAGAAATAGTAAGAAGAATTTGTCACTTATCAAATTATGATTTGACAATCTAACGTGATGCACAAAAATGAGTTGAAGATGTGACCACAAATGCTCTTTTTTTTTTTCCATTATGAAAACTAAGAGCTACGGTTGGCAATGACTATCTATTTAAAAGTTCTCAATTAGCTACGATAAACACAACCACCATTTGTTGTAATATTTATTATTTGCTATAGTTTTTACTATTTTACCTTGATCATTTTTAGTTACAATGTTTATTATCTTTCTATCAAACTTAAATAATTTACACACTAAATAGATACTATTATAACACAAACTATAATAACTCATCATTTTAATTTGTGTTGAAGAGTGATGGAGTGTGAGAAGTAGATGTGAATTAGTTCTACAGTTGGTTAAAGTTGACATATCTCAATAAATAATACAACAAATTAGGTATAGAAAAGAGAAAAGAGAATAGAAATGATATTTAGTATAAGAAATGAGTATAGGTATAAAGGAGTAGCAGCAAGTGGCAATCAGTTCAAGAGGTACAAAAAACAGAGACTGATTAGATGTATGACACACAAACACAACACAACGCGTAATTTTGCTTCACAAATGGATTCCTTTTTATTTCTTTTTTTATAATATCAAATATTTGAAACGATTGAAATTATTCCTCCAAACATGACTTAGTGGAATTGCGTATAAATTGTAAAGCGATCATCTTTATTCAAACCCAAAACTTCCAAAAAAAATTTATAACTCATTTCAACACTTCCCCCACCCCCTCCCTGTTTCTTCATTTCTTCTCTTTTAAATCTCTCACTATTTCCCACTCAATGATCTTTTCAATCTTCCCCATTTATATACCTCTCTTCTTCTTCCTAAAATTCTCAAATTCCCATTTCAAGATCTCTCTGTTTCTTTAGTTTTTTGCTTTTCAGTGTTTTTCGCTATGGCTCTCTGTTTCTACTTCTTCCTTCTTCACTTTCTGGTTTCTCTTGCCTTTGGGACTGATCAATCTCTGTTTTTCTCTTTGATGCAAAAGGGCGTTGTTGGGAATTCTCTGCCTTCCGATTGGACTGGAAATTCTTTCTGTAATTTCACCGGTATTACTTGTAATGAAAAGGGGTTGGTGGTGGGGATTGATCTTTCAGGCAGGGCGGTTTCTGGGAGGTTTCCGGCTGATGTTTGTTCTTATTTACCGGAGTTGAGAGTGCTGCGGCTTGGACGGAGTGGGTTACGTGGAACGTTTCCACGTGGGGTAACGAACTGCTCCGTTTTGGAAGAATTGGATATGAGTTCTCTGTCTCTGATGGGGACGTTACCGGATTTCTCGTCGTTGAAAACCTTGAGGATACTCGACCTGTCGTACAATAACTTCACCGGTGAGTTTCCATTGTCAGTTTTCAGTTTGACAAATCTCGAGAGTTTGAATTTCAACGAGGACAACAATTTCAAAACGTGGCAGTTGCCGGAGAATGTGTCTGGGTTGACGAAGTTGAAATCGATGGTGTTAACGACTTGTATGTTGGAGGGAAGAATTCCGGCGACGATTGGGAATATGACGGCACTTGTTGACCTTGAACTAAGTGGGAATTTCCTCACCGGAAAAATCCCAAAGGAAATCGGGAATTTGAAGAATTTGAGAGCGTTGGAGCTTTATTACAATTCATTAGTCGGTGAAATTCCAGAAGAACTTGGGAACTTAACAGAGCTCGTGGACTTGGACATGTCAGTCAACAAGTTGACCGGAAAATTACCAGAATCCATTTGTCGTCTTCCGAAACTTGAAGTTCTTCAGCTTTACAACAATTCATTAACAGGAGAGATTCCAATTTCAATTTCAAATTCAACGACACTCACTATGTTATCACTTTACGACAACTACATGACGGGACAAGTTCCAAGTAATTTGGGTCAATTCTCACCTATGGTGGTTCTCGACTTATCGGAGAATTATTTCTCGGGTCCATTACCGACAGATGTCTGTGGAGAAGGTAAACTAATGTATTTCCTTGTATTGGAGAATAAATTTTCCGGTCAAATCCCACCGTCGTACGGTACATGTCAATCCCTTTTACGGTTTCGTGTCAGTTCGAATAATTTAGAAGGTCCGGTGCCGGTGGGACTTTTGGGTCTTCCTCATGTTTCGATTATTGATTTTGGTAACAATAATTTAAGCGGTGAAATTCCCAATTCTTTTGTTAAAGCCAGGAATCTTTCTGAATTGTTTATGCAGAGTAATAAAATTTCCGGCGTGTTACCGCCGGAGATTTCAAAAGCTACCAATTTAGTTAAGATCGATCTTAGCAACAATCTCTTATCTGGTCCAATTCCTTCAGAAATTGGTAATCTCAGAAAGCTTAATCTGTTGCTTTTACAAGGAAATCATTTGAATTCTTCAATACCCACTTCACTTTCCGATCTTAAATCTTTGAATGTTCTTGATTTGTCTGACAATCGATTAACCGGCAACATCCCGGAAAGTCTCTGTGAATTGTTACCAAATTCAATAAATTTCTCAAACAATCAACTCTCCGGTCCAATTCCTCTGTCTTTAATCAAAGGTGGATTAGTGGAAAGCTTTTCCGGCAACCCAGGATTATGCGTTTCAGTTTACTTGGATGCATCCGATCAGAAATTCCCAATTTGTTCTCAAAACAACAACAAAAAACGATTGAACTCCATTTGGGCAATTGGAATATCGGCTTTTATAATCTTGATCGGAGCTGCTCTGTATTTACGACGACGTTTGAGCAGAGAAAAATCCGTAATGGAACAAGACGAAACATTATCATCTTCATTCTTCTCATACGATGTGAAAAGCTTCCACCGAATCAGCTTCGACCCAAGAGAGATAATCGAATCAATGGTGGATAAGAACATCGTGGGGCATGGTGGCTCCGGTACGGTGTACAAAATTGAACTAAGCAGTGGAGAAATGGTAGCCGTTAAAAGACTATGGAGTCGAAAGGGGAAAGATACGTCTTCGGATCAAGAACAGTTGTATTTGGATAAAGAATTGAAAACAGAAGTTGAAACATTGGGAAGTATAAGGCACAAAAACATAGTGAAATTATATTGCTATTTCTCAAGTTTGGATTGCAGTCTTTTGGTTTATGAGTATATGCCAAATGGGAATTTATGGGATGCTTTACATAAGGGTTGGATTCATTTGGATTGGCCAACTAGACATCAAATTGCTTTAGGCATAGCTCAAGGATTGGCTTATCTTCATCATGATTTGTTACCTTCTATCATTCACAGAGACATTAAAACAACTAATATTCTGTTGGATGTTAATTATCATCCTAAGGTTGCAGATTTTGGCATTGCTAAGGTTTTGCAAGCTAGAACTGGCAAGGATTCTACCACCACCGTCATCGCTGGCACTTATGGCTATCTAGCTCCCGGTATACATCTCTTCTCTTTAATGAACTACTCATAATACTTTGATATATCTTACGTAGTTGCATGCACCCATCTTTTTTAAGCTCACCACACTCAAATAGAGTTTATCATATCACAAACTAAATAACTACATGCATCTAAGTACTTCTTCTTCTTCTTTTCTTTTTAATGCATGTGGTTAAATTACAAGTTTAGTTTTTAAGTTTATGATTATCTCACTCGTAGTACACATATCTTAGTATTGTCACTTGAATGAGTAATACTTTGATGCATCTTAAAATATATGACACTCATTTTCTTGTGTAAACTCACCACAAAAATTGTCATATAACAATGGATTGGTGGACGACAACTAGGTGGAGTATCCTTCTCAATGAATGTGTTACATTACAAATTCAATTAGACTTTAAAAGTGTTTGATAAGTAGTCAACTACTCTTAAGTTATGTGGTTAGTAGGTGTTTAAAATCTTTGTTTAATAATCGATCGACTAATGTTTGTTTTGAATTTAAACAGAGTATGCATATTCATCGAAGGCTACAACAAAGTGTGACGTGTATAGCTTTGGGATCGTGTTGATGGAGTTGATAACGGGGAAGAAGCCCGTGGAGGCGGAGTTTGGAGAGAACAAGAACATCATATATTGGGTATCAAACAAAGTAGACACAAAGGAAGGAGCAATGGAAGTGTTAGACAAAAGGGTTTCATGTTCATTCAAAGATGAGATGATTGAAGTTCTAAGGATTGCAATTCGTTGTACATACAAGAATCCAGCCCTTAGACCCACCATGAAAGAAGTGGTTCAACTATTGATTGAAGCTGACCCTTGCAAATTCGATTCCCATAACAAATCCTCCAAACACACCACCACCAAAATCAACAACCCATTTGACCTATGAGAGATCTACACCCTCCTTTTTCCTTAACCAAACCCTACTAATTAATCTTCAACTCAATGCTATATACCATCTTTATATTTATACATATATATATATATATATGCCCCAAACTCGTGTAGATATTCCATGTCTTATGTTTGCTATCACTTTTAAGTTCATTTAATATGACTGTTATCAATATTATTCTTAACTCGTAAGTATATAGTTAAAGTGTAACCTAACATCTAATTTTAAAAGATAAAAAGAAAAAAAGCATTAGATTTTGGAGATGAAAAAGTTTGAATGAGAGTGATTAATTGTCTCGTAGCTAGCCTAGGTGATGGAAAGAATGAATGGAAAGAATAGTCATGTGATATAATGTTTAGTATTATATATATTAACAATTTTGATGAACTTTTTGTCTATTATATTTTTTGTGGTTAGAAAATATTAGTGAGAGTTAAGAAAGGGTTGATGTCAAAATTTGGATAGAAAAAACACTCAATCTTTACATGCACGACAGTAAAACAGTTAAATATAAGGATTAAATTTTAGTTTAGATCACTAGGGTTTATAGACTAATTTGAGCTCGAATCTATTTTATCTTCAACTTATTGGCTTATTTGATCCCAAGGTCGAAAATTATCGAGAAAGCTAAAGCATTTGAAAATAGACTTTAGTATATATGATCAATGTGTGTAGAGATGTAAGAGAAGTATATAGAGATTGTTTTTGGTGAAATATGGAATGACAAATATTGCATTGATCCAAGTGGGTTCCTGATTCTGAATTAATATAATTGAAGGCATGATTCCAAATTCTATTGAAAGCCCCACACCCACTTCTAACCAAAAGAAAAACCCTTTAGTTATCTAATGGAAACTATTGATTGATTTAGGCATCTTTATTCTTTTTTAATTTTCTCTCCATTAACTTAGCCCACATTCAAGAATAAAGCACTTTAATACACATTTATTTATAGGCTATAATATTGGTGTTTAGGATGGGAGAAAGAAAAATCCCAACATTATTGTATTCATCTTACTTCACTACATGTTCATATACACATGTTCATATAAATATATATTGCATTTAGGTGCATATAAACGTTGTTACTACTAATCGATTTTTTACTATAATAAAAATTAGAGTATTCAATCTATATATAAATCTCGTTAAGATTTAGGGTTTAGGATTTTAGTTGAATATTTATGTTTATGGTGAGAGATTTGTATATTGAATTAAACGTTTATAGATATATATGTGCATATATGTATTTTTTTTTAATATTTATAAAAATAAAAACCCTACTACCATATCAAAGTTGTTAGTTTAATTAAAATTATCTCGGTTTGAAGTGAGTTATAAATGTGTTAAAATAAATGTATTAAACTAAAATGCAGGAATAGCATGGGTTATTAATTATAATAGTGTTTGAGAGTAATTTTGGATTTCCAAAATAATTTCTTTTAGCGAAATTAAATCAAGAAATTCTTTGTATTAATATGAAACATTCGATATTTTTAGTATATGGTTACGACTAATTTTTTTTATAAAAAAGAACAATCGATAACTATTAGTTAAAATAATCCAAAAAAAACTTTTAAAAACTTATTTTTCTTAATTAATTTAATTCTTCTTCTAAGTATATAATAAAACAAAGAAATTTATATATGAAAAATTAAACCTAATGAGACATTTTCTTAGTTTTTCTTTTTCATGAATTGTTCACACATTATCAAGAAGTAAATAACAAAACAAAACACTAAACGATTATCAAAGGATGTCTTACAAAATTATGATTTAAGGTGACACACTAAAAGATCAAAAGATCGAAAATGAGTGAGTTGCACGTGGAGTCCTTTTTATTCTCTCTTTTTAACTATGCAAACACAACACAAACAGGAATGAGATTCAAAATGACCAACATCACTTTGATTTTGGTGGAGAAGCCATAAACCAAAGTGGTGGAACCCTAACCCTACTCTTTCCCCAATTGCCTATATCATAAGAAATTCATCTTTTTTTTTTATAAAGGAATAATAATACTTCCTTTTTCCAAAGATAAGACAAGACCAAACCCAAAGCATCAAACTATTACATTACGAATATTCATCTTTCCTTCCTTCCCTTCCCTTTCTCATCTCTTTCCTTTTCTTAACTATGTTCGGATCATTTCGACTATAAACGTAGCTAAAGATTAATAGAAATTCCGTTTACAAATAAATACAAAATGCAATCATTCATATTAAAAGTTGTGTGAGATAACTTGAATGGGTATAAAAAGAAAACAATAACATCTTTCCTTTCTTCTAGCTTTGTGAGAAAGTTATGGCAACGTCGTCCAAATGTACAAAACTATTCTACCTTTCTTTATCAATTTTGTTCTTATTCGTTTGTAAATCTTTCTACTCGATTAAAAAAAAATACAAAATTTAAAAAGAAAACAAAGAAAAGGCAGAAGCATATTCATTCTTTATTTTTTATTTTATTTTTTTATTTTGTAAAAGGATGAACAATTGGAAGAGCAACATTGGCAATAAAGAATGAATTAACCAATGAAAAGGAGAGTATCTAATCATAGCTTTCACTTTGAGGGATTAGAAATGATAGCAATTGGGTTTATGTCTATGGACGCTGGTTGGGATTTTACTGTTTTAGTGAATGGGGATTCCATTTTTTGTATTTGTTTATTTTTATAATCCCACTTTACTTACTACTTCAATTCATATTTAATTTATTTTTGAAACGTTATTGTAAATGATAAAATTACTAAAAATATATATATATTTATAAAATATAGAAGAATTTTAGATTCTATTGAGGATGAATATTGGTATGAACTTCATGATGTTTTTTAATGGTAAAATTTAAAAATTTACTATATTTAGTAAATATTTTGATTAAATATTTATAGAGGTCTATTTATTATTTATATTAATTTATTCTTTTGTTTATGTATTTGTCTTTAAAAAAATCCAAACAATTTGTAATTAGATAACAATAATAATTTTGGGTAAGAGAGAAAAATAGAAAATTTGCAATGTACAAAAGATAAAAGACAAAATTGATATACTTAAGTGTTTTTCTTTTTTTTTTTTTTTTGGAATAAGAAAAGAGAAAGAAAGTGTTTATTTATTTATTTTTTACACAAATATGATAAAACGTATTGAATGATTAAGGAGAAAACAAAATAGTAGTAGAACCATGCTCAACAAGCGCCCTATAGAAAACGAGCCGGAATTATTGTGGCTTCACCATACGTACATTAGGAGAAAGAAAATGCATTCAAATCATGCACAAGTGACATGGTTTCCTTAGTGAAAAAGGAAGCCTCTAAGAGATCCAGGGAGTCCCCATTGATAAGATAGATCACCTCCAAATTTTTTTATCAACCCAAGTCTACTTATGCATGTTAGTAGACTGAATACATATCAGCTTCTCCCAAATAGTCATAGCTTCAAAAACCTTGACCTTAGAGCATTTAGGAATGAAGTTGAACTGTGCCAAACGAACATAGCCTAAATGATCTTTGGATCAGCACCCATCCAATTACATTGCTAAATTGATTAACAGGACTTCATACCTTGTTTGTATTCAATCTCCACCAGCTTAAGAGAGAGGATGAGACCAACCACCACTGACAGACGTTGTTCAAATAGACTGATTTTTCACACTGTTTTTTTATACACAAAATTAATAGAATTTGTGTTCTTAACGTATTTTCAAATCAACACAACTAATGATGTCACAGTCGATTTGAATTCAAAGAAAAAGCAAACACATTTCTAACCTTTCAAAGCTATCTCACAATAATCATGATCTTAATTATACAACTCTTAGGCAAAGCCTCAACCGAGGATCCCACCACCGTTATTTTAACTTTAATCCCATTAATATATATGAGATGGGATTTAAACTTGCAACTACCTTATACCCTTTTAATATCTTTACATGATTCATGTAGACTCATTTAAAGTAAAACTTTATGGAAGCCATGTTAAACTATCATGCTAAATAAATCCCGATGATATATGATCTATTTTAAATTAAGTATAAAATATACTATTAATATTACCCCTATTATTTATTTTTATTACTTGTCTTATGTTGTCAAACACTTGTTGTTCGTGGCAACAATCATTCACCATCTAACAAATTTATTTTGAAAAGAAACAAAACAATATATTATAAGAACAATAATTTTTGTGCCCTTATTCGTCTTTAGTATAATCATCGTATATCAACAATTTACAAAAACAACAAAGGACCCATGATTTGTCATCATATTTCTAAACTTAAAAAACTAAAATAAACCTTCACAATTAGAAAAACACATTATTCTCACCTCTCTAAAAATATATTTATATAAGGAAATTTTCTTTATTTTAGTTCATAGACTTATTGATTTTCAAAATGTACATTTTTGGTAAAAAAAAATATTAAAAATAGATTTATTGAATAATGTTATAGATATAGAGATTAAAAATGTTTATTCTTATAACTCATGGACCAAAAACAGATATTCATCAATCAAAACCGATAGAAGAAAGACATTGATAAATGTGTAGAGTTAATACAATCGTTATATTTGAAAATAATTAATTATACGAAATTAATTGAACTTAAGAAAACGCAGCCGTTTCAACCCCAACGAGAACGTCGGTGCTCGAGCCATGAGCCCCACGTGCCCTAAACAACGGTCATTGGGCCAACTACGCGGCCCAACATCACACGTAACAAAATAAAGTATAAATCATGATTACTTCAATTTTATTAACCAATCTTTTTAATTACCAAAATAATATCATTACAATCATTTTATTTTTATTTTTATTTTAAAAAATTGTGATTACAAAAACTAATTATGATTTTTTTATCTAATTTTTTTTTTATGGTTTTCTATGGAAACTATAGTTTTGAAAATTAAAACCACTGGTTTCTGATTTTGAAATTTAAATAAAATAAATAAATAAATATTTAATTAGAAAGAAAGAAAATATATTCTTTTTTAAGAACAAATTTGTATGAAGTTTATATTCTAGGTGATACATCCATCAATCTTATATTAATGAGTAATAATTGCCAATAATTTATTTTAGTACAATTATTATTCTTTTTATATAATATATATATACTAATTTATTATGACATTTATGATAATATTTTAATCCTTAAAATAACTTGTTTTTGGGGGAGAAATTATTGTATTTAGTTCCAAAATTTTGAATGATGTAAGCATTTAGTTCTTGAATTTAAAAATATACCATTTTAATCTTTAAATTTATAAAAACATGTTCATTTTGGTCTCTAAATTTCAAAATATATATTTTAGTGCTTAAATTTTTAAAAATAGATCTAAACGACTTTTTTTGTTTGATTTTAAAAAAATAATTATAAGATATTTCAAATTAGAAAAAAAATAGCTTTAACCATGATATGCTTTTTAAAAATTATTCTTTCAATTTAAAATGTTATGTAATTATTTTAAATAATAGTATAAATTTATTTGAGAAACGTTTCTCGTTTTTAAGGATTCATTCATTAAAAAAGTACATTTTAAAAACTCAAGCACCGAATGGATTTATTGTTATAAACTAAGGTAAGTACGTATTTAAAATTTAGGGACCAAATGCATACATTCTTTAAAAACTTAGGACAAAGAGTAATTTTCACTTTCTTTCTTTTAGCCAATTTAGTCACTTAATTTAGTTTGTATTAATTTTGTTCTTGTGTTTGATATGGTCTTCAAATTTTCTAAACCTAACGAGTTGGTATCTACACTTTAAAATGTGTCACGAATTAGTCTATGTAATATAAAATTGTAAGAATCAATGTAATTTTTTGAATATTTACAAATCAATAAATTTATTGAGAATCAAATGTGTTTAAAAATTACAATAACTACGTAAGGGCATAATAGAAATCAACTTTTAAGACACGTTTGATTTAACTTTTTGAATTATTCAATTTTGAAAAATAATTCATTTTATTAAAAAAATTGCAAATCTTTGAAAACCACTCAAAATACAAATTTAATTAATTTAAACTTTTTTCAAAAAATAGATAAAACCTATATTGTTAGAAATATTTAAGTACAAAGTTATAAATTTGCATCAAATTGCTCCAAAAAGTATTTTCATAACATAAATTATTATGTCAAGAAAATATACCATTTTTAAATCTAACACTCATCAATAGTTCACAGAGACTAACGATCTAATTTGATAGACTAGAGAGAAAAAAATATTTTTTAAATTATTTTTGTTTAAACACTTTTGATTTAAATAATAGTTAAAAATATATTCCAAGGTTTATTTTGAAAGTTTACCAAATACTCAAATTTTGTCGGTTGTTTTTTAAATTAAACATTTACAAGTGTAGTCTAAATACACCTAAATCGAATCGAAGAATATTAAAACATACATAACTAAATCAATAAGTCGTATTAGAATGTTGTTAAGAAAGAAAGAAAAAAAAAAGAGGTTTAATTATTATGAGTGGAAATAGACATTCTATAAATAGAAAAGTTTATGAAAAAAGAGGAAGAAGGCATGAAGGGGGAATTTAAATGTAGGTTAAAATAAACAAAAGGGAGAGATGAATGAATGAAAAGACAAAAGAGAGGAAGAAAGAGGGAAGAGTAGGTGAATGATAATAATAACAACTAAAAAAAAATTATTTTAAATATTTACTAACACAGTAAAATATCACAATCTATCTACGATATTTTAAGATAGACTTTGTTTGGATTCAGTGTAAATAAACTAAACAATAATATTTTGTTATATTTTTGTTTATTTTATTATATTTGATAATAGAACAACAATAAAGTGTATTTTGAAGATGGCGTCGAAGAGGATAAATTGGAAAAGCTTTTAGAGAAAACAAACAAGTTTAGTAGCAAATTTAGAAACAATTTTCCAAAAAAAGAAGTTGTATATTTATTATTTTGTAATATAATAAATAATTTAATTTTAAATAAATGAAATGAGTTTACAACCTAATATAATATAAGGTTTTTTTTTCAAAAATAGAAAAAATTAATAAGCTATTTACCCTGAATAGAACAAAATCATTAAAAGACAAAATTCATTACAAATATTTTGTATAATGTTCTATTTTTGACAAATTTTCATAATAAAATAATGCACTTTTAAATTGTTATTTAATAAATTATGCATTTCAAAATTTAAAATACAAAATTTGGATACAATAAAACATTAAAAAAAAAAACATTGTTTTTCAAAATTACATTATTTAGATATGAGATCTCTAAACAATTTTTAAAAAGTAGAATCCAAATTGTGTACCAATTACCGAACACATATTCATTGAACAAACTGTATCTAAAAACATAAAACATAATCTAAATTACCAACAAAATCAAACTCTAAATTTGTAAGTTTTGTAATAATCACTAGATGATCTCTAGAGTTTTAAAAAGAGAGTTAGACGAGGTTTATAGGAAGTGGTTATGAACATAAATGCAAAACAATAATGAAGGGGGAAATGTTGTTGTAAAGAACAAAGATTTTGCCTAAAAAGGGCCTATAAATCCTAAAAACCCAAACCAACCACACCTTTGTTATTATCATCACAATGCATAATATAATAACATTGCAAAAAGTAAACAAACAAATAAAATTATGAAAAATGAAAAGACAATTGAATGAATTTTGATTTTGATTTTGATTTTGATTTTTGATGATTTCTTCCTAGTACTGTCTGCTTCTGTTTGTGATCCCAAAATTGAAATTGCCCCCACACACACTTATAGAGGTGTCAGCTTAGGGCATCATCCATACACAACCCTTCATTCTCTTATCACTTTCCTTCTTTTTCCACCCACCACCCCCAACTACTTTCACTCTTTTTTCGTTGGTTTGATTAAAGTTCATGTACTTTTAAAAGTTACGATGATATGGTAATATTAAGTTTTGAATGGTTATTATGTAAAATAAAAGAAGAGATCGACATAGAAATATATATACATGGTTTAATAACTGTGTTAGTTATGTCTACGAGACAAAGGGAAAACAATAATGTTCTTATTATCTATTGCACGTTTCTAAACGTTAGGGTCATATAATTATGAATAATTTATAATTTTAACTTTATTTTTATTTTAATTTATTTTAGTGAGATGTTAATTTTTTTTAAAATGTTAAAAACTAGAGTCGTGTGTAGTTATAACTATTTAGACTTGTAACAATTTGGAGATTTTATGTGTCAAACTTAGTCTCTTATCCAACGAGCGTTTAACACATGGTTTTCGAATGTACTGACCGGCAATTACAAAGATTGTGGTTCGAAACTTTATACTTCATTGGATATTTATACGATGTTATGATAATATTTACTATTATATTTTATATTTGTGTAAAATTAAATTTATATACACAACTTTCACATATGTAATTTTCCTTTGATTAATTTAAGAGTGATGGTTTTAAAATTTGATTAATATTTTTAAAATGATAAAAAAAAAAAGATTTAAAATTGGATTAATATATAAAAAAATATTTTATTTTATACATTTGAATCCTTTTTCTTGAAATAGTCAAATAAGTAATTCAAGTTCAACCTTGAAAGTGACAAATTTTCATATATAAAAATTGATACTCTCAATGATGTTTAAAAAGATGTATATGTATTAAAGAACGAAATAAAACAATAATACTTAGATACATCCTGAACATCATCTATCTTCATTTCTATGCAACCATTTTCATCACTAACATCACTAAAAAAAATATTCAAATAATTCAAAACAAAAAGTTACCACATGATAAATTATGATAAAATAATTTGATAAAATGCACAAAGATAGAATATGTTCGAGATACACCAAGTATCTTGATGGAGTACGAAAATTTAATCTTTGTCACCCCCATGGCATCATTTCCATGTACCAACTAATTGGTCACCAACCCAACATCTTTCACTATCTTCCATGTATTTTACAATAAAATCCCCATCCCAATAAACCATATCTTTTCATTTTTCCTCCCCAATATTAAATCAAATATCCTTTCCCCACCTCCCCTCCTTTTATAATTAGTAATTAGTGATTTAATTTCTTATCAGTTTTCTTATATTTCAAAAAGGGGTTCATAAATAATATAATTTTTGATTTTTTCCTAATAATGAAAAAAGGTTTCAAGTGTAATAAATAACACATTAATAGCTTTGGGTAACAATAAATATATTGTTAGTTGAGAATTATAACAATGCAAAAGAAAGTAACAAACCTTTTATTTAGACATTATTAATGAGTAAAAATAAAGAACAATTTCAAATAAATAATAATAAACGGAAATACTAATAAAATATAACAAAAATTTATATTCTATGGATTAAAATACATGTTTATGATATTTTTTTTAATTAAAGAAAATGAATGCAATATGAATTATTTTGTATTAATATGTACAAATTGTAGGGAAATCCCACATCATAGCAAAAGTCAAAATGCAAGCTGTGATGATGGGTGGGATGTGCTTATGGGTGCACCACTCTAAACTTTGATTTTTTGTTTTTTGTTTTTTGTTTTTTTGTTTTTCTAATTTGTTTAGGAAATTTCTATGAAAACAAGAAATTGGTATTTTATTTTTGTAAAAAGATGTTAATTTATTAATGGGGTTGAATGGAATGGGCAGGGAAATTGAAAGCGATTAGCGAGAGAGAGAGAGGAGAGAAAGGGACAGAGACAAAAAGGGGGAGCTGTTATTGCAAAACAAGAACAGAGAGTGTTGAAAATGGCGTTTCACCGGCCAAAGAGCTGAAAAATCTCTCATTAAAACTACCCTTCTTTTTCTTTTTTTCCTAAATAAGATCAACTTTTAGACAAAACCCACATTTCTTCTTCTTCTTAATCTTCCCTTCCTTGCTTCCCAGAAAACCAGGCAACTTCCTTCCTGTTTCATCTTTCACTCTGTTTTCTTCAATGGCTGCGATGGATTGCAGGTTTTTCTCTTCCACATTATGCAATCACCAAGCTGACCTTGGTCCCCAACAGGTAACTTCTCACTCCGCCTTTGTAAATCGAAGGTCGTTTTCGGGCATTTACAGATAGTTGCAGTACAATGTAGCTTCTCTCTGTTTAATCCTCTCATTGCGTCGAAAAAGGCAGACAGGATGGAGCCAGGCAAACAATACCGTATATATAAAAATAGTTTCTTCTTCGTCTCTCCCGAAAAGAACACAAAAACATTCGTACCCCTTTTGGACTTATTGTTCTTTTTTTGAGGGGGTTTTCTGGGGTTTCCCTTGAGTTTTAAACGAGGATGAACAGCATACCTTTCTTCATCCTTAATGGGTTTTTTTTCCGAATGCCCGATTTTCAGCTCAATGGGTGAGAAGCATTTTGATGATATTCCAAATGTATGTATCCAGATAATGATGAGGATGATGTATGCTTTTCCAAATTTTCATTTATTGGGTTCTTTTTTCTTTTCCCCCCTAATCAATTAATAGAAGCATATGTTCATTTCATTCTCTTGTTTTACCCTTCTCCTCTTCATTTATTCCCGTTTTGTGTTTTGTCTTCCCTTCTTTTGGTAACTTCTATGTTTGTTCTTTGTGTTTGTTTTGACCGTCCTTAGTGTATTATTGGATGGCAATGTTCAATACTATTTGTTGCTAATAAGGGACTCTTGAATCTAAGATTTAGAAGAGGACAAAATATATTTCTCATTTTACAGCAGTTGTAGGTAGCATTGGAGTTGATGTTACTGTTTACAATTTGTTTTGTAGAGAATAGATTGGGAGAAAGGTTATCTTCAGTTGTTTTGACTTGCTTGCTCACATCGTTCATTTACAATGATTTTGTTTTTAGTCAACAGATGAACTAAATAGGTAAGAACAATGTGGCAATGAATTATGAACTTGTCGTTGCTGGCAAGGCTTTGGTATGTTGATTTGTAGAAGTTTGTTTACCCAGTATGCAGGGTATGACTACGATAATTCTGAAGCATTAATTGATATTAAATAGAGTAGTCGTTACAATCTATGTATGATATTGA
Organism: Cucumis hystrix; assembly: GCA_025688845.1. Taxonomy (NCBI): domain Eukaryota; kingdom Viridiplantae; phylum Streptophyta; class Magnoliopsida; order Cucurbitales; family Cucurbitaceae; genus Cucumis; species Cucumis hystrix. The sequence continues at coordinate 1,530,563 of CM046886.1, read as the reverse complement.
CACATAACTAGAGATTTACGAGTTTATATCTGCAGAATCACAAAGTAGAAATAAAGGTTTCTTGTCCTGTGATTTTAGTTGTTTGACAAATCTCTCCTAAAACCAATTTCACGACTGTTCAAATCCATCCATTTGTCTGTTAGAATATGTTCTAGCTTGATAGATTTTGAAGGTTATGCTTTGGTGAATAGAATACTCTTGATTGACAACAACTGGATCCAACTGACTTTTTTTTTTCTTCTCATGTTCCAATTCTAAGATGCAATGGATTAATGTCTTTGTCTTCATGTACCAGTCTGCTTCTTTGAACAAAATGCAATTCTCTCTGCTTTCTTAAGCAATTTTGTTACTTGGAACTTGATCCTTGATACTCATATTGTTCAGAGGACATATATTCCTTTTGAATTTCCCTTCCAAAATTAGAAAAATGAGTTTGAATTTCTCTGTGTTTTATCCTTAGCATGATTTGTTATGTAGCTGTCTGTGCACGTTGTCCTAGCATCTTATACTCCATTGAGTAATTTCTGATGCTTATTATATGGTGCTTGTTCTTATGGCTGGGAGCTCTTGATTTTAGAGCTGAGCTCATCTTTAACTTTCTTCCGTTGAAGCCTACCGTACAATTTTGTCTCTTGGAAATGGCCCCCCTCATTTTGTTAGAGAAAGTTATCAAATAAAATTCCGTCCACACGTACCCCATTCAGGCACATGATTATTGTCAAGCCTTCCTGAACAATACTGAAGCTTATCCTTTATGACAAAGATACTTCGGTCAATTGTTGAACATGGCATATTTTAAAATTTATTTACCTGATATTTGAATGTCAAGGTGAATTTAAGGAAGTAAAGTTGTAGTAGGTAATTAATCTTACACATATCTATATGAAAACAGTTCTCTTCTCGTCCTTGTTAAATCAAATGTGTTAATCATGAATAATTTTTATTGTTGTTTTGGATTCCAGTCTCTGAGGCAGGCTGTAGGATGTGACAATTTACAATCAATGCATGAGACTGATTTTTAATAAACTCATGGGTTTGGAAATGGTGGGGCATTTGTGTGTTATTTTGTTTTTTACCCAATTGCATTTGTAATAGTAATTCGAACAAGTAGAACATGGGTTGAGATAAAAGAAAATACATAAATTTAATCTCATTTAAGAACTAGTGCTAAAAAGAGACATAGTTTCAATAACTAATTAAGAAGTACATGTTGGCCACTTATCTAGGAATTAATTTATTACGATTCTTCTTGATATTCAAATGGTGATGGAAAAAAAGTGAGTTCATTAGGACAGAGGTTGTGCCTCTTCCTCAAAAAGACATGGAAAACACTCTATTTCTAAATATGTTTCAATGGCCATTTTTGTGTAGATTGTAGAGTATGAAATTGATCTCTGAGATTTAGCTCGGTTATTGCCTCTGATGGAACTATATTTTTTTTCCCTATCTAATCCTTTGTAATATACTCATTCAATACATAAAAACAGGAATTTTAGTTAAAATACTGTGGGGGGGAAATGTATTAAATGGGATTTGATGTACAGCATATGGTATAAACTTGGATTCCCTGTCATCTTGTGTACAACCTTCTTTACCTGTTGGATCAGGATGGAAGGAGTAAGAGATGTGCAGAGGTGTAGGGTCCCCATGCCTGTCATGTAGAGTGTTTTCAATGTGATTTGTGGTGAAGTAGCATGTAGAAGGAATGAAGGGTTACCTTACCAGTTAGCTGTTATAAAGAAGGAAGAAACAGAAGGCTGTGGTGAATGGAGCTGGAAAAACAAGTAAAATATTATATAAAGTGTAGAAATCAGAATCATTTATAAGTGTAATGATGAGAATATCAAAGTTGATGGAGTAAATGTTTAGCAGCAGGGCAATGAGTTGAGAGAGAAGAAGAAGAGGAAAAGAGAAATGTTGGTGGTTGGGATAGATGTAGAATTGTGGTAAGAGTGTAATGTGATGGGGTCCAAAGAGAAAAGTATAGGACAGGGAGTTTAATAGAGTAAAAGTGAAGGGTCTATGTTTTTTTTTTTTTTTTCACACTTTTTTTCATTGAATGTGTTTATGTGTTTAGTGTTGTAAGAGAAGAAGAAGAAGAAGAAAGAGACAGAGGGGGGCAGAGAGAAACAGAGAAGCAGAGTCTCCTTTTGGGTTGGAAGTGTGAGTATGACTAGAAAAAAGCAGAGGTTGAGATTGGGTTTGTGTGTGAAACAAGCAAGTTGGTATTGCATTATTATTATATGATGAATGAATGTATGTATGTATGTATGTATGGTATCATTGAAAACCCCAACCAATGTTAATGGGTTGGTGGAATTGGGGATGCTGTCTTTTTTCATAAACCACAACTGCAACTGCGCAACAGAGAAATGGGACACTGAGCAGATCAGTGGGATTTGATGGATGTCTGTTTAATACTTTATCATCTTCTCTTATCTCATCTCTTCCCTTCACTTTTCTCTGCCCTCTCACTGCTCCTACACTACACACTAGGCATCTTTTTCTCCCCTTTTGCTTCATCTTATCCCTTATATAAAGGCTATGGGGGGTTTGGCTATTTAGTGTAGTTAATATTTAAAGTTCCTAACCTTTGTCTATTTGTAGTGTAAAGTTGTAAGATTAAGTTCATCGATAATTGTGAAAAGATAGATTAAAAAAGTAGGACAAAGTTACTTTGTTAAGTGTGAAAAGTAGAGATAAAAGAGAAAACAAAGGTTTTCTTTGGTAAATACAAAAAGTATATGTATATATATATATATATATATAAAAAGATAAATGGAGTTAGGATTTAGGGTCATTAGGGGTAAGTATGATAGATTGAAAATTAGAGCCTATCGATCAAATAGTAGTAGGATTGTCAAAGAATAAGAGGGGTCAATTGGTGTTGGTTTTGGAAGATCCTAAATTGTTAGAAAGTCACACCAACCAACCAACTTTTACTCCTTAACGATCGGGATCAATTTGAATATTTACTGACTTGACCACAATCGGTTGGTGACTTGGCTGAAAAACCGACTTCGATTGACCAATGTTTATCCTTGATTTACACTAATTCAAGAAGTTGGTTGGCCAAACGACATCTTAAATTTATGTTGTTGGCAACATCCATCTACTAGAACATTAATTTTGGGGCGAGAAGGGATTTTTGTTAGACTTGCCTTAAACAAGGTGGGAAATTATACCTACTTCCACCTCCGATTCTTTTCTTTGTAACCTTTCTCTTTCATCCTTTGTAAACTACATCTTTTTGTACTCTCCACATAAACTATCGACTATAATAACTAACGTTGCGTCCAAAAGAATTACCTAACCTCTATTGTCCATAAAATTTCAAGTACATTGCTTTCATATAATATAATTTTTAGTGATGAATGTTAAAGTCGGATGAAATAATTATTGAGATTCCTATTAGCTTTTAGAACAGTAAAACTAAAACAACAATTTTTAGTTATAATCATTTTCAAGTATATCTCTTCCTTTTCATGCAATGCCAGTTTATCAGTAGCAAGTTTTACCTTTTACTAACAGTAAAAAAAAAGAAGGTAATAACTGAACACTTCGTGCTGAGAAATAATTGAAAAGATCAAATTTGAATCCCATTTTTTCATAATTTAATGATAATGAAATTATATGGGATGAAAATTATATAATTCTATGATTGATTTGGTTTTTCTTTTCCCCACAATTTAATGATAATAAGATTTATTTTTATATCCTTTAACTTCAATTTAAAAAAAAAAAAAACAAAAAAAGAAATTATTACTTATAAAAGTAAACAAATGGGCCGCGTGGGTCTTCGATTATGGGCCCATGTTTAAAAACTTTGGGCCATGCGTCGATAAGTCCTAGAAACGTCTAGCCTCTAGGTGACCTATTAGATTTTTTTCTTTTGTTAAATTGAAATTTTATTACTTATAATTAGTTAAGAATTTAGTTTGAGAAGAAATTTTAATAGTGTAATGAAATTTGATTTGTATTGATTTTTGTTTGAGTGATGCAATACCTAATAATATTCATCGTCTAATCATTACTCTCTCGAACTAAAATTGTTTCAATAGCTTTGTATCTTGTTCTCGAGATTGTTTAAGAATTACTTGGTATCATTTGGATATGAGTTTGCGCTTAGTCCTTTAGGTTTATTTAGCTTGAATTGTTACTTAATTAGTCATTGGCCTATTTTGCTATGTTTTCAATATGACCTAAATTTGATCGAGCTAAGCAAATGGTCATCGTGCTATGATTTTAATTTCGAACACAAGATTTTAAAATGAATCAAAGAGTAAATCTAGCCGACTAACTCTTAAGAAAAATCCTAAAAGAGGTACGACAAACGAAGTTGACTATAGATAAAAAGAGAAGTTACAAATTGTGTAAGGAATAAAAATGCAATACTTAACACTTTTAACCGTCTGTATTGTTTTGTGAAATTTTAGCAGATACTTAATACCCATGTTTGTTTCACATTACTTCACCTCTTAAAATTTAGTATATTATATTTTAGGAAACTATGATATGAGTTTTTTAATACCTAGTATAAATGTGAGATTTTTATGTTTGAGATGTGAGCATAGTTTTAAAATCTCGGACTACGTTAATTACTTAACTTTCAGACATTAATTATCATACTCGAAGACAAACATTAATTATCTTAGATATTTAAATTTTAAATATGTAATATTTATACCTATGATGAGACGATGTTAGGTATCCAAACAACCCAAGTGTACAAAGACAATATTTTATCGGTTTAAATCCTATTTTGATTCTTAAACTAAATCTGGTTATGTTTTGGTCCATAAACTTTTTAAAATAGCATATATTTGTCATTAACTTTAGAATTTCATTAACTCTTTAACGAAATGATAAGTTGACTTTATCAATGTGCTTTTTTTTTCTCCCCCTCTCCCCTCCAAATTTTTTTTTGGGACGGTTTGTAATTCATTGTGAGAAATATTTATCTGTAATTTTGTAGAGTTTATTTTATACATGAGTTACATAATTATTTTTATTTTGCTTTTTGTTTATTTTATCATATGGATGTTAAAATCAAACCAATATGTCACTCTATTTTCTTTTATTTTTATCATATTCAATATTCTTCTGATTTATATAAAAATTTAATTTCTTTTTATGAAATCGGTCTGAAGGACTGTGAATCATATTTTTGAGAAGACGAGAAAAGGCAATTCACGAATCAAGCTTAGGACAGGGAAAATCAAGCCAAACGAGAACTTATAGTAGGTGGTCCGAGAAATCTAACGAAAAAGCCTACTAGGATGGTTCCGTTGCTTTATGATTTCGTTTGTTATTCAGCAATCCCAAAGTTTCTTCTTTTTTTCCTTAAAAATAAATATTTCGTAGTCTTTCATAACAGTAATATTGTTGAGAGTCTTGAGTCGTGATTCCAATTTGAAAAGAATAAAAATAATAAAAGGTGGAAGAGTCGGGGAAGCAATTTAAGAGATTTGAGTTTTGGAGAAAAAAATAAAATTAATTTTTGGGTTTACTTGATTAACATGTTGATTATGCTTTGGTGTTGACTTAAAAGATTTATAAAATAAGTTAGCAAATCTTTTTTGTTATTTATCAATTTAAGTAATATGATCGATGAATCTAGAGTTTAATCGTCTAAATATAAAAGACAAATTATCAATCAATCATTCAAAAAGTTAACAAAATCTTAATGACATGAACTAAAGTAAATTTAAAAAAAAAAAAAATTAAAACCGACGTTTTTTAAAATTTAAGAACAAAAAAATATATATACACCAAAATTGAATTTAAACCTATTTTAATTTATTTTTTTCAATTCACTTCCACAGCACAATTTTCCAATTAAAATTCCGCCCACCAAAGCATATGAATTGGAATTTGGAAACTTTGTTAAAAGTAAAAGAAAAAGAAGGATTCGAAAAAAAAACACTTTTAATGGTGACCTAAATTTAATTTTGGGACTTGGATTTTGAAGAAATAATTTATGAAAGTTATAAGGTGAATTATAGACTTCAAATTCCAACTCAATAAAGAAGAATTTATCATTTATTTCATAATTTAACATCATATATTAACTTATTTAGTGTACATTAGATTATTTTTAAATGTTAGTATCATAATTACAAGTAATGAATAATGGAGATTATGTACAAACAATTCTCTATAATATATTGTAAGATTTGAATTTTTTTTGGATGATGTAAATTTATTGCATCATATTAAAATTAAACGTGTGTATAGTTTTGATAATGATTTTGAAATTAAAGAAGAAAAAGAACAAATTTAAAAGGTTCTTAATTACTTTTAAGTAAGGAAACAAAAATACTTTTTATCTTTTTTAGATCTTATGACTTTTTAAGATCTTACAACTAATGTTATATATTTGGAATAAAATGAGGTTAAGATTCTTTTCGTAATGAAATTAAAATTTGATGGTTGTAAAATATAATAATTATAATTAAAAAGTTCAAAAACTTATTCGATACTTGTTTACAAGAATCAAATAAACACATAACAGAAAAGTTCACATACAAATATTATTGAATTTGTTGGATGACAACGTGTGACTCGCATATCCCATCCCCATGTTATTGGAAGACGTATATTAAGGTTTGATCATAATTTTTCCTTTCATTTTCTGCCTTTTAATTTCTATATTATTGTGTTATATATATATATTAGATTATTTGATAAATATGAAATTAGTTTTATTTTTTTATTTAATGATAGATAAAATATCTTCTTTATCTTTAGGATCATTTATAAATAAGAAGTTAAAAGATCTTTCTTAAATATCTCTTTTAAAGAAGAATATATAAGATTTTACTCATATTTAGAAATATTTTATTATCAAGAAGTTCTTCTTTCTTGGCTCTTTAAAAAGCAGAAGTTCTGAATGTAAAATTTATTTTTTACCATTCAGAAGTTTATATTTTTGGTGAAGAATCTGTATGAAGATAAACCAGTTACTTTCTGCATTATGACAGATTATTGAAGATCGTTAAGGGATTTGACAGAGTATCGATTGATAAGAAATATGAATGAAGGTTAAGATAATTGAATGAACGCTGAGATAATTGTACTGCGGTCAATGAATTCAGGGAAGCCTGAAATCATCTTCGAGGAGATTCAAGTTTAAGTTTATACATTTAAGTTATGGTGAGAACTTGTTAATTTAACTTTAGGGTTAAGTTACAAACTTTTGAATCTCAAAGCAAAGAAGCTCCCCAGAGGCAGTATTTGTCAAACTAGGTTATCAAAGGCTTTATGTGTTATTTGTTCGTTTTATTAGTTTGGTTGAATTTGTACCCTAGCTAATTCTACACTGATAACTTTAGATAGAGCTAAAGATGATTTTTTTATCATATTCCTTTTTCAATATATATATATATATATGAATTTTTGATTTGGTTGTTTTTGTTTATAGTCCTTGTTTTTAATTTGAAAACAAAAAGCCCATATTCCACTCTAATGCAACCCAAACAACTGCTAAATGCCAATAAAAACGGTGATGTGGTGCTTGAAAGAGGGTGATATTTTTGTTTCTTATTATTATATATATTTTGTGTTTTATGATTAAGAACGATGATCATATAACTCGTTTTGTAATATGAATAAGAACAATGTTCCTATGTTGTAAGTATGTAATGACCAACTACATGTCTATTCAAGGGATATATATGCAATTTGTTAGTTCTTTGATTGAAAATTTGGGTTAATTCAAGAAACTTAAATAGGTCAGTTGATGGAAAGCTTAAATTCTTGCTTAAATAGCTAGAACCGCACAAAATCATCAGTTTTCTAAACTAGAAAAACTGTAAAAAAAAAATTAGTCGCGCTAAATATTGATTTTAATACATCACAAAAAGTGCTTGTAATGGTCACAAATTAACCTTTATCGATAATATTATCTACCACTAAGACATCACATTTAAAGACGAGTATACTATGTCACTATAAAAAATAAATAGTGACAAAACATATGTTACTAAACGTAAAGCATCTAGTAACGCACAAATGTCATTAAAATTAAAATACCCATTTTGCGATGCATACTTTTAGTGGCGTTTTTTTTCTAACGTTTTCTATGCGCCACTAAAAACTCAATTTCTTGTAATGTTAGTCTTAATCAAACTAAAAAACTTAGCTACTTTATTTAAAATATAATCCCGTTTAAAATTGATGAAGGACCAAGCAAATGAGACACAAGAACATGGGCTACAACGTCAAAGAAAAATATTTTAGCAAAATTATTGTAAATGAAAAAACTTCCAAAATAATTTTGGAATAATAACTAGCCACGTATTAATCTATCGCGATCAATCGTATTATATTTAAATAACTCAATCTTTTTATATTATAAACCCTTAAAATTTATCCTTAAAGTTCAATTAAATAATGGTCATATTATATGAATAATAATAGTGACATAAAAAGGAAAAAACTTTAGATTAGTGAAGTTGGAAAATTAGAGGCTAAGATAAGGTGGGTAAAAACGTGACATTGAAGTTTGTATTGTAAATGGAATATTATTTATCATGGTTTGTGATTTGTGAATTAATAAAGGAAAAGAAAAGAGAGATCAAAAGGAAATTAAATATTAAAGTTATGTGCATGGCATCTCTAATTTTATATAAAGCATCTTATTATTATTATTATTATTAATTTATATTACAAAAATGAGATAATTAGCTCAACTATTTTATCCTATTGTTTTGTTATATATAATAACAACGTTTAAGATTAAAAAAATGTAATTCAATAATTGTAAATTAAAAGTAAGAAGAAGATCAAGGTTAGAAGTGTGGTAATGCATATGGCTCTATCTAATTAAATGGTTGACTCCAAATTTACCCTACTGATCTTCATATCAAATAATTTTCATATTGGAACACATTAAATCAATCAATCAATAGAAATATATAATATTATTACCAAAATGAGAAATGAAAAAGTTTGGCACACTTTACACGTATGAGATCAGGTTCTCATCAAAGATTCTCAATCCCATGGCCGAAAGAACTATGGGTAAACCCTGCACTGCATGCCGTTCTCTCCTTTAAAGGACGCTTATTATTATTATTATTATTATTATTATTATTATTATTATTATTATTATACATTCACAAATATTCCATCTCCCTTTTCATGGGATGGATGATGGACTTTCCCAAAAGGAGTTCGATTAGGATGAAAAATTATAATTAAACCATGGAAACCTGGAGGGTTTTACGGTGGTTCTGCTCGAAGCACGTACAAGAGGCAACTAGTTACCACCTTACCTGTTCTGTTCTGATATGCTTTCTTCTCCTTCGCCCATTTGTGTCCAAGATTCCCCCACTGCTGCCCCCCCGTGGGAATCATTAATCAAATCAAAGAAGAATAATTGGGAGTGTGATTATTTCATCCCTTATGTTAATTAAGCCTTGGGACTGAAAGAGCTGATTCATGAAGCTGCAACAGCGACATCAATCACTGGGACATCAGCTTTCATTAAAGCTGATAAATGTACGTCTGGCAGAGAGTACAAACTTCAAGATAAGCACAACACTGACTTCTCTACGGGGAGGAAAGGAAGGAGTTACCCACGAGGGCGAGTTGCCTTTCATTCTATGCATTTCTAATTAACTCTTATGTCTATTATTAATATTCTTCAAATAATTTTGCTATATTTTTTTAAATATTTGTATAGGATTGCTTTAAAAATATTCATATTATTAATATGAGAAAGGTGATGTAATTATTTGGAAAATAGTGGAGAAAAGATGTAGCAAAGGGACATGGGAGCGTGCGTAGGCACGACACATGTTTTGTGTATAATATAAAAACCATTATACATTATATTATTCTTTTTTTTTCTCATTAATTCTTACTTTTCTTTTCTTTTCTTTTTGAAATAAAGGAAAATAAAATAGTTATATCACTTTTTTTTTCTTTTTCTAGTGATGAATTAAATAGGATTAAGATTCTTCGGAAATAAAACTATAGTTTGAATATCAATTATGTCTATTTAACAGTTTTTGACTATAGACCCATGCATGCATGTAACACACAATCTATATATATCTCATAACATATTAATTGAACTGAAGTTTATTTAATAAATGCGTGACGTCTTTTCCTCTACAAATAATATAGCTAGGGTATAGGAATAACATGTTATTAGTTATTAACATATACTAAATAAGAGTATATGTAGGGTGTGGGCATTACAAAAATTTGAAACTTTGTATCTTTCTATTATTTTTTCTCTAAACTTTTAAAAGAACTTGTTTTACTAACTTTTACGTCATTAGAGATCAAAATAGAATTCAAATCTTACAAATATATCAAAATTTTAACTTTTTTTTTTATATACATGAAAATTGCTTCAATTATTTTTTATAATTATAGCAATTTCTTTATATATATATTTGTTAATTATAATTAGTAGTCGTAGTATAGAATGATTGCAAAAAATTCAAACCACAAACCTCTTAATCGTCAACACATACTTATGTGTCAATTGAGCTAAATTGATTTGTATTTTTTTTTCTAGATTTAATCGAAGATTGGTGTAAAAGTGAATTTGAAAATTTGAAGGATAAGGTATAATATAATGTAATGTTCTTAATTAGAATCCATTTAATTAGGGTATTTTAGTCGTATTGAAAACATCTAATTAATACTCTTTATCTATTAGGGAGTGCTTGAAAAGTGCTATACTTCAAATATTTAGAAACTTTGGTCATTTATCAAAACACATAATACAATTATATATATGTGTGTTCCAATATTACATAAATATTGCAGATTTAGCAATTTCTTTTATATTTAAAATTTTTCTTCATAATTCTAAATTTATATTAAATATAAAGCATGTACGTGTAATCTATCGATTATAATAGGTTTTGATAAACATATAGTCTATTAGTCACATATGATATACGATAAAAAGTATATATTTTCATTAGTTTTAATCTTTATATATTAAAACTATTCTTTTTATATTTTATAATTTTGATAAAATGACAAAAAATCAAGTCTCTAGCAAGAAAAGAAATATACAATTCATAAAATTAATAATTCTTTTGGGCCGACTTTTAATTTGTTGCTATTATCATATATATATATATATATATAACATATTGATTAATTAAATTCTTGCTTATCCAAAAAATCATATTATCAAACTTTTTCTTCCTAATTATTAATAATTCAACTCATATTTTCTAATAATTAATTTGTCTCACATCCCCATCTCACTTTCTTTATTTTCTTGAGGAAGGTACAACATAGTGTATATATATCTTTGTGTTTACTATTCTCCATTTTTGTTGAAACATTTTTCACCTTTATTATCTATCTATATATATATATTTTAAAAAAATCCTTGAAATAACCAATTTTCAAAAACATAATTATCGTTTATGATGAACATCAAAATTTAAATTTTGAAATAGAATTTTAAACTTTTATATTGAAATCAAACGTGTTTTCAAATATACAAAAAATTACATTTGTTTTTGTTTTCTACTGAATTATTCTTTGTGCCTACAAATAATTTTGAGATTACGAATAAATTAAAACAACTGACTAATATATACAAGATTCTAAAGTTGTTGATCTTGATACTATTAAAACTACATTTTTTAAGTGTAGATGTAAACTATATAAAAACATGACCATTGTGTATAATTACCATAGATTAGTTAAGCAGTAAGAATATGTAGATTACAAAGCAAAGAACTTAATTAAGAGAATTAATCATTTTGATTAATTAATTAATTAATCTTTCTCTCTAAGGATTTGTTCAAAAAATATAAAAATTAATGTAAAAAAAATATTTCAAATTCCATGGCAGAATCAGTGGGAGTCTTAGAGAAGGAAAATAAAAAAGAGAGGGTAATTACAAATATTATTCTTTGTAAACAAGTCGGCTTTTAGTCGGTCGGTGCTTTTCATAAAGTTGATATATATAAGTTCAAAATCTACCTTTATTTAATAACCATTCAATATATGTAGGTTAACTTATTATAGATATATTCTTCAATTTTAATTATAACTATACATCATGATTCACCATATACTTTTTATTCATGCATTCATTTTCTTCACTATTACAAGTATTTATTTTAGGTTAGTTAATACGCAACTCGATTAGTCTCACAAAGTCAATTGACTTTAAGGGGTTCGCTGAACTTTATGCTTTATGTTATATATTGTTCCCGACGTTTTTTGTGTGTCGGAAGAACCTTGATTTCTTGTAGTGTTATAACTACCATGATATCAAAGTTTCTAATTTACTTAGTAATAAATCTATCTCTCAATCCCTTTAGTTCCAAGTTTAAGTCTCACTCTTTTATCGTTCTTTGCGATTTTGAGATGAGAAAACTTGTAAGATATATCTTAGATAAGCGTAATCACAATGAATTAAACTCATAATTCTTTTTTTGTGTGATTTTCTTGCGACTTTGATTCTCATATTTACTTTTGAAATCTAAATACAAAAATTTTGAACTCTGTTTTTCTTTTTATTTTTTTATAAATTTGAAGCAAAAATACGTTCTTTTGCATTATTTAGAGGAAAAAGGAATAGGAAGGGATTAGAATGTAACTTTTAAAAAATGAGAAAATATTATTATTGAGAATTTAACTCAAATACTCAAACTTCAAAATACCCATTCAAAGAAGGAATTCCATGTATCTAATGATCATATGGAATCTTCTCATATATATATATATGGAGAATGGGATTGGGAGAAAAATTAAAGTGAAATAATTAGAAATGGATGGAGGAAAACAAAAACGTCTTTTCAAAAGTGGGGACTCCTCATTTGAGAAAATAAGTAAAATTGAAGGGGGGTTTTAGCAAATCCAAAAGAACAAACATATCCACCATTGATGGTGCACCACATTTTATATCTCAATCTCTCTCATAAATAATAATCAAACTGTTCCACTACACACAACACACTCAATTCTCAACCAACAACCTCTATAATCTATAATATACTCTTTTATTTATTTATTTATTTATTGATCCTCCAAAAAAAACTAATTAATTCCTATTAAAATTTTAAAAAAAAAAGTCTCAGTCTTTACTTTATTTTCCATTCTAGCTAATTATTACTAATGTGTGTACGTTATTTATTTTGAAATATATAAATACATATAAGTGCTTCACAATCCAAAACTATTTTGTTATTATATTTTTAAACATAGATTCCACATTAGTATTATTAAGAACCATTATTTATTATATTGGGTTAAATAACTTAACACGTCTATGAAAATTAAAAGAGAAAGTAGGTCTCATTTATTCTTTCAATACCTTTTCTTACTTCCCAGAATTCCCTTGTTTGACTTGGATTCTACTTCTTTCCTCTAACCCTAAATTTATTTTATAAAAAAAAACCTTTTTGCTTCCTATATTTATCATACTTCTCTCCCCCCCTTCACTTCCAACACAAAATCCATCTTTTTCTCTATACCCAACAAAGAAACAAAACCCCACCAAAATGCCTGCACATCCCTTCCCTAAGAGCTCCATGTACCTTGATCAAAACCCCGAGGCCGCCCTCAAGAACTTTGACGACGATGGTCGACAGAAACGAACAGGTAAATTGAACGATACCTTAGTTTGTTTGTTAATTAATGTATTATCTACTCAACTAATATGTGTTTGTATAATATGAAGGGACGTGGGTTACTGCGAGTGCGCATATAATAACAGCCGTGATAGGGTCGGGGGTTCTATCATTGGCGTGGGCGATAGCGCAGCTCGGTTGGGTGGCTGGACCGGCTGTTTTGGTGGCGTTCTCTATGATTACATATTTAACAGCCACTCTTTTGGCTGATTGTTACAGATCTCCAGACCCTGTTACTGGAAAACGAAACTATACTTATATGGATGTTGTCAAGGCTCACTTAGGTAATTATATTATTAACCAACCCTTATGTTAAAATTTAACTCAAGCTAGTCATTTTCTTTTCTTTTCTTCTTGAACTTTTGTTGGGTTTTTAATTACTTGATGCTACTGTTGCAGGAGGTAACAATGTTAAGTTTTGTGGGTTGGCTCAATATGGTAATTTAGTTGGTGTTAGCATTGGTTACACCATTACTGCCTCCATTAGCATGGTGTAAGTCTTACTCTCTCTATCACTATTCACATCCTTTGTAGTAATATTTGGGTACATCTCGACCGAATTTATTTATTTGTTTGTTATTATTATTATGGAGCTAGTCTAGTCAAAGTTATGTGAAAAAGGAAAAGGAATATGTTAGGTTAAGATCTAATTTATTAATTTCTTTTGGTTATACGACTATTAGATGTGCTGTAAAGATACGTACAACTCATAATGTACACGTTTTATTTTCTTTTTTTCATAATTTTTTTTACCATTTTACTAATGGAAAAACACTACCATTTGTTGTATATTTATGGCTGCTTTTTGGAAAAAAGGAGAAAAAAAATCTCTCCTTTTAGAGATTTATTATTCTAAACCAACTTTTTTTTTTCTCTTTTTCATACTCTTTTTATTTTTTTTTCTCGTATATCGAAAGTCAAACTACTTGGCTTTAAATTGGTATTAAAGCTTTGTTGGGTTTTGTTTCAAATATTAATTCTCATTTCTGACTTTTTCCTTTTTTTTCTTTTTTCTTTTTCGAATTATTCTGTTTTCATGTTTAATTTAGTAAAACTGTAAATGTTTATGATTGTGTTTAACTTAAAAGAATGAAATTTTATTTATTATAGATGGAATGTGTTATTGAAATAAGGAGTTTTTTTAATATATGAAAACAGAGCAGTGAAAAGATCGAACTGTTTCCACAAATATGGACATGATGCAGATTGCAACCCTTCCCAATATCCCTTCATGATAATATATGCAGCCATACAACTTATACTTAGCCAAATCCCTAACTTCCACAAGCTCTCGTTCCTCTCGATTATCGCTGCTGTCATGTCTTTCACGTACGCTGCCATCGGCGTCGGACTTTCCATTGCAAGAGTTGTAGGTATATATATATATACATACATGCATACATATATATATTATGTTGAATATGGTTAGTTATGTTATTTCGTCTTTTTAAAATAACTTTTGTGTTGTATATTTTGGCGAATATTGAAGGTGATGGACATGCACGGACGACCTTGACGGGGGCAACGATTGGTGTTGACGTCACCGGACAAGAGAAAATTTTTAAGGCATTCCAAGCTCTTGGAGATATTGCCTTTGCTTATTCGTACTCTATGGTTCTAGTCGAAATACAGGTACTTTCTATATATCAATCTAATCATATTCCTACTCCGATAAAAGTACTTCCATTTACTATCATTAAGAATCTATACTACCACTATTTAATTATATATATAATTTTACCTCTAAACAAAGATTTAGTTACTATAATTTTGAAATATCAATTATCCATTTAGTTGTTAAATAACTTAATTACACCTTTTGATGAACTTTCGAAACACAAAATTAAAATTTTATATTTATATTTAAACGAATCGATTGATTTTTAAGATTTTTTTAAATATATCGTACACAAACATCGAATTTGAAGGATTAAACTTGTAACTTACCATAAAAATCTCTCTATATATATATATATATTTATTTATTTATTTATTGTATTTCTCAATATTGGTGGTGAATATTATATCTCATGTCATTTTCTCATTGCTCCTTTGATTTATCTTTATTATTACTTTTTTCCCTTTAACTTCCACTTTTTAAAAAAGATTAATTTTACAAAGAAAAAGAGTCCTTTTGTTTAGTTATAATAAGATAAAGATTTGAAACTTCAACTATAATCTAAAGAAAAATTTATAACATAAAAATAAAAAAAGGAAAAAAGACAGATTCTCCTTTTGAATGGGAAGAAAAAAGAAAAAAAAAATAGCACAAAAAGAGTGAACAAAAATGAAAGAAAGAAAAAGAACAATAGAGTTGTGGGGACAATTAATGTTGAATTGAAAAATCAAAGAATAATGTCTAAAAAAATACATCAAAGAGAGTGCACAAACAATAACCAAAAAAAAAAAAAACAAATAACACTCTTTTTTCTACTTTCTTCTTCTTATTATTATTACTTTAAAACAAATAAGAGTCCAAAAAACTTGAATGGTAAAGGCATAGGACAACGTCAAAGAGTTGTTCAGTGATTATCACTGGTTCACCTTCACCTTTACTGTGATATTGACTTAACATCTTTTTTATACAATCATAGAACGTTCAGTGTACGTCACAAAATTTAAATTTGATTTAAGATTATTGTATCTTTTAAAATAAATTTTTAAAATCGTCATACTTGAAAAATAGGGTTTTTATTTGGAACTACATACTATAGCTTTTGTAAAAAGTAATAATAAACATTGGTATATAATTAAGTTTTTCAAAGATCAAATATTAATTAATAGAAGTTAATATGATACCAATTTCAAGATAGAAATGAGCATATTTCTAAAAGCTTATTTTAACGGTTTATATTTGTTTTATTCACTTCAAACCCTTTTAAAAGCAACTCCTCAATTTGATTTTTTAAATTAATGTTTTTGAGTCACGAGACCTATGTATTGATGATGGTGGACATAGCAATCCCTAAAGTTATTTGGTATTAAAATATATGTGTAGGCTCAAATAATGACATGACATTGGTTTGAAATTTAGTTCATAAATGGTGTATGTGACCCAGGCAATGGTGTAGCCCATAGTTTATGGGCACTCACTTACCGACAAAACTAAGTTCTTTTTTTCTTAGTTTAGAGATTACTTTTTAGGGTTCCATCTTTCTTTCTTTCTTAGTATTGTTTAATACTTAGATGAATGTCATACATAGTTTGTTTTTGTGTATCTCCTTTTAGCAATTACATTAAAAATGTTTCTCTTTTCATCAATCACATTCATGAAAAGTATTCGAATATTTCTAAAAGAGAAAACAAAATCAATTGATAGTTGAACAATTTAGTGGAAGCCATAAAGATGAGAAATGCACTAAATAAGGATCAAAAGCTACCAATGAAAGTAATATTAGTCTTTAGATTTCAAAATGTTATGATTTCATCTATGAAGTTTGAATTTTAACTTTGATTATTTTACTCAATATCCACGTTTTTTAATTAATTTAAAATAAGGATGAAAGTTAATTAATTATAATTATTTTAAATTAATTAATAGAAATGAACTTTTTTGAAATTTAAAAGGAATAAACTTAAAACCAAATTCAAAACAACTCAATAAAAACTAGGTCCTAAATATGAAATCAAAAACACATATATATGTTAGTAAAGTAATGATATGTGTGAATGATTGAAAGGTAAAATAGGAAAATTGAAAGGGTGTTTGGATAAAGATTGCATTTGATAGAAATAGGGTTTGAGTTGGATTCCATTATGGGCCATAGTTTAGAAATATTGTGAGGACCATATTCATTTTACTGTAAAGACCATCTTCACCACTCACAAAAATGGCTTCGATTCATCACAAAGTTTTTGTTTGGATTCGATTCGACGGTCCAACCACTTCTTGCTGTGGAACCCTACATAACCCAATCTTTAAACTTTCAATTCCATACTTCCAATTCCCACCATTAAAATCTCCAGCTTTCCTCCTTATAAACAAACACTGCTCAAACTGACACATGTTTACAATTTTGATGATGTTCCAACTCTTGTCTCTTTGTATCATTGGTGGGTAGGAGGTTGTCCCCCATCCCACCATGCTTCCTGTCCTTTTCTTCATTTTTCAAACCTCCACACATTCACACAAACAAATACTCTGTTTGAATTTACTGATGTAAGTAAGTAAACACACCAGCTCAAGGACTAATCTATATTGAAAATTACAGGACACATTGAGATCAAGCCCAGCAGAAAACAAAGCAATGAAGAAGGCAAGTTTTGTAGGCATCACAACCACTAGTCTTTTTTACATACTCTGTGGTTGTGTTGGATATGCAGCATTTGGAAACGATGCACCTGGAAATTTCCTTACTGGTTTCGGCTTCTACGAGCCTTTTTGGCTCATTGACTTTGCTAATGTCTGCATTGTTGTCCACCTAATTGGTGCTTACCAGGTGAACCACTCGACCACATTCTCAATTATACAACGGGGTTTTTTGTTTAACAACCAAATTCAGGGGGTCCCACTCGTAAAACAAGAAAACCCTGTTGCAAACGATTGTGGAAATGTATATATCATATGTAGGGATTTGATTTTCAATGCACCATCGATTTATGGATTTGTGCCTCTGGAATCTATAATCGACGATGGCATCGAAATTAACTACATTTATACATTTTTGAACTCCGACATGAATGCCATTTTAGGCTTGGCTTAATCTTGCTACTCCTATCAGCTTATGTTCTAAGTTTTCAAAATGAATACTAACATGCAGGTTTTCTGCCAACCATTTTATGGGTTTGTGGAAAAATGGTGCAACAAAAAGTGGCCAGAAAGCACATTCATAACAACAGAGCACACCATCAACTTACCTTTCAATGGAGAGTATCAGCTCAACTACTTCAGATTGATTTGGAGGACAGTATATGTTATATTGACGGCTGTGGTAGCTATGATATTCCCATTCTTCAATGATTTCCTTGGATTGATTGGGGCAGCTTCATTTTGGCCATTGACTGTATACTTCCCCGTAGAGATGTACATAGCAAGGACTAAACTGCCAAGATTCTCTTCCACCTGGATCTGGTTGAAGACATTGAGCTGGGCCTGCTTGGTCATTTCACTCATTGCTGCTGTTGGATCCCTTCAAGGCTTGGCCCAAGATGTCAAGACATACAGACCCTTCAAAAGTTAGATTTGATTAGTAGAAAACTCTAGTATAATCTTAAAAACACCATCTGCAAGTAAATTATTGTGTCGAGTGAGTTTGAATTTATAAGTACTACTGAAATTTCAACAATGTTAGCAGAGACTCAACATCCTGAAGAAAGATATGTTTTAAAGGGGGGGGGGAAACAACAATGCAATTTCACAATAAAAATCAATATCCTTGTGCAGCTACCATTCTGATCCCCTTAAATACACATTTCTTTCTTTCTTTCTTTCTTTTATGTTTGGGGAACACCTAAGTACATTTTTTGGAGTCGAGGAATCGGGATTTTCAAATGCTCACAAGTTTCACAAAAAATATGGCCATCATTAGGCTGTGTTTACATATATAGAGGTGAATATTGTCACAAGGCCGTAAACATCAGATATAATAAACTGCAGCTCCTGAGAGTATCAAGTTTTCCAGATTATGGCAAAACTAACTGCCCCAAGGTGTATCGGCTGTTAATACTCCTCTGTGCAACATCCTTTCTCCAAAACAATCGGCCCAGAGATAAGAAAGTAGTCATCATATACCTACAATCAGAATAGATTTCTACTAAGACCAAAGGAAACAGCACTTGCAAGTACATTGCCCTCGAGTTTAACAATATTTAGATAGCCAAATAAAGTACACAGTTACCTGAATATAAAAAATCAACTTGACTCGGTCTCGCTGATTACAAAAGCTTGAATAAGACTTTGAGCAGCATGGGTCTGCTCTGGCGTTCCAGAAATTATAATCATAGTTTCGACGTCTCCCTGCTTTGGCTCGGTAATTGTAATTTTTGCATCAGAAATCTAGAAGACAAATGTGTCCTGTGAGATTGCTGTGGCTGTGAAATAAATAACCAAGTTCCAATAGATTGCTAATTGGAGGGCTCCTTTCATACTTTTCATTTTAACACGACAAAATGTTTCTTCTTATTATAAAAATAGGTTACCAACTGAAACTTCATTTTAAAATGACCGCTTCTATATCCACCCTCATCTCCTTCAGAATCACTTGAAGGCAATAATTCCATGTATAAAAAAGACTTAGAAAAGGCAACTAAAGCATAGATGATATCCATCCCTGAATGGATGGGTTCATTTTCCACGTCCAAAAACATTAAAAAGAAAAAATGAATGAAGTCACACTTGGCAAATAACTGATCTAGGGCACTTTTCCTTTTTTCTCTTTTTTTCTTTTCTCCTCTTTTCTTTTCTCCTACCCTTTGTTTCTTATATTGATAGAAAAAATTCAAGTATGAAAGATACAGCATCCACACAATGACATGAACTATTAATCATCAGTGTGTCCATTTCTCAAAATAATTCTGTAAGTAAATATGTAATATTCACAAAGCTTTTTGTTTCTTTTTCTTTTTTTCCTTTTAGATCTTAACTACAGTAATGAATGTTCATACCTGACGAATCTGCTTCAAACATTCCCCATTTTCTCCACAAATAACAGGGACAATGTTTCGAGGAACAACCACTTCAACAGTGGTGCTCGTAATAATAGCTGGACTATTTCCTCTGCATAATAAAATAAAATTAAACAATGATCTTCACAAGTGAAAAAAATTAATTAAAGTGAAAAAAAGAATAACAAACCCTCCAAATCCAGCAATTCTTCTATGGTGGGCTCCTGCAAAGTCTGACAAGCCAATACCACCTTCAACTAATCCCTGAAATACAATTCAGAGGAGAGTCTAAAATTATCCACTTTAGAGAGCTGTCTTATCAAAACAAACAAACAAAAAAAATCAGAAAGCCGCATTCTTTACTTTGGATGATTTGTGAAGAAACTGTTGTGTAACTTATATTTACAAGTATAAACCCAGAATACGAAGTACAGTTGACAATATTAGACCAAGACAATTAGAAACGTAAAAGGAGACTTCTAAAAAATAATCACCGATATAAACACCCAAAACTAATTATTGAAAGACCAAAGTTAAATACCTGAGAGCTCCATGGTTTTCTATCAGATAACAGAGGAGCACCTGGCCTATGAAGAAAAGGAGGTCGATCGTCCCGCAAATCACTGAGTGAAGGAATGCCACTAAGAGCATCAAACTTGTGGAATGAGGGGCCTAAACTTGAATAGATTCCTGGAGGCGATAATTCTCTCCTTCCAAAATATGAAGGAAATGAAGGAAGTCTATCTATGAATCCAGGATTCGAATGACTTAATACTGATGGAAAAGCATCACGGAAAAAATGATGCCTCAACCGAGTAGTAATCTGAAACATGGCATCTTGAACGGTTTCAGGCTCTCCATTTATCTGTCAGTAAAGTGATATGTAACTACGTCAGTAATATTTAAAGTTAGATGCAACAAAAACCATATTATGAAGAACAGGCCAAATACCATACCTAAAATAAATAAAAACTACTTAGTATGAATCTGCAATGATTTAATCTTTATCAATTTATATCATCCTCTTACTATTAGTATGACATGTGAAACTGGTGAACAAACCTGAACCACTTCTTCATCCTCTCCAGCACACTTCGGAATCTGCTCCTTTCCTAAAATACGAATATATGCACCCGTCGACTTTCTCATTTCAGCTATGATGGAGCCACCTTTCCCAAGAAGACAACCAATTTGATTGGAGGAAACAAGAAACCTAGCTACCAAGTTCTGCTCCTTGCTGTCTGCTGCAGCCTTGACAATCCTGGCCTGAACGCGAAAAACAGCATCTTGCACTGGTGATATTCTGTCATCTGGATGCTACAAAGTTCAATTGGTCTCAGAACATTAATGAAAAATAAGATAGTAACAGGCTTAATGAAGTGTTGGTAAAACAAAAAGCTCATCGTTTGAATACTCAATGAACTATTACCCTACCGCAGGACCAGCTACAAGTATAATGCGGTCTTCTGAGTCCAAGGCACCATCAACAACTTTGATGTCACAGCCCGTGTCTTGCTGAAGAGTCTTAACTATTGCTCCTCCTTTCCCAATCACATTTCCAACTCTCTCAGTGGGGCATAATAAACGGTAACTTAAAATTTCATGAGAAGGTTTGCTTCGACCAGGAATGCAGGCTTCATAGTGTTTGGGAGCAAGAGAAGGTGCACTGGAATGAAAATTCCCAACATCACGTGGCACAGAGTAAGGGCCTCCATGAGTATTAAAAGAACTACCCCGAGGAGATTCATGAGCCCTAGAGAAAGACTGTCCAGAAGAACGTGATGACTGTGCAGCATTGCTTGAGGCGACAGGATCTTTATCATTAGGAGGATTTTCAATTAGCTGTTGAAAAACAAGTTCAAGAGCTTTCTTCACCACATCAATTCCTCCACTAATCTGCATCCGTAGCATCAAAATAGAAGTGTAAATAAAAATAAGGCACGAGAAACTGAACAAATCTTTTGTGTTAGGTGTTGCCCAAGAAATCCAAGACACAGAATTATGGACCTTACAATAACCAAAGCATGTCACCTCCTTTAACCACTAATTTTCTCCAATGACAGACAATATGAGATCAATAATTGAACAGTTTCCTAACTCCAAAACTGTAGTTGTGGAAGGACCGAAAGTCAGACAATAGTATTCCAAAAAATGATTTAGTTCTTGTTCCTTTTCAGGTCATCATTTTCTTGTTACATGCTAGGGGCGTGTATGAGGGATAAAAATTAAAATGCACAAACAGTAGATAGTATTCTCTAAACAAATCGTGTCATTGAATCTAATGGCTATTCAACTAATGATATGAGTTGCAGCTGCCAACTTTAAGTACCAGAAATGTGTAGATTAAGTTACAGAAAAGAGTTGTCTCTTAATCACACTAATTACCAAACTAGTATTAGTAAGCAAAAAATATTAACAGAAGCGAAGAAAATTCACAGTAGATCCCTTGTTAATAAAGCCAAATAACCACTTGAGTACTGCAAAAACTTTCCCACGTAACTAAATTTAAGAAAACGAGTTGACTAGAACTAAAAAGATGCAGAATATTTCCATAAAAGGAAGTAATTCCATAGATGATATCAAAATTCCAACCAATAATTATAAATAACATAAAAGGAGGATAAGTTCAAAATAAGGGGAAAGGGTTAGAAAATATTTTCTTACAAACTATCAATTTCTAAATTTTACAATTGTGATACACACAATAATCGTCCTCTCCAAAGTTACCTGGACTAGCTCATCATTGGTCGCCACAAACGGAGGAAGTTTATCCCTGGGAAGAATTCTAATTTGCGCTCCACTATCAGATGACATTTGTTTGACTACACTGCCACCCTTTCCCAATAGGCACCCAACTTGACTAGAAAGAACAAGCAATCTTAAGACAAATGTTGGCAGCTTATCACCTTCAACATCTGTCCCATCTGCCTCCGGTTCTTCATCAAAGATCTTCTCAGAAACAAGAAAGAGGGCTTTTCGCAACTGCGAATGAGTAACCTCCTTCTGTTTAGCATCTTCCACCTGAGGAGAATCTTTATCTTCCTTCTTTTTCAACTTGGCAATATCACCATCATTCTCCTCGACTTCAGAATTCTTGTTGTCTTCCTTACTCTTCTTTTCAGGGTTCACTTCAGTTTCTTGATTAGAGCCTCCAATTACAGCTATTCTCTCATCACATCCAGGGATAGTGTCCTCCACTCTGATTTCTACACCTGTTTCTTCACGAATTTTAGATAAACCATCCCCATCTCTACCTACAAGGCTGTCAATTCTTGAAACAGGAAAGAGGACACGAAAAACAGCATAACCAGGAGACAATTTGAAGGGTTGATTTCGCCGCGAACGAGAACTTGATGACTTTTGCCACTTTCCTTTCCCATTAGACTTGACAGAGCTTCGATCACGTGATCTCTTTGAGGGAGTCAATGGAGCAGACATTCTTGATACTAACCCAGAAAAAACTGTTCCAAATTAATAAACCGATTACAACTTTGAAGCGTCCTGTACTAGAAAACGAGCAAGAACACAAACCCCAGTTGCATGTACAAAACACATTCGTCAAAACGAGAAAAATTGACACCAAAGAAACAAAAAATAATAATAACCTATGGCCAAAAAAAGGAGAAAACGTATGGCTAAGCTTCTGTTAGGAGGTAAGGGAATGCGAAAACACACACAGAAACACATAATATCCTCTTCCTTCCATCGTAACGAATTAAAAATACAAAGTTTTGATGAACGATTGGTGTTTGAATCTTCAATCATAGCAAAGTCTAAAATGTAGAGAGCCGGCTTAAGAAAGATAATGAAAAGCTTGAAGAAGAGTAAGAATGTGGAGTACTAAAAGAACTTACAGTTATGTGATTCTCGGTGAACGGCTGCCACCTTCAATGGAAGTTCCGGCAAAATGCTGTCATGTTTCTTTAGCTCCGAGGAGTGCAAAAGGGTTGCGAAATCCCTAAACCACAGGTTTTTGAGTTTTGATACTTCACCGGGTCAAGTCGGGTTATGAATAAACCCGACTAACCATATGATGCCACGTCGCATCTTTGACCATATGGGTAGTTCGACCCGACCCTGATTTCAACAGCGGGTACCCGTTTCTTTTCTTGCCCTTTTTTACTTTACTTTTTAAAATGTGAATTTTGGGGTTAAGGTTGTGAATAATTTAATTAAAAACACATTATTTATTAGCTCGTTTGCATCAAACTTTATAATTTTTACGCTCATATAACTTTTTAAAACAAAGAAAAAATGAGTAATCTAATTAGAGGGAGAATACTAATTTGTTCAAACTATTGATTGTAAATCAACATTCTCCCGAGGCAATTTCTATATTTTTCAAAAATTGTTATCGTCAATTGTTGTTGATAAAAAATTGCATGTAATGTGATCCAAATCCCTTCATTTTGTAAGGTGACCTCATTTTTTGGCATTTTTATAAGGAAAAAAGAATTCATTTGATTGATTTGAATTTTTAACTATAGATAGCAGATTTATTAAACTTAAGAGAATAATTACCCAAACATATCATAGATTTCAAAATATGGTTTTTGTTTCTCAAATGCTTGAAGGGTTTAAGAAATGTGGCTTTGTGTTTACAAGAATGGGAAAATTGTTTGACATTCAAATTTGCATAGTCTAATTACGGATAATCGTTATAAATGATGATCGGAACTTATAAGTCTAATGGAAACACTAAAACGAATTCGCACAAGGAAAAACCAACGGTAGTTAACGTTGTAGTGAATAATTAAAGCAATTGGGTAAATTTCATCGAATTGTTTCATGAGTTCTTATGGGTTGATTGAGTAGAATTAGATAGATTTTCTGTTAATTTTAAACTTGATTCTTCTTTTTTTCTTAAATGCAGAAATAACTAGGGTTCTACTCCGGAGCAAGAAGCAACAACATCCAATTCTTGATTCAAACAAATCAATCGAGATGCAATCCGTTAAAGAAAACAGTTCCAGATACCATAATTAACAAAAATCGAGATTAAAGAACCACACAATTGCCTCAACAAAAGTTCAATCAAAGCGTCGATGATACAAATGATAATACAGGAAAAACAAAAGAAAGAGAAGAATTACTAGTGTTACTCACTAGTACGCGGTGCTTGAGCAGATGAAGAAATCGAGGCTATGTCGACATTTTCATCGCCGGAGACGGATGAAATCAAGGTCCAGTCTGGTGGAAGAGGCGGCAAAGGAGGATACACAGTCGGCTTACGCCGAATGTCCCATGGCTGAGATTTCCGTGGCCTTGTTTTCATATGATGTGCTGTCGCCTTCTTGTTGGGCCTCGACGAGCATTCAATCAGCAAATTCCCGCCGGAGCATGGAGCTGCTTTGCTTGCAGATGAGTTCAACAATGGCGGAACCGAAATCTTACAGCCCAAAAATGTGGTAATCGACATTGTTCCTTCGAAGCAAGAGCGTCAGAAAGACAAATACAAACCTATCAAATGGGATTACATTCGTTATCTTCGTTTTCTTTCTTTCTTTTCTTTCTCATTTGGGAATAATGTCAAAAATAGTTGGACTTTATTGGGCCATTTCCCTTAAGTAGGCCCATGGGCTTTGTGTGGTTAACCATCCGATCCATAATTGTAATTCATTTTCATTTTATAACAAAACTATCGCTCATATTACTCTCATCTATTAATTATAGAACAATAATTACAACATATTGGTGATAGACTACTGTAATTAATAAAATTTAGTAAATTTGACTATATTTACAAATTTTTAAACGTTGCTATATACTTAATTATTTTGAACATAATTGCGTAATTATAATTTGTGGCAATTTTAAGGATAATAATTAAGAATATAGAAATATATTTTTAAAAAAATGCAAATATAGCAAAATCTATTAGTGATATGCTTATATCGCTGATAGACTCTTATGGTTTATCACTGATAGACCAATGTTTACAACATGGTTTATCGATGATAGACTTTTACGGATTTTGTTATATTTGCAATTTTTTTAAAATATTGTTATATACTTAATTACTTTGAATGTAGTTGCTATTTTTGCAATTATCCCTTTTAAAAACAGTTATTTTCAAATATTGCGAAGTAAACTAATTAAGGGTTTACATATTTTTTTTTTTGTAAATATATCAAAATCTATTATAAAGTCTATCAATTGTAGGAGTTTATAACTAATAGACCATACTAGAGACCAACGATAGAAATCTATTACTAATAGATTTTTCTATATTTGAAGTTTTTTAAAATGTTGTTATATACTTAATTACTATTTTAAAAACTGTCACCTATTATAATTAGTTAATATAAAAAAATATAATTATAGCACATCTATATTGGACTACCATTGTGTCTATGTGTATTACGATAGACACAAACAGATAATCTACATCAATCTATCGTGAATACATTGTCATATTTTGGTGTATTTATAAATCATTTGAAAAGTTTCGTCGATTAATATAATTTTCAGATAAAAGTGTGGGAGTTGAATTGTAATATGATGTAATTTAAGATTAGTTTGGGGAATACTTTTGGAAAAATCATATGGTCTACAATTTAAAATGTAAAATTGATCCCACTAGCATCATCAACTTGACACATGGTTTAATTCTTTTGTCTCCTTTGCCAATTGCTTGGTTTGGTTTACAATAAATCTCAAGGAAGATATTTAGTCTTGTCACTACCAATGCTCAACACTTGGCCAACACTCCCATAAATATAGATTCTCTCCTTTATTTTAAGTATTAACTTTCCATATACACAAAGGTTGAAAGTTTGAATCATTCTTCTCGTAAATGCCATACAAAAAATTCCATAGTGTTTAAATTATTTACGATACAATTATCGTGTAATACGTGTTAGTAGTCAATAATTTATAGCTTTGATTGTTGTTCTCTCGTTGCGTTGCATTGCTTTCTTTGTATATCGATGTTTAAACTCAGTATTTTGTTCCTTTACGTTTATGATCTGGTTTTAAAATGGTACACGTTTATTCTTACTTTTAAGTATTCAATCCGAATATATAAATATAAATGTAAAGTACCTTTTTTATTCTATTTAATTTAAAATGTCATTTTATTTTTATTTTTAGATCTATGGCTTATTCAGTACCTAGTCGGGCTTTTTTTTGTTCCAATGACTTCTGTATTAAATTATGAGTAGTTATAATAGACAGCGATTTTATGAATAATAATTAAATATATAGCACCATTTAAAAAATTATAAATATAACAAAAGCTTTGATAAATTTGACTATATATGCAGTGTTTTTTAAATGTTGTTGTATGCTTACTTATTTTAAATATAATATCTATATTTGCAATCATCTCTTAGATTATTTATTTGATTTGAAATCACAAAATGTTTTTTAAACAAAAAAACATAAACATGAGGAATCACTAAAGCTTTTAGAACCATTCTTAGTTTAAGACATTCGTTTCAAATTTGAATACAATTTAGTCTAAGTTTCAAAATGTTAGAAGTGACATTTGAAAATTCGAGTTTTGTTTTCATAGAGTTGATAGGTTTAAAAATCTTCAAGTTTCAAGTGCGAGATTTTCACTTTAATATATTGATGTCTATTAATCAATTGTAAAACAATTATAAAATTAAATTTTAATTTTAATAGTGATGGAAAAGGTTGAAGCTTTATTAATTATAATTATTTAAAATTAGGTATAGTTTGGTATTTGGTATTTAAAGAATAAGTCTAAAAACATTGTTTACATCTCTATATATTTTGATTTGTTAATTAATTACTTTTCTTCATATATCAAATTAAAATTTGAAAACAAAAAATATACCTGTACTAATTAAATTTTTATTACAATTATAATTATTACGTAGTTAAGGAATATACAGATCATTTTAAGAAACATGAGAACAATTTTTTCAAATTTCAAAAACCAAAAGAGAAAAACGTAATGTTAACAAATATGATGTTAAATAAAAAATCATAAAATCAATAATCAAAATTATATTTTTCTCTAAACTATTATTTCCACTAATGATAGCATAGTGATGATAGCATAGTGTTACCACGTAGGTTGGTTGAATTTTGGTTATTGATTTTATGACGAGTTTTTGTTTAATTCAAATAGACCTATGTTATCGTGGTTTAATTTTCACATTATTTTTAAATTTAATTCAAATAGTTAGACTATTAAAAGTCTATATATTAATTAAAATAATAAAGCTATGTTTTGTTTTTTCTCCATGAATAATTTTTAGTATCTAGAAATATTTGCTATAGGGAAACTTTAAATATAAATATAACGTAAACGGATTACAATTCAATTGAAAACAAATACACTGAAGTCAGAGATACAACAAAACTTAGATATGAAAGCAATTAAATAAACTTAAAAGAACCTCAAAGCTTTTTTATACTCAACTTGTGGTCGAGACGATAAGTGTGGTTCTAAAAATAATTATTCGCTCTATACGGACTTGCAATCAGACTATAACGATTATCTTAGCATTATACATTAACTAACTTCGACGAACTGCGACCTCAAACTACTCGAA
This sequence comes from Cucumis hystrix, assembly GCA_025688845.1. Lineage (NCBI taxonomy): Eukaryota > Viridiplantae > Streptophyta > Magnoliopsida > Cucurbitales > Cucurbitaceae > Cucumis > Cucumis hystrix. The sequence goes on along the minus strand of CM046886.1, from coordinate 1,501,807 downwards.
TTTGACAGTACTCTTAGATACTTGCTCTCAACTCAACAACAAATGAAATAAATAAACAACCTAGATAACTTATTAATCGAAGAGAAATAAAGAAATAATAAGAGAACTGTTTAATTTTGGAATGAGATACAACAAACAAAAAAATCAAGTTATTACGTTAATTTTAACTCGATTTAGTTTCAAACGGAAGAAACAACAAATTTAACTTATGTACATGTTAAACGATTTGTACATAAAAAAATATATCAACATGGTGATAGTTTCTAACGAATAAATTTAATATAGTTTATTATTTGACTAAAATCAAATATATTTCTTCCATAATTTAACTGATGATAGTTTCTAACAAATATATTTAATCTACGCATTTAAACTAATTTTGTATGTTTCAAAATTCACCAAAAATATTTCACTATAAATATCCAACAACATTTTCACACAAACTCATCAACCATCATAGAGAAACAATAGAGCATAGTTTAAAATTAAACTTAACACAAGAAAAAGCAAAGGTATTAGGGATTTGTATTTAGTTAGAATGTGTGACGTCACGAGCTCCAACTGGGCATCTGAGCTGTCAAATATAAATGAGGTGTAGGGTGTGATTGGATAAAAATTATATACAAATCCTACGGCCATCAACAAATCATCTCAATCCAACCATCAAACGTTCAAAGCACGTGACCTCCACACGTGCGACTCCACGCTTGTATGATATTCACTTTTTTTTAAAAAAAATTTGTTGGTTAATTTTAAAATTTTAGAAGAGGAGAAGAGAAAAAGAGAGATTCTACGTTGGTGGACAGGGTGGCGTGCCAATGACGTGGCTTCGCGTGTATTTGGAAATGTAAGAGAAAAACAAAACCTGTGAGGGGCCACATAGTATATAGGGATTAGGGTAAAGGAGGTTAGGAGCTGAGGGACGTGGCGTTATTAGAAATTAAATTGAGGCGGGGAAAAGGAAAATTAGAGGGACTCAATTGGCTTTTCCTTGACAGCCTGTTTACAGCTGTAAACCAATCCTTCTCTCTAAAAACTCTTTCTTCCTTCGCTTCTTCTTCTTCTTCTTCTTCTTCTTTCTTATTCATCCCTAACGTCTGTACTTTCTTCTACGAACAGTAATTGATTCTGCAGTGTGATTAATTTCAGTTGATGTTAATGGGGTTTCTGAGTGTATGTAACGCGCCATTTTGCAGTTACTTCCAGGTTTTGTTTTCATGATTAAGACTTCTTGTTCTGGCGGATTTTACTCTTCGGTTCTTTTTGAGTTGGGTTTTTTTTTTTTTTTTTTTTAGTGAAGTGTAGAGGGGGTGTTCATGGATCCGTGCCCTTTTGTGCGTTTAACTGTTGGGAATCTTGCTCTTAAGGTTCCGGTAGCGTCTAAACCTGCTCGTTCGGTTGTTCATCCTTCTTCGTCTCCTTGTTTTTGTAAAATCAAGTTTAAGAAACTGCCGGTTAAAACGGTGGTTGTACCGTTTATTCAGGCGGGGAATCAGTTTCCGGATGGTCAAGTTCAGTCGACGGCGGCTACTTTTCATCTCAGTAAGGTTGATCTTGACAAGCTCGCCGGGAAATCTTTATTTGCTTCGAAACCATGCCTCAAAATTTCTATATACAGTGGGAGGAGAGGTACGACCTGCGGCATCGATTCTGGGAGGCTCTTGGGTAGAGTGTCTGTACCTTTGAATCTGACGGGAACTGAATCAAAGGCAACTGTGTTTCACAATGGATGGATTTCGGTGGGTAAAGACTCCAAGGATTCTTGTGCGCAGTTTCATTTGAATGTAAAAGCCGAACCCGACCCGAGATTCGTGTTTCAGTTCGACGGCGAGCCAGAATGTAGTCCACAAGTGTTTCAGATTCAGGGTAACATCAGACAACCCGTTTTCACCTGCAAGTTCAGCTTTAGAACCGGCGACCGGACTCAAAGATGCAGGTTAGCTCAAAATTCTCTGTTAACCTTTGTTAGCTTTTCTTTATTTGTCGACTTGTTTTTTCAACTAGATTTTAGTTGCATTGTTCTTCAAGCTCGGTTCGTATCTATTATATTTTTTTGTTGTATTCTTCGAATTTGAATGTTGGAAACGGGGATTCTGCTTTACTCTTTCCTTAATGAAAGATTAAAAGCTGAAAAGGGCAAGAAAAAGACAGATAATCACCGCTGTAAATGGGTATTATTCCATTTTTTGTTTTCTCAATGCTTCATTCACACTCAAATCCTCAACTTAATGTTACTAATTTATGTAATTTTTACCAATTCTAACCGGGTTGAGTTCATTCCAGATCATTACCTACAGAATCTTCAAGGGGGTGGCTTAGTTCGTTTGGAAGCGAAAGGGAGCGACCAGGAAAGGAGCGGAAGGGTTGGTCAATCACCATCCACGACCTTTCCGGCTCGCCCGTTGCCGCCGCTTCGATGGTCACACCCTTTGTTGCATCCCCAGGTTCCGACCGAGTCAGCCGGTCCAACCCCGGTTCATGGTTGATCCTTCGACCCGGAGACGACACATGGAAACCATGGGGCCGGTTGGAGGCGTGGCGGGAGCGCGGTGGATCAGACGGTTTAGGATACCGGTTCGAGCTAATTCCAGACTCGAACGGTGGGATGAGCGCGGCAGGGATTGTACTGGCGGAGTCAGCTCTGAACATAAACAAAGGCGGAAAATTCTTGATCGACTTAGGTGGAAGCTCGAACGGGAGGTCAACGCCGGTGAACCCAATGTCGCCAGCGTGCAGCCCGAGAAGCAGTGGGGATTATGGGTACGGATTGTGGCCATATTGCGTGTATAGAGGGTTTGTAATGGGAGCTAGCGTTGAAGGGGAAGGGAAATGCAGCAAACCAAGAGTGGAGGTTGGAGTGCAGCACGTGAACTGCACGGAAGACGTGGCTGCATTTGTGGCATTAGCAGCGGCCATTGATCTTAGCATTGACGCTTGCAGGCTTTTCTCACACAAACTCAGGAAGGAACTTTGTCAGCCATTGGATCTTCTCGCTTGAGATTATTCCCTTTAATTTCTTCTTCGTTTTTTAATGCGTTTGGGTTTTTGAGTGGCGCAATTTGTCGATGAATTTTTTATTCCATCGTCTTTGAGGGATTTGGGTTTATGCTAACTAAAGTATTGTACAGTTTGCGAGAGAGAAGAAAGAGAGTAGTAGAGACAGAGACAGAGTACTTTTTTTTTGCTTCTTTTTTCCTTTTTCTAAATAGTTGGTGTGACATTTGTCTGATTTCCATCTTTTTATTAAATGGGTTTGGTGAAGAACAGATAGAGGTTGGTTTTTGAAGATGAATTTTCAATATCTCTAACTTGACCGTCACATTATTATCTAACTTTGTTGTGATGAATGGAAGAATTATTATATATTTCAAATTTTTTTCTATCTCCTTTCAAATCGTTGAGCCATCAATAGATTTCGATGTCAAATTTGATTCTCTTTTAATTATCTTAGTAATTAGAATTTAGAGGTGGTATATTAAGATTTTTATAATGGTTTTGTTTGACAAATCAACTTTTTTTTTTAAAAAATAGTATGATTTTTAAAAAATATGTCAAAAATAGGTTAGATGTCAAACTATTGACAAAAATAGTGGAAGTCGTGGACTCCTAACCTATTTTTGACATATCTTTTAAAAATCATATTATTTTAAAAAAAAATTATTGACAAATATTATTTCCATTATTACTTTCAATTTCTTTGGCTAGGCTATGACTTAGGGTTTTAATTACATCATTCATGCACTCTCCTCAATTTCAATATTCTTCTTTTACTTTTGCTTTTCTTTGAACCCCTCAAAATTCCTTTTGAAAATCCCTCTTTTTTAGCGGCTTTAATAGGAAACTAACCAAAAACATATTTGAATTTGTAGAATCAGATTTAAACATGACATGAAAGAAGAGATGCTGTGTGAATGTCAGGTACAGGACAAGTAGAAGAGGTAAGTACCCACTGCAGAGATTGTTCAAAACAACATAGCCACCAATATTCCAATTGGTGCCATAACCACACAGTAAATCGGTCACAATATCCAAGTGAAAAATATTCAATAAAGCTACTATAGTCTGGTTGCTCGTAACAAATCATGAAGTATAATTATAAAACTTGTATACCTTCTAATAGCCTAAGAATATAGATTTGAGGATCGTGTTAAATTTTTCTTGAAAACAGTTGTTATGAAAGAAATAAACGATAAACAAAAAGTAGTTACACCAATTTACATGCTTGACTAACAACTCTATTAACTATATTTATAAATAAAGGAGTACACTAGAAATAGTATAAAATACATGTCCTAAGAAGAGAAGAGAAAGTTAAAGTTTGTTATGGACTAATTAGTAGACTAGACAACATATACCAATTGGAAAATAATCAAGTTACACCTAGTTATGCGGCTTAAAGCTAGCATCGAGCATTGTAAACTAAACTAACATCTCCAAGGTTATATGTAATGATACGAACGAATACATTATAAATCGTCTCCATCAACAAAACTAGTGGAAGGAGAATAACAATGATTAAAGATAATAATGTGGGGGCATTAAGTTTGTTTTGATGTGTTTGTGTATATGGAGGAATGGATGTTAGGTAGTGATTTTTGTGAAGATGAAGCTAAAAAAATGTAAAAAGTGAAGAGAAGATAGGCTAAGTGGCAAAAATGATGAATTGAAAATGTAGTAAAGTGGGTGCATATGATATGATGACGTAAGTTTTTATGTTGAGGTTTGGAGTTATATTGTTTGTCTTTACATTTAAAGCGCAATGTGTGTTCCAAACGTGGGCCTGAGGTGGAAACATATGGGCTCCGGTTCTGTTTAACGTGGGCCTGTACGGACACCACGCCACACACGTGCTCTCTGAATTCATTATTATTTTTTTATTATTTCTTTCACTTTTTAATATATATATATATATTTTATTTATAACTATAAATAATAATAATAATAATAAATGTAAATGTAAATTTGGTAATATTTTCCATACAAATTATTTTCTTTGCTTTGTGAGATAGAGAGAGTTGGAATTTCTGTAGATCTCGGCGAAATGAAGGTGCTAGGATGGTGGTTGATGCTGGTGGGTTCGCTCCGATTAGCCTCCGTTTGGTTTGGATTCTTTGACATTTGGGCGTTGAGGCTCGCCGTCTTCTCGAACACTACCAGTAATCTCTCTCTCTCGAAATTCTCATTCATCTATTAATTTTAGGTTCAGGAGCTTATATTCAAAATGTTCATTCTCCTTCTCTTGCATCTAGACGAATGAATGTACTCTACTGGTATCTCTCTGGTACTCCCGTGACTAATTCAATTCCACCGATATCAAAATTCGTGGTACGTCTTTTAATGTGCTATCACGGACTGGAGTTGTAGCTCTGTGTTTCCATCCGTGACCTAATGGTTGAATTTTTGTTGTCAGATTTCTTGATTTTTGCAATGTTTGACTCTGTTTTATCGTGTTTTTACATTGATGGTGAAATTCATGAATTGGAAGCTAATTAAGCATCTGCATTATCTACAAAGTCGATCCATTATCGACGCAATCGGTTTTTAAGTAAGCCTGAGAAGTGAGCTCAATCAGTTTCTTAGGATGTGGCTTTTGAACTGGAAATCACTTGGTTAATTTAATGCGTGTTGGAGAGTGATTTTGAAATGGTTATCAATGAAGGAGCGGATTCACACTTAGTGGACAGTATACAGTATCTCGTAATTGGAAATCTGTAAATTTTTCTCCTTTGCGGACTTCTATTTCATAGTTGATGTTCTTTTTAGGAGGAAGTACATAGACTATCAAGATGGCAGATTTAAATTATTTTTTCGCTTGGAAAATTGTGTTATATGGAATAAGCAAGCATGGTTAGGAATTAGGATACTTCTTGGTGCGATAGTTTTAATCGTCTGTCATGTGAACTTGAAGCAGGTGAATGGATTAGGGTGTTAATTTGTTTTGATAACCATGCCGTAATCAATTCACACCATGGCTTCTCATAGCGTAGTTCATTATCGGAATTTTATCGAACTAGATATTAAACGGAATGTTCTCCCCTCTGTAAATTACTCAATTTTCCTATTCTGTTTGGCTGTTTTATTCTGTTTGAATCAACTATAGTGATCTTGTACTTAATGTCATGCTAAATTGTTATTAACTATTATCTTAGAGAAAGTTTGTTTATTTAAAATTTTTCTTAATCTTCTCGTTATTTATGGACTCTAAAACATTTGTGATGATTATTATTAGTTCTAGACGCATAGACTTTATGTTGGAGAAGACATCTATCTTCTTCATACATGTGTGGGTTTAAATCTTACTTTGATTATTAAATTTAACATGCGGGCTGATGTTATTGTAAGTAGGAAAATTATTATGCATGGATTTCAATTTGGGGTCCCCTATTTTAGTGTTTAAATAATTTTTAAATTCTAATTTTCTTTTCATTCGAACGTTAATATAACTATTTAGATAATTTCTGGGACCGATTCATGTCATTATCTTATGTCATGCTTAATCCTGAATATTCTTCTCTCTCTTGCTGTATTGTGTGATAGTGACTGAAGTTCATGGAAGAACATTTGGAGTGTGGACTCTCCTAACTTGTACCCTTTGCATTCTCTGTGCATTCAACCTTGAGAATAAGCCCATTTATTTGGCGACATTTTTGTCATTCATCTATGCTTTGGGGCATTTCTTAACTGAATACTTGATATATCATACCATGTCCATTGCAAATCTTACGACGGTTGGCATCTTTGCAGGTATGATCGTTAGAATTAAATCCATCTCCATCACGTATTTGGACTTTCATATATTTTGCTCTATGGTCTATTCTCCTTTGTTATTTTTAAATCTTGAACTAAAAGAAATTTTTTTACAAGAATTTATCTGGCTGATTCTATATACTGCTATCATATTAGATGAATAATTAGTATAGATCCGTCTACTCTCTGATGACATGATAATATTAATTAGTAGGACATTTCAGAACAGTGATTTTGTTCCCATTCATAGTATTGCGTCTATTCTGAAACTGATATTTGCCACTCAACCGAAGAAGAAATAATGCATGTTGTTTAGCCTCTTGTTTTTGACATCAAACATAAAGATCACTTATTCATGTTGAACTTTTTGTTAACAGGCACATCAATAATATGGATGCTGCTCCAGTGGAATTCACACCAAAGAGTTCACCCCAAACATTCTTAATATGAGTAGATGCTCAAATTTAATCTGTAAACTTATTTTCTTCGATCCAGGGCACTGAATAAACAAAGAACACTAGATTAGCCTCGAAACACCATCAACATCATTAGACTCTACCCAATATGATTTAACCTGATTTTGTTGGTTCGGTATAATACCATGCTGATGATGACGCTCTTCCAGCTTGGGCTGAAAATGGAACTAATTGAGCTGCCATCACAAGGAAACAAGCCATTTGCTTTATGAGGTTTCTTCATTGTAATTTTTAGTTTTAATAGATTCATGCCCTCACAATTTCATTCCTGTGAAATCTCTGCCATGTTCTATCCCCATTGCTGCTGCTATCTCGATGTCAATCCCCATAAACATCCGTTTATTTTAACATCTAAGAGAGAATTTAACCCTTATATTTCTAATTTGTATCGGGTAGTGTTATTAAGAGTCAAACAGTTTTTGAATATGTTGATATGGACGGCGATCAGAGAGTATCCATTATGAACGAATGATTTCTCTAAATATCGGCTTGAAAGCAAGGATATTCCTTCAGTTGTTGGCTTTAATCAGTTTCTCTCTTCCATTCAGTATGAGTACATGCGTTGCTTTTTGTGGGACAACAGGAAGGGATTGGCTTGCGGAATTGACAGGCCCTGACCTCCTCCCACAGCAGCATGGTGGATCGATCATATCATGTGTAAGTCTTCATTTCAATGTTTTAACGCTACGATGGATGTGATATCCAAGTAAAGCTATCCACACATTCAAAGAAAAGAAACATGCACTTGATTTGAAATCACCACTTTTGTTGCTTCCCATATAATAAGTTAAAGTTGTTTGGAATTTACTAGTCTCTTCTCTATTCGGTTCCCTTGAATTTCAGCCATGCAACTCTAGCGACCGATCAAATGGAAACAAACACGTTTCTGTTCCAAAAGAATCAATCATGTGGTCTATTACTTAGAGAGGCTGTATGGAAATTAAAACTGATTTCTGAAAAGGATCAAGAGGGATGGGTATTGAGTCAAAAACACTAACTCCATAAAAGCAAAATTCATTTTATAACACTTGCTGCTGATACTGTTCTCACTATATATATTCCCACATGCTTCTCAAGTTCAAGAAGTAGGACTTTTTTTTTTAATCAATTCTATGGGGGATAATGAATCTTCATTGGCGGCAAGTGCCAAGAGAGGTTGCGGCTTGCAACTGAAGAGCAGATTTTTCTTTTGAGCTAATAATTCTATTTTACATCACGAACTCATGAAAAGCTTTCTAACACATATTGATCTCCTTCACTTGTAATAGTAGGAAGTATCAGTCAGATATTGCTGATTTGCTTTCTTAATTCACAGAACATACAGCAGCCACCACGGTATCTGATCGTGAGTCGATTTGCTTCATTATCCCCAAGAATACTTTTTGAGCTAAACAACACAATTCTGTAGCTGATGTTCAAGCCAGTGGTCTTAGACTCTTAATCATGGATGCTATTTGGAAGGATCGACTGGGCGTTCGTCCCTTCCAGACTGTTTGATCAACTCAAAATCAATTGTCAATAATTCAATTCATCACATGCTACAGGACAAAATTGTCTATCATATGTTGGATCACACACGCTCCATCAGAATTGACTCTGTACCTATTAACCTGAAAGAAACATATAATAAACTTGAACTTACTAAATCAAAACAAGAAGCTCCCAATCCAATTGGTGAATGATGAAAACTTGCCTGAATGGTAAGATGGGCATCATTTCTTTGTTTACTTCTGTGAAAATCAACGTCAACCCGCTCCCAACCAACACTCGATAAACCTTTGATCATTTCTTCTACAATGGTTTCAATACAACAAAATACTACATTGTCAAAAAGTGGCCAAATCACAAAAGCACAGTTAATCTCATGAGACAAACTTATGATATTTAATGAAGAACAGTTAATCTCAAAGTGAGTGAAGTTAAAACAGTTCAAACTTTCTAAGAGGGAACTATTAATAGAGCACTTACCTTCCAACTCACTTTTCTTGAATCTATTGACTTCAGCCTCTGATGGCACATACAATTGAGGATTCTGAATTTTTGCCATCTCTACATTTACAATGTATGGATATTTGCTATCTCCTGATAAACCTTTACTCTAATAGATAAAAAGCAGTGAAAAAGTAGTTCAAGGTCTACATAGCAAACCTTTTAATGATGTTCAAATTTACCTTAGGCAACTCAGTACGACGCCTGATAGAAGATGTACTCCATCCAACAACGTCTGTATTTAGTGTTAAGATTATATATATAAATAGAGTGAGTAATGCCTTTAAGTTCCATATCTATTTGATAATTGGGAAGCATTGAAGAGTTCTTGTAGAAATATTATCAAGTAGAGAAACAATAATAGGATACTATCATAACGCACATTCGCATAGGTCACACGACGCCTAAACGACTGCAAAGCAGATCTGCAAGAACGAACCATAAAATAAGGGTGAAGATGAGTTTCTCTAGAAACAGGCAAGAAAGTTTTGCAAACTTGATCGCAAAAAAAGTGGACTCACAAAAATTTGAGATCCTCACGATCGCCAGCCATATGAAAAAGAAGAGGGCAGTTTCCACTGTCCTTGTCAACTAAAAATAAATGTCTCCCAGTTCTACCAAAGAAATATGATGTACAAACAGCTACTTTTTCCAACACATAAAAGCCACAACACATAGGGACCTAAAAAGTGAAAAGTTCCTCATGAATTCAAGAACCCACATACATGACTATGAAATTATGAACTATAGTCTTAAGCAAATATAGAAAATGATGTATGTTAACTAGAATGCTATTTTGTTAAACATGGAAACTATCTTCAAATTCTGAAATTAGATATATTGGACCAAAACAATCAATTCGTTTATGAAATCTTCCTTGAAAAAAAAGTTAGTAGTTGTCACGAGAGAATAGTAAAACAAAGTTGAGCACAAACAAATAAAACTGGATGAATACATAGTATCGTAATCTGTATTTGGCCGTGCTATTTCAAGACACAATGGGAATGCTTAAATTTTTTTCATTCCGAATGTAGCCTGAAAGATAAAAGAAAACCAAGAATAAAAGTCAAAGTCTTTATTAGTGATTAAAAGTTGTCAATATCAAGAAGATAATTTCTCTATTTGTAGAGAATTGTAAAACAAACTAATCCTAAAACTAGTAAACAAATCCTAATCCTAGCTAACCAAGAAAATTAATCCTAATTCTATTCAAACAAGGATTTGACCAAGAGACCTTTATTTACTCTAATCCTACTACATCAATTATGAGTATGATGTCAGTTGTGATAACAGTAGCATAAGTGCCATTTAAGCATATAAAACATTGATTGTTTACCTGTTTATGCCCTCTTGAACCAAGATGTGGAGTCGCACAAGTTATAAAATTAATTGGTTCCAGCCCTGCAATTTTCCCTCTAAATTCATCTTCATAGCTTTCATCTCTAAACTCATGTTTGTTATACTCTCCATTTACTTGGACATCTTCTTTTAGCTCATAAAGCTTTGCAATGGCGTACCTTGCTATCAGTCCACCTAATGAATGACATAAGAAGGAGATCTTTCGAACATTTGGATGTCTCTTGATAACTAACAAAATCTGATTAGAAAACGAATCCAAAGTTGATATATGAACAATAAATAAAAGGAGCAGTTAAAAATCTAGCAATTAGACTTAAAAGTATTAATAGATATAGAAAAATGCAAAAGAATTTGTAAATGTAACAAAATTTTGATTCAAACTCTCCAAGTCAATAAGTGACTTTATGGCTAATAAAAAAGCCTACCAGCAACAAAATTTATTATGAAACAATTTGCTATGTTTGCAATTGCTTAAAAAACATTGCTATCCATTTAATTGCCATAAAAATGCTACCCATTGTAATCGCGGTAATAAAATCTTTACGACAACATGGAAATACTGATTTAGGTTTGAAGGTGATGGGATACCTCTTCTGCTAGTCTGCCTCCCATCACATCAACACCATCAAGAGTCAATGTTGAGTAATTACGTTTACTACCTGCAAAATAACAATGGCAAGCTTTAAGACATTGTATTCATAAAGAAGGTATTCAGACAAAAACAGGACAACCAAATGAAAATATGCAAAGGGTAAAACTTCATTCGCCTTGTGTTTACCTAAATAGTTGAAAGTATAAGAAAACCACATTGAAAAACTCACAATGAACAATAATATCTTCTGGGTACGTCTTCAAAAACTCCTGTGCTGCATATTTCCAATCTTTAGCACTGCAAATGCATTACCCAAAAAAAGGAAAGAAAAAGAAAGTTAGATTGAAAACTGTTCCAATCAAATGAGTTTTAAATTACAAATTGGATCTAAGACGCTTATGATTGAACATGAGTTTTTAAAACGTTACGTTCTATCAAACACCCCAAATGAATGAATTTGTCTGCAGCAACTAGCAAGTCAATATTCTAATAACTAATGGAAGTAGAACAATACGACCCACCATTGATTATAAGATCATTCATCGGTTAACGGATTCCTTATGGTAATTTCAGAGATACAAACGACTAATATTAAAACAGATACCCAGATAAATGCAAGTGAAAATACTAATGGGGAAAGAATCATAGACTGATGAACTTTGACTTAAACTGCTTGGATCGTAACAACAAACGAAAAATTCTGATAAGAAAATGAGTGACCTGCCAACGAGACCATTAACCATTATAAGAAGGTGGGTGGGCTTCTGACGCTCCCCAGAGCCATTGACGACCTCCATATCAACATTCCCTTCCTCATCACGCTGTACTCTGAAACATCCGAATCCGATCTTCGGTAGATAAAACGATACCGAACGATTTCCATTCTTCTTCTTCTTCTTCTTCTTCCCATTTCTCGTCTCATTCAAATCTAGTTCTCCTCCTTTCTCATTCTCCAGTTTTCCTCTGTTTCCCTCTTCACTTAAAGTCTGAGAAGCCGGATTTTCCAACTCCATAGAAGTCACAAACAAACGCTAAAATCCAAAGAAAACGAGGAGAATCAGGAAAAAAAAAGAGGAACAGAACTCCGCTAAAGTGGTATCGTCAATGTTTGAAAACAGAGAGGGTGGAACAGAGCGGGATGAAAACTAGGAAGTTCTTCGTTGAAGCGGTTGAAGTAGTTATATGGGTAAATGGTACAAATGGGGCAAGACCGTCTACTCGCAACCTCACCAGCTTACAGTGAACACCCATTACCATAGTAGAGAGAATCTGCAGGAAGAAGAAGAAGAAGAAGATACAGAGACACCCACTTGCTCAATCGCGTTTGATTCTGAGTTTTCCCGATCTCCACAACCGTAACCACTCTCAAACACATTCATCATCCCATTACCACACTTTTCCATACAGAAACTTCAAAGGATTTTGAAGGGTGGAAGTCAAGGAAAGGTAAAAACTTGGCAAAAGTTTTGGTAATGGTGGAGGATCTGTCGGCTTCTTTGTTGTTTGTTTTGGATTCACATCAAAAAGAAGAGAAAGAGCATCGCCCACTAATCTCCATTTTTCTCCAATAATTTGGCGCCACATGTTAGTTTCACTGAATTTAACGGTGAACTCGAAACACCTGATTGCCAACCCATTAATATAAATAATTCAATTGTATTTAATATTAATATTTGCTATGTCATATGCAAATTGCCAAAACATTATTTCTTTGTTTGAGAAATTTGTTTTTGGGGCTTTTCAACATTGTGGTATTTGCCTAATTGGTTATATGAAAAAAGGGAATCTCATGTTACTTTGCTTGTTTGTTAATATTATTAATATGTTTAAATCCAACTTAGGTTAAGTTAATTGCTTATTTGATCGGTAATTCTTGCACGTGTGAGAATGGCAGAGATGCCTTCCAATTTCATTGCACAAACTTATGGGTTTGGTTGAAATTTGAATCTAATGTTATATATGGTAAGATGTTAAACCGAGTCGTAGATAAAATTAATTATTATCTTTTTAAATCGATATTTGATTGATGCGATTCTTGAATTTAGAGAAAAAAAAAAGAGATGAAAAGTGATATTTTTTAGTTCTTGAATTTTGAAGAAGGTATATGTTTGATCCTTGAATTTTAAAAAAATACATTTTTAATCTACATCCAATCATTGAATTTTTTAAAAGAAAATTTTCAAAAATAGTAAATTTTACGAAATATTTACAACACTGATAGTCATTGATATAATTTATTTTGCTATTTTTAAAAATGTCAATTTTCAAAAAAGTAATTGTAGTGGATAATTTAGAGAATAATAAAGTGCATGACAATATTTTTAAAAACTGCATAGCTATGTACACTAATTCTTTAAATCTAATTGCTATACTTACGAATAATGTTAAAATAGCTTTAAAAAGACCCGACAATATATTTTTTTTAATTGTTAATTTAAGTCAGAAAAAATGTATTTTTATTTTTAGAAATCTGACTCTCTAAAACTTCTTTTGTTATTCAAATGTCATATAATTATATAAATAAAAAAAATACTAACCTTTTAAACCTATTATTAAAATCTTTGGAATCACATTTGAAAATACAAAAGAGTAGTGCATTCATTCTATAAAAATTGGGAACTAAAAAGATAGATTTTGAAACATACTCCAAAGCTTAGAAACTAAGAAAGGAAAATTTTCTACGAAGATTTTCTACGAAGAGAAGATAAATTAGAACTTTTAAAGGATAAACTATAAGAAACAAAGGGAAAGGGAAAAGGTAAATTTAGAATATTCTCCTAATTAGTTTAGACCTTTTTTTTTTAAAAAAAATATGATACATTTTGAAGAATAGGATCTTCTCTTTAATAAACTAAAAAAATGGGAGTAAAAAGTATAATTTATTCGTTTGAATGCGTTTTTTCATCCCTTAGAATATTGAAACCATTAGATAAACATGACTTTATTATTCTAATTTTAGGAGACCCTATTTTCTTTGGTAAAAGACAGTTTGCTGACTTTCTATAAAAATAAAAAATCATATATTAGTTATCATCAAAAGAAAACATAATAATAAATCATATGTAATGGAAGATTTGGTAAGTTTTTGACCTGACTATTAACTTCTAGAACTCCTACAGAGGGACCCATACCTGCCCCTAATGGTAGTATACTTAGTAACAACAATTTAAAACATAATCTATGAGATCGAGATCGAGATGGCTAAGTTGATTATTATAGAGAGAGCATGTGTGAAAGATTGTAATATTAAGGAGTTTTAATCCCAAATCCATGCTCACTTCGAAGAAATCTCCGTTAGATTCCCAAGAATCTTGATATTTATTGGGCTAAGGGATTTTAATCTAAGGTAGTTAACCTAAGTAACCAATAATCCGAAAAAGGTCAAATAAAAAGAATAATCTTAACGATCAATACTAATAAATAAATAAATAATAATAATCCTAACAGCCATTTACATTAAACTTTTTCACTGATCATGAACAGTAAATAAATTATAGGTTTGAATTTCAAATTTAGATGTTTAAGCCATGGCCTTGCTTAATAAAATTTCCCTTCTAGTATATGTAAAAGGAACTTGGAGTGCACGACATTCAAACTAAGAGTAAATTGTTGATTATTTTATGGGAGCCCATATAGATAGATGGAAATTTCTTAATTTAATAAGATGCAATCAATCTAGATATTTATAATTATTATTCTGAATCTTCTTATCGGGAATTTGCACCTCATAAGATAGGGTAACCAATGGACCCAGTCAGAACATGCCTTTTAAAAACTTCTACATGACATTTATTGAACGAAAAATACGAAAGTATAATAAAAATAAATTAGGAGGGGTCTGAGTTTGTAAAATGTCAGAATTTTCTGGGATCCATTCAGATTTTTATTTATGAAAAGGAGAAGGAAAGGGGAAGATTCATCTAACCTTAGATTAAGATGATGGGGGCTAAATTAATTTAACCTGAATATGTCACCATCATCTCTTCAAGGAGTTGATGAGATAAATATAGAGGACAGGTCCCTTTCGCAACAGAGAATTTTTTGGATAAATATCTCATGTGACAGGAAGAATGTGTGGTAATCCGCCCCCTTAACTAGATGTGCATTAAATATTTGAACTAAGGTTAAGATTAATGGATGATTTAGTTAAAATTTTAATTCAAATATCATGTAGTAACAACCTGTAGCAGGATTAATCATTTCGATGACATAAGGTGTTGAAGAATATGCTAATAATGAATGATGAGACAGATGAAACAACCAACCTAACCTTAGCAACTACTCCTTATTCAGAACTTTGGGAACTTTGATATACGGCTCATCGAAGACTGGAACTGCGCCAATCATGGCCTCTCTGAGGTCATGAAAAAAAAAGAGGGTTATGAACAAGTTTCCTGCCAAAGTTTGGGATAGCCCAAGTTGCAAAGTAACCAAGTTCGTTAGTTACCTATTTTCAAATGTTTCAGGAATGTCGTTCCGCTGATTGCCAACTTCAGTATCTGTACATAGGAGTAGGAAAATTAGTGCTAATTTTGTTGCACTATGCTAAAGTGAGTTTGACTAAGTGGTATTGGTGTGATAGAGGTTGGAAGTTCAATCTTCCATCCCGGCAGTTTTATTTTTAAAATAAAAAAATTGTTGAACTAGTTTGCCTATTCTGTCGGCCAAAAGTTCTTGTGATTTTAGCATTTTGATCACTTTAAAATAATTCATGCTCAAAATGTTCTCTTCCAGAAACATTTACAAATGTCTGTGGGGGTGGGGGTGGGGTGGGGGGGGGGGGGTTCTGAAATCATAATCAGTTATATAGCAATTGATAGCACAAGTTTCTGTGGCAAGAAAAGACAAATCATAATCATTCCTACTGCTGCTGTCCCCTCCTTGATGCGCTTCATTATTTCACTAGTTTCTGTGGCAAGTTACAGTACCTCCATGTCTTATGATTATTACTTTTCAATGAAAAAAATAATGACTGTGTGATATAAAATTTCCATTTTGAGAAGATTTGTGTGATTTTAAAGTCAACACTAACAGTGAAACAAGCAAAGGCATGCTAGAAGAAAAATAACAAGCAAGTTGCAAAATGATTGACAACAAGGAACTTCTACAAGTGATTGCATGCACCTGCTCTAATGGATGGTTCAATACTTTGAAGATCAACTGTCTGGAGCTGCCCAAACCTGAAACGTAATGTTATCATATTAAAGTTATCAAGAACTGAAGTGTAAAACAGCCCGAGTGCTAGAGGTAGACAGAGGATGAAGGTGATTATGAATGTTAGGTGGATATTTGTGTCAATTTCTTTTTGGTCAGATAAATGGACACCTCACAACCTCTAAAGAAAAAGTTCTCCAAAATTTCCTACTCGTTAATTTTGATTCCATCTGGGTCAGGAATGTGGCTCATGTGGAACCTAAAGTTCAGAAGGGCTATAGAGATCTTGAGGGAATGGATCTGCCATTTCTTCTGGAAAATGTTTGAACTCCTGAATAAATGGCTATTTTATTGTTGGAGTTTAGATTCTAGCAATTTTCATTGAAAAATAATGAAAGAATATAGGGGCGTTTCCCTTCAGAGCCATTAATTAAGGTTAGTTGGAGGAAGAAGGTGTCCAAAAAGGTGAGATTTTTGGATTGACCCCGGCTCATGGGGGCTCAAATTTTGCGAAGGTTCAAAAAAGCTACCCCACGCTCTCTCCTCTCAAGCTGGTGCGTTCTTTGGCAGGAAGATGTATGAAATTGTTGTCATCTCTCCCTACATTGTCCTTTCTCCAAAAAAAATAAATAAAATAAAATCTGGAATTCTCATTTACTCTTTTGATTTGTCTGGGTGCTATCTAATGAAGCCTTCCCACTGCATTGAACAGCTTTTGTGCGACCGTACCTCACTCCCGAATCTCCAGTCATTTGATCTTATGCTGTCACGGGAGTCATATAAGAAGTTTGGGATCTAATTCATTCAATTTGGTTTACCTTGGTGCACTTTTATTCGTGCTAACAAGGGTTATATACTGCTTATTAAAACTAATTGAATCTGTCTTCAATAATCCCCTTGAACATACCTTTTGTAACTTTTCACTATTTGAATGTTTGAAGAAGAAATTATGGATATTGATTATTATTGTCAACTGAATTAGGCAGTTGACGAACATACGTAACAAAATTTTGTATGGTGCTCTATGCCCAGAAAAGCACCAGTAATAAGTTTGCTGACTGTTATCCCCTTTAGCCATCCTGAATACTTAATATTATCAAAGCCTTAAGATGATTTTCCCTTCGAATAAAGAGTTGTAGCCGTTTCTTTTTTGATAGGAAACAGTTTCATTGACTGAAGAGCTATAACTTGAAAGAGAGTAAGAAGCTAGTAGAATGTTTGTACCACAAAACAAGGGTATCTTGGATTTCCAATGTAACAAGACTGGCAATCCAATTTATAGGCACTCTTGGTCCATGAGCTTCATGCTTACAGATTGTTAAAAAAAACAACAATGAACATTATGCGGAAGTTTCAACGTTTGAGCATTTTTAACTTCAAATAGGGGGAAAAAAAGAACTACCAGAACGGCATTCCAATGAACCAATTCGCCAATAAGATTATCTTATACCCCCAAGTTAATGTAAAAAAGGTTGCAAAGATGACAAATAATTTAACTACTGTCTCCTAAGAAGTTGCCCTGCCCGGCTTTTTCTTGTTCTTTTATATATCCCTAAAAGTTACAGTCGATCAAGTAAACCAGACAAATTATGCAATCTCGCATGAAACTCAATCTCTTTTCTCAGTTGAGAGAAGCAAACGCCAATTCATAGAATCTCACTATACAACCTCTTCGTGAAGATTCCTTCAGTTTTTCGGCCATCACAGGCCATTGTCTCATCATAATTTACCTAAAGACCACCAAAACCATCAAAGACAATAATGGAGGACAAAATCCACCTCCTACGTCCAACACAAACCATCTTCTCAATCTCACCTAAGAAAACAAGATAAGATTTCCAATAACTAACTCTAAACCATGCCTACAGAAGCCACAGACTTCTAATCTTAATCTTAATATTAATCTTGGTTTCAGCATTATCATACACTAACGTGTTTCAAGGTTTACTACTTTCTAAGAGTCTGTGTATATGCGCGTGCGAGCGAGAGAGAAAGAGAGAGAGGAACTCACCAGTCAACAACTTGAGTAATTTTAGGCGCAAATTCTTCAGCCTGAATAATAAAGAATAACCAGATGTTAGTGGATAAAAGATTGAAGAAAAATAGAAGTAAAGATGGAGGAGGTGAGGGCGTTGCATACCTGAGTGGGAGTGAGAGAAATTCGAGCTGTTTGAGCTAAACGGGGAACATCGGGAGGTTGAAGAGAAGATGAAATTCCTGAAGCAGTCGAAGAATTTCGGATTGAGATGTTGGAAACAGGTAGGGAATGGAAGGCGGTAGAGATGAAGATTTGGCGCTTTAACGATGGGAATGATGAAGCTCCTTTGAGCAGAGGAAGAGCTTTACTTCCCATTTCAATCCAACTGCTAATCGCGGAAACCAAAATGGAAGGCTATTCGCCAAATTTTGATATTCAGCCTTTTCTCCAATCTCTATCACAATCCTCACGAGTTGCGCCACACCTACAAGTTGAAGGGTATTGTCTAAAACACCCATTTTAAGAGCTCAAGATGATAAATGATTCAAACTTCTTTTTTTTAAAGAAAAATATCGAATGGCAGTTCGATGATGTCATCCTCGCGTGAAATTATAGCATTAACTTCAACGTTGATTTAAGTTTTTTGGCGGATTCTTCTTCTTCTTCGGCTTCTTCTTCAACAATGAGTGACACCAACAATGTGAGAAAGGTCGAGCGAGACGAGACAGCTTTTTCGTGTAGATGCTAGTGTATTTTTGTAATTCAACTCAAATTTGATGTCAACCAAGGACTATTCAACATCTTTTTTTAAAAAAGAAGTCATTCACAAACTCCACTTACACCAATTGAATTATTATTACTTTTGAAAAATTATTTTAAATAACAAACTTTCGAAGAAATTTACAAATATAGCAAAATATTGCAAATCTATTCCTAATATATTTACCACTATAGAAAAAATGTGATATTTTAATTTATTTTTTTATATTTGAAATTTTTTTTATGTATTTGAAAATTAATCTTTACTGAACTTAGTTATGAAAATGTTAATAAATACAGTTTTTCTTTTTAAATTTTATAGCATCACGATTTATTAAGAAAGACTATATTTCTTTTGAACAAGAATTGAACATTTTAACGTTATACGTGTATACAAGAGAAGATTCAAATCCCATCGTTCTCAATTGCACTAAAAGAGATCACACCATTTTATTCATTAATATTCCAAATTAGAAATTCATTGATATTTTATAAATTTTTAAAATTTTCAAAATTATATATTTTTAATAACTCGCAAAGATAAACACATTTCCAAGTCGACCTCTACAATTTTAAAATAGTAATTCAATTTCTACCATTTAAGATTAAATTTAATTCAATCCTTTTAATTTTAAAATTTGCATTTTGTTCTATATAGTTTAACAAAACCATATGAATTATACATGTCAAAATTATTCATTGCTAATTGGTATCAAGACACTTTGACTATGTGTGCTCATTTAATTTAAGGTTTGAGTAAAATTTATAATGACATTCATTGCTAATTGGTATCGAGACACTCATTTAATTTAAGGTTTGAGTAAAATTTATATTACAAATCTCTCTCAAAAGTAAATCTCAATGTTAAAAGATCTGTTTGGATTGACTATGTAAATGTTTTAAAACACTTAAAATAAAAAGTCAATCCAAACACAGATGTGAAAGTTTTGGTTAACTTTACCCACGGGGTGCATGACACATAACAAATGCATATATTTGGTAATTAAAATAGATATATACAAGTACAACCTATGCTTTGCAAATTTTCCATAAATTACACATGATATAAAAGAAAAGCTTTGTCAATAGATTCTACACTACAACTAAGAGCAAACACACCTTGGTTGTCATACTTTGTCCGAATCTCCTCCATTAGGATTTCTCTCAGCAGTGGCGTTGCTGCATTGTTGAAATTGAAGGCCATGAAACGAACTTCTGCGAGTGTCGGAACTAGAAAGAAGCGGAATCGAACTGGTCGTGGTCTGATGATTCTCTGGCAACGAAGTAGATGTAACTGGGGTGGCTGGAGATGCCTCTGCATCTGTTTCCCCACTGTGGTTTGAACAACCATCTCTTCCAATGCCTAGAAGTGCATACATGGTGGAGCAGAGGAGTAGGGGGAGATATGAGTTTCAAATCATTAACTGATCATGGCGATCAAACAAGCAAACTAAGAGGAAATATAGGTTAAAAGAGGTATACAATATCGTTTCTACTTTTTCGTATGTAGTAAAATCTTGAGAGATATACAAATGGATAAACTAACGAAAGAAAAGAAAAAGAAAAGGAAAATAAGTGACCTGTTGGTGAAGATATCACTGCAGGCAAGTTTGTATGAGTTTGTGTGGGAGGTATTACAGCTCCCTTTTTTAACTTTGACTGAAAAGGTTAACCGATCATTAGTTACTTGACAACTATCATATAACAATAATAGATTTTTCAGTTCATACCTTCAGATGTTCTTCACAATGCTTCACCACTGATGAAATATTAGCAAAATGACCATGCACTAGAGTGTATGCCCACAAGAGAAGCTTCCTTGGCATGCTGAAATCTAACATTTCAATCCCATCCATACGCTGTTGGAAGTTTACTCCTGTTGCTAGACGATATGGAACTAGATGCAGGTTCAAGCCAGATGGAAGGATACAAGAGCTCTCACGAAAAAAATTGTAAGAAGATCGAAGCAAAGAGTTAGCAGTTTCCAAATTCACTTCTGCAGCTCTTTTAACGAATATGGTATTGATTTTGGACAAGATCGGGCACCATTTTGGTTCAAGACTTTTCAGATGTGTTGAGTCCTCAAACGTTGAACTCCATAATTCATTGATTTGCAAATCCACACAAAGAAGCTGGTTACTTTCTAAACCACCAGGTAAGGAACTTGACGTTTGACTTTCGGTAGAGGATTCGGAAGGTATGGGAGTGATCAGTGCCAAGCTGATTATAAGGGATCTACACCATGCAGTAGAAGCATGCCTGCAAACTTTTCCGATGTTAATATTGGACAACTTTGGATTCTTAAAACGTTTACGAATCCTCTCGTTTATTGCTTCAAGATTCTCAACCTTGACATTTCTCTCCAACGTGATGATATAATCGTGAAGATACCTGCGGAAACCAGATTCCATAAGTTATCTAAGTATAGCAACATCAGTATTAGAGAAGTCACAAGA
The DNA here is from genome assembly GCA_025688845.1 of Cucumis hystrix. Lineage (NCBI taxonomy): Eukaryota > Viridiplantae > Streptophyta > Magnoliopsida > Cucurbitales > Cucurbitaceae > Cucumis > Cucumis hystrix. Next base: position 1,480,297 of record CM046886.1, on the reverse strand, counting down.
ATGCTAACTTGACAATGGCAATTTGCAACACTTGAAAAAAGGGATAAAAACTTCGATATATCAGATAATTCTCTAATATGATTACCCAAACAAATTGCTTTCTGATATACCCGGGCCTTGTATTTCAGGCAAACTGCACAATTCCGGCCATAAGTTACCCTGCTCCATGAACAGAGCAAACATCTTCTCTAGTATATGTTCGTAACTGCTTGCATCACCAGTGCTAGAACTCCCGACTTGACGAACGGATGTAATCAAAACCTTCACATACCTCCCTAGAGCAACTGGAACAAGATCTTCAATGCACAATGCGAACTGGATTGATGATAGGTATTACATGCCACATGGGGAATAATCAACAATAAGCAAGGCGAAATTCAACAAGATCATCAACACAAAATGAAAATTGAATTCACAGAACTGAACGCATGTCACCATCAACAAATGAAATTTACAAAAACAAACACATGCAGCCTTGTATATATGTATATTGAAAAAAGTTACATGATGGTTTTTCCATTAAATAAGTAAAGATGATCTTTCAACTCAATTACATATATTCCATTATATGCATACAGGTTCAAATCCACGGCATTGCAAAATTACGTGTATGGGTTGACAATTTAAATTGATGTGGCTGATGAAGCACTGAATTGAATAGAAATAGTCCAAAGCACGTAGTTTTTACTCTTTTATCTGCTCGGAGCGATATATAAGCACGCTCAAGGGTGCAGATATCGCCAGTCTCCTCCAGAAGTTGCAAATAAAACAACAAGTACTTCCTAATACACGTAATAAACTTCCGAGAACTTTCTGGTAAATTAACTTCAAGTGCCTTCTTATTCCCCGACAGACCAGGTGTTTTGCGCCTGTAATACAGAATGTCAAAAGAGGTAGCTTCCTTTTTAATTACACGTGTTGAGAACATTACAATAGGTTAGAATTCCAATGCAAGTGATGAAGTTTCAAGAAATTTCTAGGTAAATTAACGTCAAGCGCCTTTTTGTTTCATGAAGATCAGAAGTTTTACTCCCAACCTCCTGTAATACAGAAGTACTTATGCTGCATTGGAAGACTGACTTTTTAGTAAATTGGCTTCAATGTGTGTAATCAAGAATAAAGGTGCGTTGTCACGAATGCCGCAAACAACTGAAAACATAGATTAGAAAATGGATGTTGCAACAAAAATGGTATGGATAATTCTTTTTGCAAGAAACACCAACGCATGGATGATATAATATTCATTTTCAAATCTTTTATGTTATATCACTTGGAACACTAGTAATTACATTTTGAAACATGATTGCTTTCTATTAATAAGATAGACTCTACCACTGAAAAAAAGAGAAAGTAAAAACATCAATCATTTTCGAGCTTATCCTGACATAGTCAAATATAAAATTAATATGCTACTACATAATGCAAACACATTATGAAGACTTCTTTTCCAGTAACATTGACTTAACCTGAATAAATTATCTATAAAATAAAGATTTTGGACAAGCGTTGAAGCTATACCTTCCCTTTTTTACCATGCTATCAATCTCCCACATATTTATAGTAAAGGATGAACGAGATGATTTAAAACAAAATGAGAGCTCATCCTTTGCTTTGTCAACATCACCGTCCTCACCCCTTCTATAAAGACCCCGAGCAAGTGTATATCTGGCTTTATGATAATGTTTAAGATCCCCTTCAACACAAGTTTCAAGACCAGAAAGACAATCATTATACAGCATGTGCCACGCCTTTTCCACTTCGAGGAATTCATCATGCTTTATATCCTCAGAATATGCTTCATGGCCATCCATGTCTGTAGATAAATCCGAAGTCTTGGGACCAAACTTACTTGATATTTCCATCACAGCATCTCTAGTTTGTTGATTGAAGGCATAAGTTGAAAGGTCCTGGAGAATGCCGACAAAACGACATATATATAATATACAAAAGTAGATAAATTATCAAAATCCAAAAGGAGTATCTGAACTTTTGTCGAAGATTAATAATTTAATTAGAAAGGCTCATATAAATATACTAAATTTAAGACAAGTAACAAATAAAGTTTAATAGGATTTTATGGTATAAACCTTCCAAGCCTGCAGATCTTGTTTTGCACATTTGCCAAGAAACTTTAAGCGTGATGCATGCATTCTGTAAATAGAATCAACGGCTGATGGATTTAAGGCAATAGCTTTAGCATAATATGATAGAGCTTTATCATGTGAGAGCCCGAGCTTTTCACTAAGTTTGCCCATATAGAATGCATGAGACCAGTCTTGCCTGAATGAAAATAGAGCACAAAATAAAAAAAACATGGTTGAATTACAAAATAGCGAAGGTAGAGTTGAGAAGTATATTATGAGATGTCAAAAGTGGAGAGAGATATACTGATGTGCAAAAGCTTTTTTGAAATGTTTCAACGAGTTCTCACAAAATCTGATCCATGCTTCGTCCTTTGGTGGCACCACAGACCGCTGATCATAGAAAGGAACCACATTTTGAAGGCTGTCGTAGTACACCAGTGCTAATAGTTCATGTATCTCACGCTGGAGCCACAAAAGGTTCAACATGAGTTCACATATGTTAATTCTTTAACTCCCACAAATCCTTAGACTTTAACTTGCGGGACAAGAATAAAAATAACTGAAACCATTGTGAGTATACCCAGAAAAGACCAACCATTACATGAGATAAGATTCCACATTACAGATTCAAGCACGAAATCATCCTTGAAAGCATATTATGCATTTATTTACATATAATTTAGTATTAAAATAAAGGAGACCTGTATCAAATATAGGCTCAAAACCCTGATGAGTAGTATGAATAATATTTATCCTTATTTCATTAGGTCATCACCAAAGTATGCTAGAGTTTCCCCAACCCTACCCCATCTTAAAATACAATTAAAAGAAGAGAAAAAGTTATATAAGGTTGAAAATCCCACGTCGGAAATATGAAAAGACCTCACAATCTTTAGAAAACACATGAATTACTCATCTTATTGCCAATTAATTTTGAGATGAAATATCATATTTATCTAATATATAAGCACCTCCGAAAATGACATACTTGTAGAAAAAATTTGGAGGTCAAACCTGCTGAGTTGGTGACTTTGCTAAAGCTAAACTCATTAGTAGACAACGCCGGCTCCTCCTCCGGCTTATCTCCACTCTATGGGGTAAAGAGTCGTTTTTCCTCCATCCTGCAACGTTGATGTGCTTACTACCATCATTGAGCAACAGGTCTACCTCCTGTTTTGATGTAAATATAGAATTTAAGGAGTGGAACTTTCTAGAATGACTTGAAAATTACATACCTACGAAAAAGAATATGCTCCAAACAATACAGACAGATAAAATTATGCAAGATGACCGTATATTACCTCGTCATAAATATGGGCAAGTTTTTGCCAGCTCTCGAATCGCAGAGGATTATACAGTAGATCATATTTGAAGAGGTTTGCATTATGTTGTACAAATTCCTCTCCCTCCTTGGTGAGTACAAAACCTGGCCATTTGTCAGTTGCACTCATTTCCTCTGATTGAGCAAGGAAATAATACAAGCTGCTATAAACTTCCAAATATGGTTCAGAACTGCAATCAGACAAATAGAGATACTATCATTTTCAAGAGCAACATTCAATAATTAATTCAGAGGTAAGTGGCCACCATGAATTGAACCCATGACCTATTAGCCATTTATTGAGACTTTGTCTCCTTTTTTATTTTTTTTAAAGGGTGCAACACGAAAACTTCCTTAGTGGACATCCAACTTAGTACTACTCTCTCCTAAGTACGCTTAACTACGGAGTTCTAATGAGATCTGATGCATTAGTACCGGTATGAATTATGATTGCACACACGGTAATTAAGTCTTAAAATAAATTATTAACCGTTTAACACTTTCAGCTTGAATTTCCTTGTATCTAATTGGAAATCTACTTTGTTACTCCCTATTATGGGCCTCTATTGTACCATTTAGATATTTCATACATATAAAAAATGTCTTACCTTCCTGCAACTGATGTTCGATACTGTTTAATGCTTCCTACATCATTAAGTAATATCTTTGTCATTGTTACAAGAAACTCATCTGAACCAGCTTCCTCAGAGAGTTTTTCTTCACATAAATTGGGATCATCTAGGAACTTGTCTACCACATTTCCATCCAATACATCCTCTGGTGGTTTTAAAAAGTGTTTGCGGATGGCTCTTAGAACTCTTCGCAGCTTGACTAATCCAGTTCTCTAAAAGACCAAAAGAAAAAAAAAGAAGAAGGAAACACACACACACAATGCACCAGATAAAAGGTCAGTCAAACAAAACTCAATTTAATGCCAACTCGGGAGATCGGGAATGCATAACTCTTGACAGTCCCACCAAAACATGAGAGTGCTAGTTTCTGCTTTCTCCAAGTAAACACAAATTCTATCAAAGGGGAGGGGGCCACAATTAGACAAGTGTTTCACTGCATAAAATACTCACAGATGAAGCCTTTGCATAAGGGAGTATATACTGGAAAACATCAGCACACTGTTCTTTGGTCTGATAATCCCCGCGGCTAGTATTTTTATGTACAGAAAGATCATCATCATAAGATGAGTCACATCTGAGGTTTAACCCATACAAGCAGAAAAAGCACTGATCCAACGTATTTTCAATTTTTAATTCTAGTTCCTCCTTTTCATCTTCATTTTGCTCATTCTCACATTCAACTAGTTGGTCACTATTATTGTCACCGGCACTGAACTTGCCAACAGACTCCTCATCTCCTTCCTTCATAAATTCTCCTTCTGTAGCATCTTTCAATATTGATTTATGAGTTGAAAAGCCCTCCCGTGTTATATCCTCCCTAGCATCCTCCATCATGGATCTGGCTTCATCATTTTGACTCAACACCAAATCTTGAGCATTCAATTTTGATCGATCTGGAGATGCCTTTACCTGACAATTCTCCCATTCCATGTCATCACATTCAATTATTTTCTCATTTACCGAACTGTTCAATTTAAGTTTCATATCCAAGGCTAAGAGATGCTTTATAGAAAATTTAAGAAATTTTCCTTCCTCCCCTTCACCCTCGCCCCAACAGCAGAGACCATATTCTGCAAGTAGGTCATGTGTTGCACCAATTAACTCAACCTAATACGAGAAGACGGAAATTGATCAGAGAATGGAAGTAATAACTGCCAAGGAAATCTTTACAGAAAAGGATGGCTGAGAAGCCCAATAGCAAGCTCCATAATTAACTAATTATCCTTAAAAAATCATCCTACTGACGTGAGATTTCACAGGCACAGAAAGATCAAGATGTTGGAGTTTGCAGAATGCAATGGCTGCATCTACGAGGCAGCATCTTTCAACTTGATCATCAACTCCCGTCCCAGAAGACTTCTTGGAGAGAAATAGGTTTATAACATTACACATGACTGATAAAAGCAAGAACTGCATATCACAAATTCTCCTTGTCTGAATGTCATTCTGCAAGCATAACAAAGTTAATATGTGGTATTGAGAATGCACTACATTTTAAACGAGAAGAGAGCAGCCAACAAAGCCATTAAACAAAACGTTCTATATTTTATTATTAACTTCACCTTTGATAAGCAACTTGAATTCATAAGTTAGCAAAAAAAAATCCGAAAGTCATAAAATCCAAGAGCAATGTGCATAACTTCACTTATGCAGAAAAGAAATAAATGTATTACTAAAAATACAATCTAATCCCATTGCCACAATAAGGAATGGCGTCACTAATGATTTTAGGAGCAAGTGGAGTTTAAAATAGCACTTCCAAGTGAGATCAAATTTTCATCAAAGTCATACAGATCTTAGCTTGCTCACAGAAATTCCTATATCCAGACAAACAAACAATCGTGCTCAAATAATTATGCATGTATAGAGTGAAACAGAGCCATGAACGAAATTATCCAATCTTGTCCACGTTATATCCATCTATTTTAGTTATGAACACCAACAACACAATTGAATATCTATCTTTACTTCCAAAAACCCACTGATATTTATTTGAGAAGTGACAATATCTATGATATTTTATCTAACTGACATTATATATCCATGAACATTGGTTGGCACATGCACAAAAAAAAGATCAATATCTTAATTCTGAGATAAACATAATAAGTCATTCATACGTTATAAGCTTCTTCATATTATTTATTAAACCAAATTTCTTGTTTATGTAATATGATTTCATATTATTTCTTAACAATTGATCATTTTAATAAAAAACTATAATTATAGATGAAGAATGCACTCTGGTAAGTCACAAACAAACAAGAACTAAATGATTTTTACGTAAAGTTCAAGGTCTAGGATAGAATAGTTGAAAGTTAAGAGACTAAAAGATTCAAACCTCAATAAAATTGCAAAATGAAATACCTTATGCTCCAATATACTACCAGGGGCGAAAGTTTACAAAGTATGCTTTAAATTATTCTTATTACGCATTTCACTTATGTTTGAACTTTGACCACTCATCTATTAAAGCAGGAGGACTTGAAAAGACACGAGGAACAGAAAAGTTTTCCTACAAAGTCAGACATCTACGACTACAGCAGATACTTGTGCTTGATTCTGTTATAATATCTTTGTTACTGTATGATTAATTGGATAAACTTAAGAAAGTTGGTTGTACATTAGTTATACACTAATCATCAAGAGGCTTGATCAAATTTTCAATTTTAAATAAAGAATTCACTTGGTACGTGAAAAGATAACAAAGAAGTACAAACACAGATAACAAGTATTGGATTACCGAGTCTAGAGAATGTTCAATGGAGTTCTTTACTTCAGATATACATTGAGATATTGCTTTTACTTCTTCTGCGACTAGATGGTTCAAGTGACTGCAAGGACCATCCTTCATTTCAATGTCAGAGAGTGCTTTTGCTTCTGACTTCTCACGAAATGATTTATTTGATGTAAAGTATTCATGCATGCCAGCAGCTGCCATGAGTATGTGCAGCTTCCGTTGGTGAGAATTCAAAAGTATCTCGATATCCAAATGATTTTCCTTCTCACACGATTTGATTAAAACATCAATTGCTGCAAGTTCCACTGAAGTAATCCCTGCATCTTTTCTTCCTAAAAAATGTAAGGATAAGGCATCAAGGTCAACTTCCTGTACACTAAATAGAAGCGGAGAAAGTAAAGTGATGCACCCCTCATACATTTCTTTCTCAAACATTTCAGGTACAGCATTCTTCATCAAGAGGTCAACCTTTAGAACGTTAATTTCATAAAGTATTCTATCCAAGGTTAGCATTTTCAAAACCCGACAGTGAGGGAGGCAGACCAGTGACAGAGAACCATTCACATCTTTCAACTTTTCCAGAAGCGATAGAGAAATACAGAACTCTTCACAGGCCTTTGCCTTGTTTCCATCCCGCAAAGACAATTGCCCACTAAGCCAAAAGAATCGTACCCAGAATGATCTGTTATTGGTTAATAGTGAATTTTCTACAAATAAGTGCTGATTATTAGAACTTTCAGATGATATTCTGCTGGAAGCTTGAGGACTGCTAGAGCAATTATCACTCTGTTCCAGGGCTACTAATTCAATGATCTTACAGAGATGATATGAAGCCTCTGACATGAATTCAGATTGCTTGGTAGTATCAGAAGAGGATGATCCAAAGTCGAAATAGAGTTCAGCAAGAAAAAGATTGCATTCAGGAGATCTGTCCTTTCCCCAGTGCCTTGTCAACTTTTCCAAGTCCAGAAATTTGAAAAATGCAACCTGATGTGGAGGATATGTGCTTGAAAGCTTTTCTAAAAGCATATGACTCACATGGTAAGCACCATAATTACAGGAAGTTTCTACCAAAAAAGTATGAACATCATTGCAGTCTAAACCCTGTGAATTCTCCCCATCACCGTAGGAAACAGAATTCCTGGTCTCACGGTCAGTATCTTTGGTTCCAAATCCACTGGAAATAAAGGGTTCTAGATACTGAGTTACAACCCCTGCCAAGTCTTTACTTGTCGAATAATCTAATTCTTCTTTTCCAGGCTTACGGCTTCTTAGCCTTTCAAGACGAGTACTACGCCGCTCTTGTGGATGTTCATCTAAACCACTTGTCTCTTTTTCCTTAAAAGAAGATGAACTTTCTGTGTTAGAATCTGCAAGTGATGTATTATCACAAATGGAGGTCGAAGCAAGCTCTTTCCTCTCCATAAATGCACTGCTACGATCTGAAATGGGAGTTGAGTATATTCTTAATCTAACATCACCAGATCTAAGAGCTTTTTCAACCTCCACCTCAGACCCGCATCCGCTCAATGGAAGTAAGATATCTAGGAGTGCATCAACAAGACCAACCCAGGAAACTTCTGCAAGGTGGAGATCTATATTCTGGTTTGACCTTTTAACTTTCACGTCTTCATCAAGATCCTCTTCACCAGCCTTCCTCTTATCAATAAATTTGAGTCGGACATGTTTTGGTTCTAGCTTATCAATACCTTTGGGTGCATATGGAATAGATTCTGACTCTTCAATAGTAAGTTTCACATGCAAAGCACGAGCATGTGATGGCCAGTGCCTCAAAATCAATTCTGCCACAGAAAGACAGGCAACCTCATCACGTATTGCAATTAGAACTTCCAATAGCTTCTCCATGCAGTTCCCTAAACAACAATCACCAAAAAAACACTTACTACCATGTCTGTGAAATAAAAATGTTAACAGACCATATAAGTACTCACAATTATTGGGGCTGCACACAAGTCCTTGCTCAAATGCCCAACGTGAAATATTAAGTAAGCCCATTGAGCAAGATAAAGTACCCAGCTGGTTCCAAACAACAGAATCCTTAGAATCAATTTCAACGGCTTGAAGATAACAATGCAGAGCACCCTCATAATGAGCAGATCCCTGTTGTAGACATACAGTGGCTAGATTCTTAAGTGCTAAGAATCTGCAAAGGACCATCCACAAAAAATACAAAGTGAATTGGTAGAAATATCTGTCCAATAACCAAAAGATTACAACACCCACTACACTGTAGGAAACAATCAAACAAAATATCCTTTTCTCTTGCATGTCTAAGCAATGGTCTAATTTGATTAATATATATTGAACCCTTAAGAGGAAACTTCAAGCAACATTTACAGGCATTGAAGCAACTCGAAAGCATTATCATAGACCCACAGCTCCCATAACCAACAAAAGTGGAGGCCAAAGGATCGAAGTATGAATTAATGAATAAAACTTCAATCCACCTTAATAGTAACTTACTCGAAAATTAAAGCTGAAAAAAAGAAGAAGAAGAAGAGAATCCTTTGTAGCACGGTATACTGATTAAAAGAGCTGATATGCTCATCAGTTGCCACTGATCATGAAATGAAGATAGCTCTAGTCACAGTGGAGAAGACTACCACGTGAAGTTTCAGAACCGTTCCAATGGAACCTAAAACTTTTGGAAACAAGTAAAAAAGAAAGCATAAATCAGTAACCTGAGCTGCAGTAGATGATTATCACCAGCTTCACCATCAACCTGCATAACCAAGTGAAATCAGGAATACCATACACGATTCTCCATCTAGCACTGTGATACTTAAAAAAAAAGCCATACCTGTGCAGATTCTATCAAATGATCTTTGAGAACAGATTCTAACAATTCACGAGCCTTTTCATATTCTTTTGCTTGTAATTTAAGAAGTCCATCATGGTAAGTTTTCGTCAAATGGAATTCCTGCATAAAGCATATAAAATAAAGATAATAATTGAATCTTAAATTCAACTATTATTATAGCATCTAACCACATTTCTTTCTAAACAAATCAGAAACAAAAACCATCGCCATTCTTCAAAAGATAGGCGATAAACAAAAGCAGATTCATAAAATAAAAATATAAAACTTCAAAAACCATAAACTTGCATAGTTGCTTACATTGACAATGTATATAATCATCAACCCCCCCCCCCCCCCCCCCCAAAAAAAAAAAAAAAAAGACACATAAAATCATATATAGAAACGCATTTTTCTTTCTCCTCTTGTGAACTACAAATGTAAATGACATTAAAACTAAATAATAAACAATAATCTATAAATAGATAAAGAGAGGGCATATGCATACCTGAGCTTCTTTAGTAGGAGCTAAGGGTTCCCATTGATTTCTGGAGTCGGTATCATTAATTGCAGAGATTGAAAACTGATACAATGAATCTCCAATAATTCAAACTTGTATTGTTCGTACAATCAATATATATTATGAAATTCAGAATCGTGAAATTAACTTTACCATTATTGAAAATGCTGGAACCGGAATTGAGCCACCGTGATTAGGGCGCGAAGGTTGGGGTTTAATTGTGTTCTTGAAGTTTGTTCGCCGTTCAGTTCTTCGTTTCGGTTTTTCGTTCTTTCTTCACTCTATGAATCCTGGCCGTTAATTGTTTGAAGTGTTACCGGAAAAAAAAAAAAACAAACAAACAAAACAAAACTCAACGACAGTAGCTCAAAACAATACGAATTTTAGGATTGTTTAGTGTAATAGTTATATAGTTAATTAAAAAGTGAGAATATGTGAAAAACTTTTTCTATAGCAATTATTATTAAATTTAAAGTTTTATTATTTATTTATTGTAAATTCCATTAAATATTTCTAAAATGTAATTTGACCCGTGTGAATTTGAACTCATAACCTCATAGTTAGATATTGAGACTATTTTTTTTACCAGACCAATCATAATAGTTATTATTGTAATTAACGTACAGTGATAGTTCGATAGATCTGTTAGCATGAGATTTTTCTCTTTTTAATTTGACTAGTTATTGTTTTAGCATGTTTTAAAAATATGTTTTTTTCAACTTCGTGAAATTTTTGTAGAATTTTATGTTTTAACTAAGGTTTACCATATCGATGTTGATTGAAATTTCGATACAGATAGATATTGTTAGAAAATTATAAAAACAACAAATTTTAAAAAATAAATTTAAATTAGTAAGTGAATATTTGATTATTTTCAAATAAGTAAACATGTTTATGTTTTGTGATTCGTTGATTTTTCGATCCAATAGAAATATGATTCTTTCCTTCTATCTGTATTTAATTCGTTGAAATTGTAAAAAATATTAATAGAAATATCAACGTGTCGATGGAAATTTAAAACTATAGTTTTAAGTTAAAATTTTTGTTTTTATTTTGAGAGCTCCAAAATTTGACGTAGAAATTGGATTAATAAAAATATTTTTAAAATTTTGTATAATTTAGTCTTTTTTTTTTCTTTATAACGAATGTTTAAATATATATTTTTTTTCATGAGAAATCCGAACACTATTTTCTAAATTCAATATGTTTGATAGAAAATCTTTTACACAATTAAAAAGAGAGTTAAAAGGGGGTTTAGGGTTTAGGGTTTGTCTTCTACCTTCGTAGTCAGCTCTCGTACGCCTGCTGGATTTTCCCCCCTTTCCTCTTCAAATTCGTAAGATTGATGTTTTATGATCTTTCAATTTTCCATTTCTTCAAGTTCATGGCCTTGCGCCAGTTTGATTTTGGATTGATGTTGGGAAGGATTGATATTGGGTAGTGTCTTGAGAGTTTCCAATTATGTTTTGTTTGTGGCTTTAACTGTAAATGATTTGATTCTCCTTCTCCACCGACGTGTGTAAACAAAATTCAAATTTGTACTGTGGCAGGCTAGTTAAGTGGAAGTTAGTGGTGTATTGAACGAAATGCCTCATTCACTCGAGGGATTTATATGTGTTCTTTTTCACGTTCTCGTCATCATTATGAAATGGCCTACTTTCTGCCTGAGTAGTATGTGAGCATTTCGTAAACTCTCTTCCTTTCTTACTTGTATGTTCAAACATACATGTTATTTCCTTTTAGTTATTGTATTGGCTTGAATGTCTTCTAGGGTCGAGAGTAAAATTTTAAATGTTGGAGAGGAGCTATGGAGGGAAACATTACCATTACAGATGGGTTCTCGCTTGTATCATCTTCAAGGACTCAAACCTGATATGTGGTATGAAGTGAAGATATCATACCCGGGATCTGTATGTGTTTTCTGTCCTTCGAAAGTTGAATTTTTTAAGCTCTTCTGAGTTTGTCTCATTCAAGGGAAACAACAGATACCTGCTAGCTTCTCGTTAGAACTAAAGAGAGACTTGACAAGCCCTGTTGAGAAGCAGAGCAGAAAGTTGCTTGATACTGAGAAGCTTATTTTTAAGACAGAGGGCATGAAGTTGAAGGGAGATCAGGTTGTCTTTTCCCCTAATTATTTTAGTGAAATGATTATAAACTTTAATTGATGAAATTGTTAAACTTTCGAACTTACAGTTTTGATACAGGTTGATGCGCATGTATTGGTTACTGTGAAAACCGAGGGAGTTGTTGCCATACCTTCTGTACAGGAAATGGAGTCGATCGTCTTCAATATAGGTATCTCATGTTTTTTCCCTATGTCATATGGCATGGTTTCAAAGACGTTCTGGCTTCAATTGATTGTTATCCCAACTGACTTGTTTTTTGGATAAGAAATCATTTCATTGACAAATAAAACATCCAAAGAATACAATAGAGATAACAGGAAAAAACACAAATAAAGGATGAAACATCGGATTGGCCCCAACAATAGAAGATTACAATGGAATTAGAGTGGAAGGGGATGAAAGGAGGTTTTAAAAACAGAAAATGTAAAATGGATTGTCAATGTGAGGAACCCCCAAGTCCAAACAAAACATCAGCGCGGCCTGACTTGTTAAATAATTGCAATCTTTTTTCCATTATTCTATTTGTTCCATTTTTAAATTATAAGGCATGCTTGGGGAGGATGAAAGCTTTTGACCAACTAAAATTTTCTAGTCGAATCATCTTTGCTGGTTTGCAGTTCAAATGGGTTTATAATCTCATTTATTGGAATAACTAGTAATGATTCTAATTTCAAGAAAAGGTATGATGAATTGTCCTGACACTAGATTGGAAAGAATAACTTAAATTATGCAAATGAAACTGATTTTTTTTTAAATTCCATACATGAGTTAAGAAGCAAACATTTATTTCTCATTACTTGATCAGCAAACATCTAATTTCCCGACTCCTAAAGAGAGCTCCTGGTTAAACCAGCTTGAGAAAAAGAAGTCTGTAGTTATTTTTACCTAGGTAGCACATATTCTAAAACGAACAGCAGAAGACATACAATTCCATTTGTTGATGTCCTTGTTTATGAAGGAATATCTCGCTCTATAATGATAATGACAGGGGTATGTACATAAATGTTGTTTCACTGTTAATGTCGAAACCAGTTACCTCTTGCTCCTTCGATATGCCAGAGTCATTATGTCGTTTGCTTGCTTGACAACAATGTCTAACATCTCATTCAAAAGTATGATACTTTCTGGCTTTGTGGCAGTTTGTGACGAACTACTTATCGGCATCCCACACAAAGCTTGGGGGGTTGGAGGCTTGGTTATATTCTGCTTGATATTGGCATTCATCATCCCATCTCTTTTACCGCCATGGCTGTTACAGACCAACCAGACCCAAGGGCCAGGAAATCAGCCCGCATCCAAGAATTCTTAAATTGGCTAGTCTATCTAAGACCTTGTGCAACAGCTCGAAGGCTGTAAGGATGGAGAAGTTATTGTAGAGAGTTAAGCTGTCTGCCTGCTCGAACTAACTGCCTTTTATCTCACACGGATTTCCTTCTAATGAACCTTGAGAAGGAAAACATGTAAGCTTTTGGTCCATTATCAAGATTTTGGTTCTCCTTTGTTCATTTGTCAATAAAGCAATTTACTACTTCTGTTTATCATTTTTGTTTTGTTGAGTTCAATGATGTGTAGGTGAAGGTTTCAAACCTTACTTCTTGATCGATGGTTTATATCAAAATGTTGAGGTTGAATTTAGCTTCTCTTAGATAATATCCAAAAAAGATTTCGAAGATACAAGATTATGTGCAACTTTGTTCTTCGCTTTAGGAGTCTAATTACAAAACTTATAAATATTTATAAACTCAGTTACTGAGAATCTCTTCCACACAAAAAAATCGAACTTCCAACAAATTAGCGTTGTGAAGGTTCGACCGCATAACTACACTACCTCCAAAGAATCAAATTCTACCACCATCAAAAGATTTTGTCCCATCAAATTTCTAGTAACCTCGATCAAACCTTCCACCACCACTTTTATCTCCAACTATTTGATCCTCAAATTATGACTAATATGTTATAAGCCCGCATTGCATTGTCTCCAAGTTATTGGTTTACTAAATACTTTACATTTTGAGTTTTACATTGACCATTAAAATGATACCCACTACCATTAAAATGATTACCACTACCCTCACCTCTTTTTGAAGGAGTGAGTTAGAAGGGAGGATCGAGTTAGAAGGGAGGATCGTAGTGGTAAAGTTATGTGATAACCTCGTGATCTTTTCTAATAACAAAAATTTACCTTTGTTTTATTTATTACTTGTAATCATTAAATTTAAGAAATTTTTTCAATGATGATAAAGTTGACATTAAACAAAATGTAATATAAATGGAGAAGTACAATGGATTGTTATAAAAGTAGGTGTTATAATCTGTTTTTTTAGTACAATCTATTTGAACTTGTCCACTTAATTTACCATACATTCAGATCTTAATTGAACTAAGCACTTGGTGGTGTACCAAGATTTGTAGTTTAGTTAGACTTAAATTGTCAAATATTTAAATGACATTTTTTAAACCAAGTTTTCTAATATGGCATAATTTGAACCTTTAATTCACCAATATTATATATAAGAAGTTACAAATACAACAATTAAATTCAAATTATTAGTATATAGAACAACATTTTTAAAAAAATTGAAAATATAGCAACCAAAATTGAAAATATAGCAACCATATTAAAGTCCATGAGAGTCTAACAAAGATATAATATTTATTTATTTACAATTTTTAAAATGGTTGCTATATACTCGATTATTACTTCTAAAATTGCTATCAATTATAATTATAATTAATATATATATATATATATATACATACATACATACATACGCGTACTTATTTATTTGCACCAACTAAAATAATTCAAGAAATGCGATGTAGACAATGTGATGTGATCTAACCTTTTTTATCCTAAAAATTGGACCGTTACATAAAGGGTATCTTCGGGTGGGGACACTAACGACTTTATATGGTTAGGTTTCATTAATTTCTAAAATATTTGAAATTTTTTAACTGAGCGGCAAATGCCACGTGTCAGCACATTAGAATTCGACCGTTGCTGGGGTTCAATACCTTTTTCTTACACCCCCAATTCGCATATCCCTCTCGACTTCCTCGTCTCTCTTTCTCTGTCTCTTCTCGCCATTCCCTCTGCTTCTTTTAACTCTTCTTCTCTCTTTCCTTCTCTCTCACATGGCGATTGCTGCAGAGAACCAACCCCAGGAGAAGGTAAATCGATGAAAATGTGTTATAGCATGGTTTACGATTGTGGTTTTTGTGGTTTCGCGTTCGTTTGTTCCAAGATTACCATTGAATCGTTCAATTCCTTTCTCTTTCTCTCTTTTTAACCACGATTCTTTTAGATTTTACAGTGAATTTTAAGGTTTTGTTGTCCTTCTAAACACGATTAAACCTTCGCTTCTCAATTCTTGTACTCTCTTTGATATCGTGGTAGAAATGGAATATTTAAGATGTCTTCTGGTTTTAGTTTCGTTTTGATGGAATTTCTTGGTTTTTTTTTTTTTTTTTTTTTTTTACAAACATGGACTGTCGATTTTTAATCGTTTGAGTTTGTAATTTGAATAATTAGGGTTTCAAATTAATTTCTGGTAGTTGATTGTTTTTTAATGGTTTTTTTTTTTTTTTTTTTTTTTTTTTTTTTTTTTTTTTGTAGATTACCACTACGGAGGCCTCTGCTGTCGAGAAGAGAAGATGGACGCTTAATGACTTTGATATCGGGAAGCCTCTCGGAAGAGGGAAGTTTGGTCATGTCTATCTGGCTAGAGAAAAGAAGGTTCGTTTTACTCTCTTAACTTTACTTCTCCTGTTAAAAACTTGGAATCGAAAGATACTAAGATTCAGAATAATTATTGTTTTATCCGTTTCGTGTTCTTATTTTTTAGATCTGAGAAAATTATAGAATTGTTTAAAAGTTCATTAGTTCTCTAGCATTTTAGGGTTTTTAAAAAGTAGCTTTCAACTTTTCAGCAAGTATTTTGGTCTTGTTCTTCTGTTTTCTGGTTCCTAACCTGTAATGTTCACCTGAAAGTCATGTTCCATCAGCAAACTAAACTCTAAATAAGTTTGTAAAATCATATTGGCTTCGAAATTTATTCTCCTGAGAAGACCATTTGTCTTGGTTGCTAGTGTTACTGAATTTTATGTCAGTTGCACCATTCTTTTTACTTCTCATAATATGATAGCGTGTACTTGATTTCCGTGGATATCAAACAGAGTAATCACATTGTGGCTCTAAAAGTTCTATTCAAGAGCCAGTTACAACAGTCGCAGGTTGAACACCAGCTTCGTCGGGAAGTTGAAATACAGAGTCATCTCAGACACTCCAACATTCTGCGCCTTTATGGATATTTCTACGATCAAGTATTTTATATTTTCCCTGAAAGTTTCTGAAATAAATCAAGTAATTAAAATGTAAACTGAAGCATACAGCCACTGACCTTCCCCTTCTTAAATGTTGTTGTTGTTGCAGAAACGGATTTATTTGGTATTGGAATATGCACCCAGAGGTGAGCTTTACAAGGAACTACAGAAGTGCAAGTACTTCAGTGAGAGACGTGCTGCTACTGTAAGTTCCTCCCCCCCATGCCTTGGTTTTGGTTCCATCTAAATAGAGGTTTTTCTTTTAATTTCGAGTAAAGTAGGTTTCCAATCTCAAGGTTGTGTATTGATATTACATTTGGATATGTCCTTTTCCATTGGGGGGGATAATAAGCAAGTAATTTTGTGATGTAATATTGATATCACATTCTATAATGACGTTTTAAATTTATGATGCACGAGGCAGTACGTCGCGTCATTGGCTCGGGCACTCATATACTGTCATGGAAAACATGTAATCCACAGAGACATCAAACCAGAAAATCTTCTAATTGGCGCCCAGGTACATACTGGCCTTCATTAAATCTCAGATTCTCAGTAGATTCTCTCTTTGGGGCTAAGTAAATGAGGCTTTCCTGTCACAGGGTGAACTCAAGATAGCTGACTTTGGATGGTCAGTGCACACGTTCAACCGTAGGCGGACTATGTGTGGAACACTGGATTATCTGCCTCCGGAAATGGGTATGCATATCGAAACCGGACATTACCATTACTTTCTAACTGTAAGCGAGTATAATTTAAAAATGGAAGCTAAAGAGAATTAGTAATTCCAAATTCTGTTTACTTTTGACAGTGGAGAGTGTGGAACACGATGCAAGTGTGGATATCTGGAGCCTTGGTGTATTATGCTATGAGTTTCTCTATGGAGTACCTCCATTTGAGGCTAAGGAACACTCTGACACATACAGGAGGTAGATTCAATTGAACCTTTGCGCAATGTATATGATCACTTAAAATTTCATCTCTTCATTGTTTGATATATTTTAAATTGAACACCGTACGTGCAGAATTGTGCAAGTAGATTTGAAGTTTCCTCAAAGACCAATAATATCTTCAACTGCAAAGGATCTTATCAGTCAGGTATGGTTGTGTTAATCTACTTGCATATAACCGATTCAATATACTCGATATCTTTGTCGTATTGAATGAACAAACGTTTATGCTTTTATTCGTTTTCGGTGTAGATGCTTGTCAAGGATTGTTCTCAACGGTTGCCGCTACACAAAGTTCTCGAACACCCTTGGATTGTCCAAAATGCAGAGCCCTCTGGTGTATATAAGAGTTGATCTGCGTTGAATAATAATATATATCTTTTGGTACAAAGCTTCAAAAATGATCTCCATTACTTTGTAGCGTGTCAGTGTCATCTAAACTTTTCTCTGAGAAGATTGTAAACAATTACTAATTGACATTCGATAATATATCCATTCAATTTTCATTCCATTTGTTTTCCCAATTCTTCCTATTTTCTTTCCTCTTCAACATAATATTTTATGTTATGTACAAACAAATTGAGAGAAGCAAATTTTTACATTTTTTCCTATCGCTGTGTTCTTGAACACAATTGCTTTTCATCTATTATTGTATTTTTCTTGAGAGAAAGGGAGTTCCGCCCTGTTTCTAAATGGTAAAAGAAATGCATAAAATTCCAAGTCTTGATAGACATCTAAATATTGGAGAGTTTGAAGAGCTAGTCTCGTAAAATTAGTCAAACAACACGTTAATCTAGACCTTGTTCGGGTTAAGAATGGAAAAAAAAAGTGAACTAAAAAGAGTTTGTCATGAATAGGCTGCACAAAGATGATTTCGTCCGTGGTGTACTTTACTAACGGGAAATTCTCTCATGCTTAGTCTTAAGCATGTCTTTTGCTTTCTTTTCTTCTCTTTTCCTACTTCGAGAATGAATTGAAGAGGACATCAATTTTGCAATATGGTGATTACACTCTTTTACTGGAAACTCCACACTACCAGTAATCATTACAAGAACATTTCCCATCTTTGAAATGATGAAAACGACTCCTATCTCGCACTACAATCTCTCGCTCAACGATCTTCGAGATTATTTTTATGGCATCGTGACAGTCGTTGCAAACTCTCAAGTTTTTAACTATTCTGATTGTAGTTCCTTCACTTGTATTGATAAGCCCAAATGCAAGGGCGAGCTTCTCGCTATGAGTAGAAAGAGCATCCTCCTTCTCTTCTTCATCTATATTATGAATCACAAGATCCGTCTTTGGTTTATATCCTGCCACTTTCATCTTCCACTTCAATTCTCTGATCATTGAATATATTCTTAGAGATTGAGGATGAGACGAATCCCCCATGAAAAATTCATATACCGAGTTGTTGATCTCAATCCAACTGCACCCCGGTGTCTTCATCGACTTGTTGTCTCGCATTCGCAACCTACAATTAGCTGCATCGTCCAGCCTGCCCATTGAAGCATAAACATTAGCTAGATAAACAAGACTTCCAGAATGGTTGGAGTCTAGTTCAAGTATACACCAAACAACGCGTTCTCCTCGTTCTGCATCTTTGTATATCTGACAACCACCGAGCAGTGCACCCCAAACTATTACATTAGGTTGCATAGGCATGGAGTTAATCAATGATTCTGCTTGATTGAGACGCCCTGCACGGCTAAGAAGATCAACGACACACCCATAGTGCTCGATCTTGGGAGTTATACCATAGACTTGAGGCATCATGTCAAAATACTCCAGCCCCTTGTCAACCAATCCAGCATGAGTGCAGGCTGTTAATAAGCCCATAAAGGAAATGTCATTTGGCTCTAAACCATATTCAATCATTTCAGCAAAGAAGTTGAATGCTTCATTTGCATATCCATACATGGCCAACCCCATGATTATTATACTCCATGAGATAACATCTCTCTCCTGCATTTCATGAAACACTCCCTTAGCCTCCAATATGCATCCACACTTTGCATACATGTCTGCCAATGCATTCCCTAAAAACAGACCTACTTCTATCTTGTTTCGTCTTATAAACTTATGAATCCACTTTCCTAGATCAAGTGCACCAAGATGTGCACAAGCTGAAAGCACACTAACAAGTGTAACATCGTTCGGCGCTAATCCACCTTCATGCTGCATTTGCCTGAACAACTCAATAGCATCTGCATACTTCTCATTTTGAGCATATCCAGCAATCATCGCATTCCAAGAAACCACATTCCTCATTGGCATATTCTCAAACAGCTTGCGTGCTTCTTCTAAATTCCCCATCCTTGCATACCCACTGATCATTGTCGACCAGGACACCAAGTTTTTCTCCATCATCCCATCAAATACCATCCGAGCTTTATCCACCATCCCACTAAAACAATATCCTGAAATCAAAGTATTCCACGAAACGACATCTCTCACAACCATTTCATCAAACAGCTTCTGGGCAATACAATTACAACCCACCTTAAAATACAAATCCACAAGTGAATTCCTAACAAACAAGTTTGATTCACAGCCATATTTGGTTACAAAACAATGAACTTTTTGGCCTTCGAGCACTTGGGCAAGGCCAGCGCAGGCCTTGAGCACAGAAGTGAAGGTATACTCATCTGGGTTAGGAGCATTAGGCAAAACCAACTGATTATTGAAGTAAGAAATAGTAGTGTGCCAAGCATTGTGTTGAGAAAAGGCTTTGAGAAGAGCATTGTAGGCAAAGATATTTGGAGAAGATAGAAAGTGATTGAAGATAAGAACAGAATGGCGGAGGTTGCCATGGGAGGAAGAAACGCCGATGAACTTGACAGCAATGATATTGGGATCGATGGAGGGAATTGGGGAAGCAATGATTTGAGATTGGATTTCGAAAAGCTGACGCATTGAAAGCTGGGTGGCGCATCGTAGAAGAAGGTGGATGGTTTTGCGGTGGTTGTAATCGTGAAGAACAGCCAGGGTGATTACAAGAATTGGCGAACTACATTGACACGTCTCCTAAATTCCTAAATACCGACTCTCCATTTTCCTCGAGAAATTTGATCTTTGACCCCATTTTTTACGATATCAGAAATCTAACCTTTTGCTTTATATCCCATCATTCAAATTACAAAATTATCCTCTTCCTTCATTTTCTTCCTTCAACATGTTTTTCTCACTTCTTCACTTGTGACCTCTTCCTTTGTTCCGCTTAGGGATAAGAGTGATAAACCGAAAAAACAAACCGATCAATTTGAAGTTGGTTGGTTGAAAAGTGAGAGAGATCGATTGAAGTCGGTTTTAGAAAGTTTCAAATTGAGAATTTTCAAAAAAATGTATTTTTAAGCGTTAAACTGATACGATCAGACTTGACAAAAATCGATCGACTGACTCTTACTCATCGATGTTGATGTTGATGTTGGTTTTTTCTTTCTCTAATTTCATTTTTTCGCCTCCAAAACCTCATCTTCCTCTGAATTAAATACTCTTATGTTTGTATTGAACTTTATGCGAGAATTAAATAAATCAAAATCATTTTTCATAACCATGCTTCTATTTTAGTAATTTTAAATGAAATTTTATTGAAAATTAGTATAAAACAAAGTTTAGTTTTGATTCATTAAATTCATTTATTAAAAAGTAAATTTCAAATGGATACAATCTCAATTTCAAAAACTTTATATGTTTTAATTTGATTCATTGAATTCATATATTTTAAATTGATATAATTAGTATAGTTTTAATAGAAACTTTTATTTTCCTAATATATTTCATTTGATTCACTAATATACAAATATAAGGTAGTTATGAGCTAGATTTTGGGAAGGGATATCTTAAATTCAACTACTGATTAAAAATTAATCCTAAATCAATTTCCACATACTATTATCTCCAAACAAGAGGATGAAATGTTTAGCCAACTCTTGAGTCTTGATTGACCTTTAAAAAGTGTGGGGTTATTAACAATTCAACACATTGACATTCTGTGTATAAATATGTAAAACGTTTTTAAAAAAACTATGCTAATAACTTCAATAGTTCCTACAAAATGGCAAAAATCTTCACTCTTATTTTTGCTTCATCAAGAGAGAGAGAATAAGAATGTATTGACGTCAAAATTTGCATCTTTCAATAAATAATTGACTGCACCAAAAGCTTCCAAAAGTAAATATTGTCTTTAGAATGCATATCGGTATATGACCTCTGCAACACCATCTTCATCATTACTAGGACCGATTAAGTTAGCAACAGCTTTTGTTTTCTCTGATCCATTACTCAAAGCAATCCCAAGAGATGCCAACTCGAGCATTTCAATGTCGTTTTCCCCATCTCCAATAGCCATTACCTACATAATTTAAATCAGGTTAAGGTGTAACGTACATTGAATCAGTATTGTAAAATATGCATCATATAACTCATTTTAAGCATAGCAACATGGATCATGACTTAGTAAGAGGATATGCACAAAAAAAAACCTTTCCACTACAAAAGGTCTTCGAAGCAGTGGACTATTTGGTTGAAGTAAACGATAAATGATGTAGCTATGAGTAGGGATTTCGTAAGTGTGTAGAAATTAATTTGTTAAAAGAGAGATTCAAAGCTATCCAATAGTCTAAGACTTGCATTTCCTTTTCCTGATTACCTATTATAAAGCACCACTCTTTGACTATACCAATGGTCAGACCATAGAATCAGAGACCTATCACCTAAAGGGCTAAACCTATAGTATAGGGCTGCACTTCAAGACTCTTAGGGTTCATCTGTTTCATAGGTCTATGAAGCTTGGATTGGTGAAAATAGGGTTGGGACGCTTAAATATACATAACACTTTGTTTGGATTTTAGTTTGTGTTTGTGTGATTTATAAATGTTCAACGTTTTAGAGCCTTTTAAGTTTAAACAATGTGTTTATGTAAAGCACATGATTAGCAAACTTTTAGTATATCATAGCAAATATAAGCACGAATTGCCTAGCTCGGGGTACAGCTTTGGCCTACCTCCTCAGCAGAGACTCCCAAATGATCGAGCAGCATTCTTACTCCACTACCTTTTGAGGTTCCACGGGGGACAATCTCAAGCATATCTGGTACAGCTTGAACAACCGAAGCGTGTTCCCCTGCAGCTTCTGACCAGTATGGTCGTAGGATGTGTGAAACTCCCTCGGCGGTGTCCAAGAAAAGAAGTTTCTGTATGAGTAACGGGTGTTAAACTAAATCATACAAAAGCTCTCTATCCTATGTTATTGGTATGGGAAACCAAATCCTCCCTAGTTATATTTTGATAGAAAACATTATTTCATGCTGAACCATTCCTCAATTCTTTACAATAAGAGGAAGGCATTGTCAGCCGATGGCTTACCTGTATTTCAGCTGCAGCCAAAAGATTCTCAACCGAAGACATGACCTCTGCCTGTAAATATTTAATCAATGAAGTTACACACATGAACAGGACAATTGCAAGGGAAATATTCCGATGATATTTAAAACGAGCTTGAAATTGAGGGAGGGGTCAAGCATTGCCCTCTTTATAATAACAAAACAGTTCAGGCAGTTGTTACACATTGACAGCCATCACAGCTGTTGACCTATGAAAGCAGGTTTAGCATGGACTAGTTCTTCACTAACTATGCTCATAACTGAAAAGTCTAGCTTTTCAACACTAAAATCCAGTTGGCTAAGGCCCTGTTTGGTAATCAATTTCGTTTTTGTTTCTCTTTTGAAAATTAAGTCTATTTTATCTTAATTTCTCATAATAATCTGCATCTTTCTTTTAACCAAATTAAGTAATAATAATAATAATAATAACAATAACAATAATAAAAAAATTGCATTTTTAGAAACTATTGTATTTAGTTTTCAGAACTTAGCATGGTTTTTTAAAACGTTGGTAATATATAACAAAGCGAAAAAAATTTAAAGCTGAAAGGGGTGTTTATAAGCTTAATCTTTAAAAACCAAACCAAGCCTAATATTTCTAGTTCATGGTAGTTAGCTATGTCAACTCACCTTAACAAATACAAATTCTTAAATCACCGATTGCCCAAAAGCTTAAGCTGATGGGTGAAAGTGACTTTAATACTACACCATTGAACACTCACTTATGGTTTGATATATGAATAAGACCCAACAAGTGGAAATTAATTTTAATTGAGGAGGAAATAATATTGTAGAGGCTTGAACATAATAAATTAATAGGTGAAGACAAGTTTAATACCATATCATTCGTGTACGAATGCTACATTTACTGCATAAAAAGACTCAGAACCACGACAAAAATATGTTAAACTACCTTGGGCTCATGGTATACAGTGTGCAATGCATCAGTAAGCGGATGATCAAATAAAGTTAAGCAACGGCCTTCACCAAATGCAATCAGAGGAACTTTCTTCTCTAAGGAATAAAGGCATGCCTGCACTTCAAAGAACAGGAAATTAGATATCCGTAACAAGCTTCTTGAGTTAAGAATCCATTACTTTATTAAGTCTGTTGGAAAATTGTTCCTAAATTATCATTATTTTATGTGATTCTTACAGTTTTTAATTTCAAACCACACTTAGAAAAAAGATTTGATGGCTGAATCATTTTCTTTGGAAAGCATCGGTAGATGGATACAACTGTAGAATGTTTGGAACTTGCACGGCTTTAATCCCCAAGACTTATCTTAGAAAAAATTTACTTAATCATCACTCAAAACTGCAGAGTAGTACATATAGCAAACAGCAAGAGACATACCTCTTTGCAGACATCTTGGTCTAAGTTCCGTCTATAAATTTCTTTGCCTTGTCTACCATAAACGAGTAGTCCCTAGAACCAAGGAAGGAAACATGACATATAATGGATTAAAATATCGTTGAACAGCAAATAAAAATAAACTGAAAGGTAGAGATATAAGCGAAATAAGTCTGAAGTCATGTTTGCAAGAGGTATAAAATCA
Source organism: Cucumis hystrix (assembly GCA_025688845.1). NCBI lineage: Eukaryota > Viridiplantae > Streptophyta > Magnoliopsida > Cucurbitales > Cucurbitaceae > Cucumis > Cucumis hystrix. The sequence continues at coordinate 1,455,842 of CM046886.1, read as the reverse complement.
AGGAAATCGTGGTTTCTTATCAGGAGTGCATGAATGCATATTTGTATATTTTATCAGGGATATAAAATTAAGGTTGTATAACATAAATCGATAAGAAGTTCGTACGCTCCTCTAAATTGGGATTCATCCTCACTCTTCTTGAACTTTCAAATCTCGCTTATTATTATACATGTTATTTGGTTGAAAAACCAAGCCTTCATCAAGAAAAATGAAAGAATCTACAAGGGCATAGAAAAAACACCTCCATCGAAAAGGGGAGAATGGAAAGCCCACAACATGGCATTAAATCTAGCAATATCCCACACCACAACCATGAATATCTTCATACTCCTAAAGACCCTTCTATTCCTCTCAAGGCCTGCAACCCAGTGCACAACAAAAATACAAGCATGAGGACTCTTCCTTTATCCCACAAGGGAAGACTCAAGAGAACCTCCTCGAACCACCACCTTTGTTACAACCCCACTAATCCTGAAGCATACTCAGAAACAATCCCAGATAGGACAAGCTGCCAATCTCCCAACATATAATCTAGATCCTCCATAGCTCGATAACATATACATTGCCAATTACAAGACATAAAAGCACCTCAGGCAATTAGTTATTTCAAACATATGATTATAATTTATAAGGAGCTCTGTATCCTCAACTTTAAAAAGCTACACGAAGAAGGATGAAAAAGAAAGAGCGAAAATCGAAACCTGTAAGAAAACTCCAGGAGAAAATTCAGACACGGCACCATCTTTTCCAGCTAAATCTGCCTTCTCCAAAATGCTAATTACTGCTGGGCGAGCCTACTCCATGTATTAAATCTAACCATTATTCCTTAAAAATTTTGTGAAGATAAAGCCATAGCAGACGAAAGCTACAAGAAATGTAAATACAAAAACACCCAAACATTCCGTGAAGAGTTACAGAAATGGGAAAACGAGTTGGAAAACAAGCTTAAGGTCAATATCCTGACAATGAAGCAGAATCCCCTACCTTTCCAGTGGCTATAACAACTTTCACACCCCTTGACAAGACCTCCTTCAGAGCCTTGACAGTTGTTGGAGTAATTTGACTTTTACTGTTGAGCAATGTACCTACACGAATAATAAAATTAATACAAGTTGAAAGCATGAGTCGTGGAAAATACACCTCAAGAGGGCTCTTACCATCCATATCACAAAAAATGTAGCTGAACCTTGGGCGATAAAATCGAAGACTGACTTCTTTTTTCCTGTCTTTAACATGTCAATAGTAAGAATATACAGAAAGAGAACATGGTCTTACAATATGAAACAGTAACAAATGTACGGAACATATAAAGCTTTATTATGAACAAAGGAATTTTGATATTGGTCTAAAGGAATTTTAATATTGGTCTTGTTCTTTTGGATTGGAATTTTTTCTGTAGCTCCTACTTCTTGGGGGGATTTTTTGGTTTGCTCTGCATTCTTGATTTTTTTAAAACAATAATCACAAAGGAATTTTGATGCCGTCATTAGTAGAACAATAATGACTACTACATATTTACCATCTGAAACAACTGCAGCTGAGTCCAAATTGGTTTGAGCATCAATTGCACTCTGAATTAGCCCTTTCCCTCTCCATTCTAAACTCGTCAACAGTAGTTCCTCCTCCTTCTCCATTTCTACTTCAGCCTCTTCACTAATCTCATGATCAAATCCCAGCAGATGCAACAATCCATGCACCTACAGAAACCCCCATACAATAATGAAAATTTCCTTTGCTTAGTTGAAGTTTTTGGAGTAAATATTTCTCAGCTAAAGAAGAAAATAGATAGTTGCTTCAGTTTGGTTGCCTTTCACTTAGTCTATGGTGTTTTTCTTTCAACTCAGTTATAGACATAATTTTGTACCGACTGTTTTTCTTATCTTTCACATAATTTTGCATTCCTAAATCAAACAAAAAGAAAACAAGTAAATCATTCAAGTTTCCATTTCTAGGAAACAGATCCTTGACATTCTAATTCCCATTGCCTTGAAAAACAGTACTGAAAAATGGAAAGCCTAGTGTTGGTTAGCATGAGATACCTAGATTTCGAATACACATTATAATAAGTTTCAAATGCTTGAAAGTGAAGGATGTAGTTTTGGAAATGTGCTAATAAATTGTGATATTGTACCTATTAATATAAGTTGCATTGAAATGTGAAGCTTGGGAATGAAATGTTTGTGTATAGGTCATGCAAGAAATTTCAATTGTGAAACCAAATCCCATGAACCCATCATGCCTGGATACTAAATTCCCTCATAATTTCACACTCCCATAAAAGGCAGGCATGCTTTAAAGGTAGGTAGGCTACGTGAGAAGTAGCAATGATACTAGTTCTCAAACATAAGATGTAGGGACAAAATTATTAGGCTTTTTCTTTTAACAAATAAGGCAATCAAGTAACAAACCAGAAGTATCCGAATTTCATCAAGGAGTGTGTGTCCCCTTTCCTCCGCCTGCCTTGCAGCAGTCTCAACAGAAATGACAATATCACCTAACATAAGCTGAAGATACAAAAATCAGTCAATCATTTATCATTCTCAAATACATTTTTCTATCCTAATTTCTACTCAAATGCTTACAATTGGAAGCTTCAATTCCGGGACATGCTGTGACATGGACAGGACATCAGTGGCATGATCCTCATCCCTCCATTCTTTGTTAAGTTTACGAATAAAATCGTCATTACAAAGTAGTACGGACAACTCGACACTATCAAATAAACCAACATCATCTATTGAGTTATCTCGAGTTTTGTATTCTGAATCCTTTAAATTGTTGAGAGCAAACTTCAGAGCCTTAGGAACATTCAAACGAAGCATTTCTGCAATACTCTGTAGCATTAAGAAAAGGAAAACTGTAAGCATTGAATAATCAATAAAAAAAAATGAACCATCCATGAATGCAGAAGAAATAAAACATGAAAATGCATTCTATTCCTAATTCTTGAAATAATTTCCTAGTTCCAAGTTGTTAAAGCATAAATGTCTCAAATATGATCCTAACGTCCAAGCATCCATAGTCAAGAACTAGAAATTTTTTAATCACGTGTGTGACAGATGAAGTTCTAATAGTCCTAAATTCATTTGGGGCATTGCGTATTAGGGAGGTGCAATAAGCTGTCTTCTGCTTTAAGTGTTGGGAGAAGATGATGACACAAAACTAGATTCCATAGATCCACCCCATCCCACCGAAAATCTCTCATATACATCTCAATACTCTTGCAAACCAAGCTAGGGGCCCTAAAAAGGAAGGATAAAATACAGTGATGCCATTCAGCATAGACCTAATCAGGGCTAGTCTACCAGCTTTTGAGAAGAACCCCTTCTTCCACACCGCCAGTCTCTTACGGATCTTTTCACAAATAGGATCCCAAAAACTCAGAGCTCTCGAGTTTCCACCCAAAGGAAGCCCAAGGAAATCCAATATTATTACCAGATTATTGCATACACAAAATTAAGTATAGGAGTATAAGGAAAGCGTCAACTAGCAAGTCCTCTTAGTAGTAATGTGCTCCTCGTTTTCTTGAGTCTAAACAAAAGGAAAGTGGACATTCAAACTCGAAACATTTATAAAAAGGATTTGACATCTTCATCAATTGAACTATACTCGGTTTGGCTTATGTTGGTGCTACCATTATTAAGTAACTTAGCTTAAAGACCACATCCAATGCTCATAGATCATATGACAATAATGTTACTGAAAATTAGTTCCCCTATAGACTCCTAGGCAAATATTAGAAAAAAATGCACTTTTTTTTATATATATAATTTTTATGATTTTATATATGGCATTAATGAGGAAATGATGATTATTTTGTTTGTGAGTACAACTAATGGGGCATGGGAATTTGAACCTCTAACCCTCAAGAAAAAACCACATGCCCATTACAGTTGAGTCATACTTAACATACCATGCACAATTACAACATAAAATGCAACAGGATTGTCCAAAACACATTCTTGATCCCTCATTAATTCTCTTCCCACCGTCGTCATGAAAGAAATTTTTTAACACACATATACTACAACCAACAACCAAAAATAAAAAAAGAGGTAAAAAAGGACAAATGTGTAAAATGAAAGTGAAGAAAGGGATACCAAAACTTCTGGGTCATCCGGCAACTCTTCTTCAATACAGATACTAACATTGAGCTCTAATTCCTTAATCTTCCTCTTTGGGACTCGTCTCCTCACCTTTCGATACTCTCTTTGTCCACAAAAAATCCTTCCACAAGGCGCCCGTACCTTATTGTATGAACCCGATAAGGCGTAGAAATTTCGAACAAATTGTGAAAATTTTATTTTGCCTGAAATATGGTCGTAACCATTCGTTTGACAAACAGAAACCAAGTGCGCAGAAAATCGCGATGAAGTGGAAGTTTTACAGTTGGGATATAAAGGAAGATGGAGAGCTAGCGCCATGTGAATCCCAGAGGGAAATGCAAGGTGGGAGGCGCGAAGAAGAGAGGAAGCTCGGAGAAGCATGAAAGCTTCTTCTATTGCTTGCTTGCTTTGTTTGTGAGAATGGTTGGTTGAAGGATGTGATTGCGCCCAAAGCCTTAGAACCTTGAAGACAGGAAGTTATAAATCAGGTTTTTCCTTTTCTATTGATTTTTAGCCCTATGTTGTCTTTTTTGGAGTTTTGTCTCTTACACTGGTAAATTGACACTACTACCCTTCTTTCATGTTTGTGTTCTTTAGATTCCAACCTTCACCTTCAAAATGCTTATTTACAAGAGATCCTCAATGATCATTCCTTGCATGAATTGCTAATGATGCAACAAGTCCAACATCAATCTCCTTAGATGTGTTGGTTTTAAGCTAATGTGTCCATAATGATCATTCCTTGCATGAATTGCTATTGATGCAACAAGTCCAACATCAATTTCCCTTGATGTGTTGATTAGGCTAATGTGTCCATAATGACTAGAATGTATATCTCGTAACTAAAAACTAGTCATTGTCCTTGGGACTTCATCATTGAAAAGCTGATGTGTAGGAGGAGCACACTTCTTTTTTTCCCTTTCCTAGACTAGCAGAGGTCATGTGGTTCCTCCTAGTCCTTTTCATTGTGCTTTGACCTGGAACAATAAAAGCTAGGAACTTTTGTTTGCTTGAAGCTACGACATTCCACCAAGCCTATCCGAAAGGTGAGTTATGAGTAACTCCTCAACTGGGAAAGGGTGAGTTGTGGGTAACTCCTCAACTAGGAGTTCCACTTCAGAAAGCAATGGCTTGGAGATGTATGATGGTGAAAGCGTGCATGAACTGATAAACTTTGATATAATGCTTTTGCTTGAAAAAGTTGATAAATGAAAGTTGTCTAAGATTCAAAAATATATATGCCCATAGACTCGAATTTGAAATATTTCGTACATTGGTAAAGGAATTTCTGTGACCCAAGTTGTCTGAAACGTAAGTTTAGAATCAAAATTTATATAGGATGCAGTAAATTCCCTAGAAGAATTCAAAATCAAAACTCATATTTCTGAAGAAACAGAATATGTATATACACACAACAGCAGTTGCCTCAACCTGGAAAGCCAAGGCTGCGCTTACACCTTGCAGCTTGATATCACTGCCAACATCTATAGAAGTGTGAGAAAACAAAAAATCTACATGGAAAAATCGTAGCTGACATTCACTCTTTGACATAAACTGTTGCCATTGCTACTCAAAATTGCTTTTTGACAAGAACATTTCTTGTACCTTTCAAATGTTTGTGCTTGAAAGGAGTTTCATTTCATTTCAGTGGCAACAACAGAACTCTTCAATACACGTAGCCTCTTCACAGTGGAAACAAACATCCTGCATGGAAATGAAGCAAATAAATCTACTATACCAAGAAAGTTTTTATTTCATATACTGAACAGCGAGGAAGGAAGCATTTTAACAAACTGTTAAGATTGATGCAAAATAAGGTTAAGAAAGATCCTTTTTCTACGTCTGTGTCGGATTTGATCAAGAAATGCTAGATGGCATAAGCTACAACACCAGTAGAGGGAAATGCTTACTTCCATGGGACATCACCAACAAGCATCCTGTCCCCTTCATTATCATAGTAAACTAGAGTATACAGCCCATTTTTGTGTTTGGAATCAGATACTGACGTTGTTTCCTCCATCTTTCTCCCATCTTCAGCTGCTAGATAGTTTCTCTGTGCTGTAGTTAATTAGGAAGAATTAAATAAGAACAAGGAGGTAGAGATTTCAAACTTGGGTGGGTTTGATTACTATTTGGTTTTTTGTTTTTAGTTTTTGAAAATTAGGCTTATAAAGTCTACTTTCCCCTATAAGTTTATTTGTTTGCAGTGTTGGACAAAATATCAATGAAATGCAGGGCATTGAGGGATTATACCTGCAAGAAGACTGTGGAAGAGTTCGTCTATGCCAGCAGACAGTTGATCATAACTTTTATAGGCTTGGAGATTTAGTTTTCTTCCAATGGGGACCCCATCCATACAAACTTTCACAAACATTTGTCCATTGGAGCAGTCAGATAATCTTGAGCCATTCTCATCCTGCACAGTTTCTTTTGACGATTCCAGAGAGTTAAGCTTTGAGGATCGGGGAACAGCGAAGTTTTTTCTGAAAGAACGGATCGGAGGCCAACCAACGGCTGCCGAAACTGAAGCCCTATTGACAAGACGTTGAATTCCTTGCAATTAGCAACTTAGCATTACTTGTTTTCTTGAAAAACTTGTAAGCCATATGCATTTTGAAGCTAAAACTAATTCTGAAATGAGAAAATGTCTAATTATCAGCAAAAGAAATTTATTTCCAATTGGTTATCAACTAGATCACTTTTAGAATCTTCCACTACAAGTTCCCGAGCTACACGAAACCAACCCGTTGTAGCTCAAACTTGTGTATTTGAAGTGATCTTAAGCCAGATAGAGGTATAGAGGCATGGATATCAGCAAAGAAGCACAAATACTTTAGTTTGGCTGGGCGTGTTTCTGTTTGACACTTGTCGGATACTTGGACACTTCACACTTGTTCGACATAAATAGGACACTTGTCAGTGTAACAAATGTGTTAGACATGCATAGATCCGTCGTTGAGTAGATAAAAGGCAGATATATGACAATAATAAGAACTTTTTTAGTGTGAAATACATGGAGCAAAGTTTTCCAAACTTAGAAATGTAACACCCCATTTACTTTGAATTTTCTTTTAGAGTAAAAATAATATATATTTTTAGAAGCATTTGTGTTATGTCCTAGATTATTAAAATAGGATGTGTCCCGTGTCCCGTGTCCGTTTCGTGATATCATGTTATCCATGCTTCTTAGGATATCAGAACCTGTTTTTCCCTTGTAATATAATCCATACAAAACTTCAGCTGCAAGTCAATTCGACCTTCCAAGATTTCAAGAAACAGTTAAACAGAAAAGGCACTAAAAAGAGTCCAGACTTCATTTCAACTTAACAAAAACCAATTTAAGAAAGTTGGTGGATTATTTAGGCTGATGAAACACGTAATAATAGTTTGGAGATACAAATTATAACTGACATGTGATATCATCGCTTAAAAAGTAGAGTTTGATATGAATGATTAGAAAATAGGATATAAAAGAAGATAAAGCTGACTAACCTTTTGTCATGGTGTTTAGTTTCAGATGATTCTGCAGGAACTGAACCATTGTTGAGACATGGGTTCAACTCAGTTGCTTTTAAACTGCATGGCTTTGATGGCTCCTCTGACACCAAATCCAAGTTCTGAGGCATCAATACATGTTTCAAATATGAAGATTGTGATGGTTGAGATAACTTCTGAGCTTCCATCTGAAAAGCTGAAGATGGTAAGGAAGCACTAAGACATTGAGTGAAAGGAGACACCTTCTCAGCTGTTTTCTCATGGAAAATCAGCTTGTGGGGTTGGAATTCATCATTTATATCCAACCGATTTCCATCTCCAGCTATTTCTTCAGTTTTCGCATAAAGAGCCCTTTTATTGCTTCTTATGTTCAAACAAGAAGAAAATGGCTTAGCAGAAGAAAGAGAGATTTCACCATTTTCATGGTTACCATTCAAACAACTACTTGCTTCTCCTGGCAATCCAAGTCTCAATTCAAGTTTATTATTCTCAATAACAGAACTTCCAACACCATTTCTAGTCAAATCCCATTCCCTGTCCCTGGAGATCAGGTCAAGAAGCTCAGGACATCTGACCATTTTTCTCTTCTAAGAAAAGGTTATAAATTGAGCTTGAATGAAAAAAAAAAAAAATGCTTTTGTTACGCTTCAAACAATCTTCTCAAAAATCATATATATATATAATATAATATATATATATATATGTCAAGAAGCAAAACAGAGAGAAATTTTGGATGAGAACAAATAACCAACAGGTGGTGTGCATTAGTTAAAGCAAAAAGAAAAAAGGTTCTGACTTCAACCACAAAACGACAGATGAAACTATGGGGGGTCCGGGTAAAAGGGGATAACTAGATTAGATCACTCTTGCTTTCCACTACCTCAACTTAAAATTCCCAGAAAAAAAAAAAAAAAAAACCTCATAAACCACTAAGAAAATGCTTCAGCCACATACCCCACCATCTTTAGGAGCAAAAGATCAAAGTAAAAGGGGGAAAAGATCCCAAAAAATATTGAGAGTGCTTTATCATATTGAAATGATGGTGATGAGCAAGAGGTTTGTAAGTGGAAGTCGTGGTGGAGTGTGTTTGAGTCGGTAGAGCAATAGGAGAAACTCAAAAAAGATGAATTATTTTGGATGAATAAGCATTAAAGATAGAAACTGGTGAGCTTTCATATGGCAGATTGGTTCAAATGCAGAGAACTAGTTGAATTTGTTCTCACGAACATGACATTACATAACTCAAACTCAAACCCATGTTTTGACCTTCATCAAAACGTGTCAAAATCTTTTCTTTTTTTCCTTTTAAAAACACCAAGTGAAATTCATTTATATTTGTATATTTAATTTAAGCATGGAGCTCTTGAAGGTTGTAAGCTTTAATGTGTATCAATGACAAGTTTTCCAAGTGTTTACTCTCTTATGTGTCTCATCAAAATCATCCTTAATAGTGATAATTTGGATTTAGTTAAGGCGTTGAATGTTGTTAAGGGTTACACTTTTCCTCGCATTCGAGTGAGATTGCGATAAAGTTGTTCATGTCCTTATAAATCTAGCTTTACCGCAACTTTTTTTTTGTAGTGTCACTTCCTTGAATGAGGAGTCGAAGAGATATTTCGGTTTGGAAATTTTTTAGAAAATGTGTCATCCACTTTGTGAGATGATCTTATTTGTATTTAGTATTTTTTTCGTATTTTAATAATTTTTAAAAAAGTATATATTGAGATATAGACCAAACATATTATAACTATAGACTAATTCTAATAGAGATTATTGTCTTAATTATATGCATGGATGTTTTGTACCTAGAGTTTAAATCAATTAATTCCTTGATTGAACTATTCATAGCAAAACTCCAATGCCCTTCCAAGGGCAATTAATTCTTAATTTTATTGTTAATTCATTACAAAACTCCAACAATTCTCTTTGTCAATAATTAATAATTTTTGTTTTATTTATTTATTTTTTTCACAAATTATGTGAAGAAAAATCATTCAAAAATTATTTATAAAGACTCTATAAAGCTTTTTAAACCATCTTACCAAATTATTAACTTGACTTTATGATATGAAAACTGAAATTTTATTTTAAATTACAAAACTATTAAAAAGTGAATTATTTACAAAAATATAACAACAAAAAATTCAAATAAACTATAGAAAATTTGATAAATTTTGCTATATTTTGTCAATAGTTTCAATATTTTACTATTTTAAAAAAATATATTTAAAATATTTATAAATATAACAAAATATTACAATCTATTGGTGATAGACTATTGTACGTTTTTTTATAGTAACTGATATTTTGCTTTTTTTTCTGTAAATATTTGAAAATAGAATTATAAGAAAAAAGAAATGGACAGTTGACTTGGTTCCATAATTGCTTTTAAGTATACTATTCTCTATACATAATTTATGAAATTCTTCCTCTTTATACTGTTTGTCCCATGTTCATCATTTAATATATATATATATATATATATGTATGTATATAATATGTCAAACTTTTTTTTTTTATTTTTTAGCATAATTATTGGTTACCTAGTTGAGGATTTGTCCCAAAAAAAAAATTCTATTAATAACAAAATAAAAGCATGCTTTCATTGATGAATGCAAGAATTAAATATATCAACTTTTAATGTATTGAGATAAATTGATTTAGATGTACATCATCAATTAATAAAAAATCCAAGATATAGTAAAATTCAAGAAAAAGTATGGAGGCTACTCCTAGGAGAATAAATTCCTTAAGACTCTCTTATGGCATATTGTCTAATATGCAACACTTTGTTGTACAATTGATAGTTTTGATCGTGTAATCAAAGTATTGTTCTATTGATTACATATATATATATATATAATTGATTTGATAAAATATAGGAAAGTAATAAATACAGATTTTAGTTCTATGTATATTAAATATATATTGAAAGTTTTGTTTGAAAGTTCATATGTATGATTAAAGTGTTGTTTTGATTGTTTTGAGTGAAAAAAGACAGTGAATGTATGATAGGAGAGATTGTCAATATTAAAAAGTTACACATACCCTGATGAATATTGGTCATTAAATGCTTATAACTTTTAATTGCATTGAAAAATCATATTTGTAAATTGTCGATGATTAAATGTTACCGTAACAAGCAATAAATACCAGGACATGCTCCCTCTAATGAGGTATCATAATGCAACATCGCCGGTCAAGCATTCCCTTGACTCGTTTCAATCCCTTCGCTTCTACTTTCTCGAGGATTTTCCACGATAATAGTAAGGTATCACATGTGATCAAGGGTACAGCTTCCAAGTTTCAATCAACAACACTTCAAAGATCGATAGTCCAATTCCATCAAAAAGCATACCTTAGCAAAACTCTGCACATAAACACCTACGACAAGCCGCAAAACCAACACGAGAAAATCCAGCCGAATCCAAACAACTCAATTAGTTAGGATAAATAAAAGAAATGAGAGCAACCAAACATAATATACTAAATGCATATAGTAGTCTATTTTAATCTATCACGCTCCAATCTCTATTATAGATAAACTATGATATTTTGTAAATATTTTGGTTAATTTTTGTTATTGGATAATTAAATAATGATTAGATGATAAGTTAGTATTTTGGAATGCATGCATGTAGGTTGTTAATTTGGTTTTGGGTTGGTGATTGGAACATGCAAAGGAAAGAGTAAAAGTTGGGATTTGACTTAAGAAGCCGCCTCGGCCTCCACCTCCACCAACGAAATTAAACAAAAACTCTCAACTATTTGTAAAATGACCAAACATAAACAAGTTGCCATTTTTACTCCAAACCGACCTTTTTCCACTGCCTCATCATAACCTACCATCCAATTCCCACACATTATATATATATATATATATTACATTCACCATATGACTTTTTGTGATCTAATCCAATTCCTTTGGTTTTTTTGGAACTACTTTTATATTCATCCTAATTATCACCTAAAAACAACTTGAAGAATGATGAAATTTGTATTAAATGTCAAATTAAGTGGATGCAATTATCTTATACATGTATAAGTCTACTCTGACACATAAATTGATTCATCTCTTTGTCAATAGACATAACTAATAATTTACTGTATGTTAATGATGAAATTTGTATTAAATATCAATTTCATGATATTTTCATTTTAAGAATTAAACGTTTTGAATTCATGCACTTGGAAGAGGAAAAGGTGAGGTTTCAATTATAAAACAAACTAATGTTATAAGATTTTGAAACGATGAATAAAAGACAATTTTGAATAATATATATATATACTAATTTAAACAACTGGTCAATAGGGGTATAAGTTACTAAGATTAGCTCCCAAAAAATTGATAAACTTAATAGCAAAATGATTAGAGAAGTGAGTATCATGATGATGATGAGAATAATAGCAAAAGTTCTTGCACCTACCCAAGTGGCGGACCCCTACATTCCACTTAATTAGATACGATTTTAGCCATTATAATTTTCCACTTTCACTTTTTTAACCCCTTTTTGACACCCCCTTTTTTTCTTTATATTCAAGCTTTAATACACTTTTCTTTTTCCCTAATGATTTTGTAAAAGAAAATATAATTAAGAAAAGAAAGATTCTGTTGGACTTGTTGGTGCTCGTCCTAATGATAAGTCTTTATCCCATTTCCTAGATGGAAAGAATCATAATTCCCCTACTACACTTGGCATTATAAACTACATTGACTCGTGTAACGCACAATTATAAAGTCAAATCTATTGAGTTTCAACGTTGGCATGCCTTGTCATACATATTTACCATTTCCCTAATGATTTTGTAAAAGAAAATACAATTAAGCATCATATAGTAAACTAGTCTTTGAAGAAAATGATATTAAACCAAGTTTTTAAAGTATCTAATTCGTTCCACAATGCACGTCCAATTTTGTTATAATAAAGAAATATTCAAGTAAATCCAACCAAACCAACTTGCCCATCTCATTTAAAATGCATAACTCTTAGGATCTAATAGATTAATCCTAAAGGTGCTACTTGTTGAAATTAACTTAAATAAATTGGGCTAGAAACCATTGTTTTAAAAATTATATTAAAGAAATATACTCATTCATGCAGGCACCCAACTTACTTGTAAGTTTATCATAGTACAAATGTCCAAGAAGTTCATTACAGAAAGAATGGTGATAGTGCCAAATAGAAACATATTTTAACTTAATTTCAGCCATAAACAATATGCTAGCTTGTATTCTGCAAAAAAAAACTTGTGGACAACGTGAAGTTACCAAGGTGGTTGTGGTTGCATGCATTGATGTGTTTATTCTTGAAAGTTTTTCATGACGGCTCGATTTTGTTTCATCTCCGAAGGAAACCCATAGCTTGATAGAGATTATTGACAGTAACATCTGCAATACTTGAGGCTTTCCTAGCACCATCGGCAAGGACTTCATCCAAAAACGCTGAGTCAGATATAATTTCGTTATAGCGGACCTGCATGGAAGGAATCGAAACAAAGGATAAAGAATATATCATTTATGCTATGCACTATTCTAATGTTTGGTTTTACACTTTTAAAAGTTGATTTTGAATGATTAGACAACGCTATTTAAAATTTGAAGTTTCTATCCACATACATAAAAATCAAGGATTAGTACAATGAAGTCGAGTTGAAAAATGATTGGTTCACAATTATCATTACTGAATGGGGAAACGTAAAAAGGGTAACGTACTTTTTTTTTTTTTTTTAACTAATAAGAAACCAAACATTTCTGGCCAAAAGGTACAAACGTGGAGTGATATCCAGTTAGTCAAGAGTCAAGAGCCAAGAGTAAAGTTTTTGCAGTTGAACACAAGAACCTTCTCTCTAGAAAGCATGGTCCTCATCCTTTCGAGGTTAGGATATCCTTTTTGCTTCACATTGAGAATACTATGAATAGGGTACATAATTTAGGAGCGAATATTGGTCATGCTCAAAGATTAAAACATGAAGGTTTCAACATTCAAGTAATCTAGTCTCCCAAGTAGTTACTTACTTATGTAATGACCAACGATATTTTCCTCACTTCACAATAGAAAAGGGCGCTTGTGGCACACACAATACAAAATATAGCCTCCAACATCTAACTAGCCTACCCTTCCTCACAACAGCAGTAGATGCATCCGATTTGCTTTCAGAATGGTGGAATTTTACGTATCAAATTTTTGACTTAGTTTGCAGTTTGCTGCTCTCCTAGAAATATCGAAGATTGGCTTCCATAGTTGCTTTCAAGTTAGTGGTGTAGTAATGAAGCAAGAGTAATTTAAATGTTAAGCAAATGCCTCTGCTCTTAACCATACTACTTCCAGACAGAGTTCATACTTCATAGAGCCTATATGTCTGTGTTCCTTTCAACAAATTTTGCCTACTTGCTTGTTTTATTTGCTTCAAGGTCTATGGTAAAATAATCTTTCCAACATTTGCACGGCACTAAATTCATCAAGATGTCATAGAAGTGTATCAAAACTAGAGAACCAAAAGCAAACCTGGATAGGATGTAGATGATCGACCAAAGCATCAGTAAGAAGGATTTTAAATGAACCCCAATTCATATTTTCGCACTCCTGCTTAACATCCTGCAATGGAAAATCTTTTCAGAACAAACTTAGAGACATCTCAAAGATACAATTTTCAACAGCTTGTCTAGGTAGAACACCTCTTTTCCTTTTCCAGAAACAAGTTGGTAAATTGTAAGAAGATTGTTGCATTCAGGTCTTTCAGGATTGTCAAATTCCAACCTGTGTAGTACACCAGAGACGAGATAAAAGTATTGTTGAAAATTTCACTATACAAACATCTCAAAGAAACAATCTTTAATAAATTTGAGGATGCAAAATATATAAGAAATCATACAATAATATCTAAAGCTTTTGGACTAACCCTGGAAATGAGTCAGTTTTGCAACGTTTTATCTTGTTGGCTATTACCTACATTGTGAAAAAGAATTCACATGATATTAAATCAAAGAAGTAGAGAATAAACAGACAACCGAAGTTGCATTATATATCATAAACTTAATGTGGTAATTTTAGCTTCAAGGATTAGTAAATTAATATTGCATCAAACTAAAAAGAAGCAGTAATTTTGCATGTCCACAACCACTTGAATTGAATTGAATTCAAGTATCTGACAAATAATAGTCAAAGTGTAAGAAATAAATCCAAGAAATAGAATACCCCTGAAAGCAAACAACCAAATCAACTTACAGTATTTTATAGACATGAATGGAAGATAAATAATGAAAAAAGAGGCCCAACACGTCATCTAGAAATTATTTGATGTAGATATAATTTAATGAAGGGTACAACACAAAAGATCAGTTAATTAATTATTCACCGCAAATTACATCATCCCCGGACAATAAATGGATATGGCAATAACAGGTAGGATATATCTGGTCAATGACCACATAGCTTTATTCACATTTGCAGCCGGTGGCTTTTGTTACATTTATAATTAATGTATTAACAAATAATTAAATCAGTTACGATCATATGTAACCATAGTAGGCTCCAAATTATGAATAAAAATTAGGAAAGAGAGTGATGCAAGAAACCAGCATCCAGCCAAGAAATAAAAAGAAAAAAGATAGAAGTTTAGTTACATCTTTGGGGTCAAGAAGATTGATTCTGGATTGATCAGAAGGGGCGGATTTCGACATCTGCAACATGAACCATAAGAGACTTCAATAAGTTAACAAGGGGTCAGAGAATCCTACTTGTTCAAATAAATTTATTCATAACCTCAATAGAAACCCTTTCCTAGCGTACCTTAGAGAGACCATCAGTGAGGGACATAACTCGTGCACCAGCTGGAGGTATAAGTGGCTCAGGAACCTACATTAGGATAAAAATTGAGGACCATTTCTTGTTGCACGAGGTATCATGATATCAAGTAGAGGAAGGGAAGAAATCCACCTTGAAAATAACCCCACCTCTCCTGCATTAATTAGACAAGAAGCACAAGCAGTCAAATATTTTTTCTTTTCCATTTGGTCCCCTCTTTTTGTGGGCTGTGAACAGAAATAGTCCAGTATGAAACTTAGATGACTCTCACCCTCCTAATTTCTTCCACTTCCTTCCACCATATAGATAATTAACACGCTCAGCCAGCTCACGAGTCAACTCAAGATGCTGTTTTTGATCCTCGCCAACAGGGACATAGTCTGACTGCAGAGATGTTTTTACAAATTGCATTAGACACCAATATGCTCCCTTTTTTAATGAAAACAACTGCTTTCATTGATAATAAATTTAAAATACAATGCTCCTTTTTCTTATTTGGATAAGAACGTGAAGTTTCAAGAATATGGTGAATGTACACCCCTGTGCAAACAAAATTACACCTATATACTCCTTGTCCTTGAGTTAGAGAATGTGGGGAACATGCTTAACTGATCTTAACAAGCCTAACAACATCTAAAAATCTACCCAAGTTGAAATGAGTTATGCACATCCCTGCATTATATGCAAATAGGTAAAAGATGAGAGTATAAACTACAATGGTAATAGAACAAGATGCTTGATAAACATATATTTTAGAATTTTGCATTTGAAAGGCATGACAAAAGATGGGATAAACATCAGTATAGTTGGCAACCAGAAAACAGCATGGTAAAATTTCTTAATAGCTATTATCTAAGGAAATACAGAAACAAATTTCACCCTGTAGAAATTTCACAAATTAACATATAAAGGCTACACATCGAGAAGATCACCTGATAAAGAAGAATATCAGAAGCCATTAAAACAGGATAGGTGAGAAGTGCAACGCCAACATTTTCATCCCCCTACAAAATCCAAACCGGATCAGTGATGTCAAATACATTGATTTTTCAGAAACAACTTCCCAATAAAAACATGACGAAAGCTTGATGATTATAAATTTAACACAAAGCTGATAATGATTTAAGGCATCACATTTTTCTTTCCATATATTTTTTTTTGAAACGGAGACAAATTTCTTTATTGATAATAAAAACTCAAAGTACAAGAGAGTTATACAATGAGCGTAATAAAGAATCCTAGAGAGCGATAAGCGATGGGGGATCAAAAGGTGCACCCGGACATTTTTCTTTCCATATTTCGAAGATGGTGTAATGCTAGCGGTTATTTTTCTCTTGCATTTTAGAGTAACTCTACTTTAAGATTTTGGACTTTGAGACAAACTTTAAACATCAATGTGCAGACAATAAACATAACTCACGACACCTCTCTGAGAGGTATAGAAGTCTGTCAATACAAATTCTTTTCAGTCCTTGTAAGCCTTCCACTGACAAGATCTCAATGTTGTTTCATTATATAGACAAAGAAGAAAGGAACACCTTTTTTTATAAGAACAACTTTCATTGAGAACAAATGAAAGAACACATGAGCAAGTAATTTGGTAAAGAATACAGAAATATCATACAATCATAAACGCACCGCCTTGCGTGATTTCTCCTTAAACTGGATCATCCTGTTTAGCCAACCAATTGGTGTGGCTGAACTAAGTAACCACATCAGCTCTACATGAGCACGAACATGAGACTGAACAAAGACAGAAGCCTGCAACACATAATGCATTTTCAATTTCGTTCATAAATATTCCACAGCTAGGGGCATTCTAATTGCTTCACAAACCACATAAAAATCCCTTATGTGTGAGACACACACACAACTTCTACATTTGTAGTTAAAGGCACACACACACACACACACAACTTCAACATTCCTAGTTAAAGACATACACAACTTCTACATTTGTAGTTAAAAACACACACACCCTACACACCCTACCTTGGAGGTATCTACACCACATGCCAAATAAATGGCCGCTGTATCTCTTGTTGCTTTATGTAATTGCTGAGTATCATAAGGTAATGTGATCTGGAAACAATGAGAATAATACAATAAAAAAAATGTAAGCTACAATTGTCAAGCAGCGGAAAAACCCAAAGATCAATATAAAAAAGTTATTTACCAAAAGAAAATACAAAAGTCCATAAAGATTACAATTAGGTTTTGTCTTGGAATTAACAAATCTTAAAATTAAATATGAATGACAGACGTTCCAGTAACAACCATTCATCTTCTAAACAAACTTAAAAAATAAACCTCCAAATTAACTACTAGGCTCTATCAAGAAACTTTTTCCTTTTTAAGTTATCTACTGAGCAAACATGAGCAAGAGCTATGCTCAGATTATGAAAATTTTGGTTAATTTGCTTAGAACATTTTAAATTAAAATAAAAATGATAAAAATGAGATAACACCCTGCATCTGCCACTTGACAAGTTGGGGTATCATATAAAATTCTACAGGACCAACTGATCAAGCATTATGTCGCTTTCAGTTGCTTACTGCAGACATCAACACATCACATTTGGTCTTTCCTAGTGGAATGCACCCTAAATGCTTTCCTAACCTTGTTTGATTTTAAATATAAAGAATTCTACTCTCATCAACTTTTCCAACAAAATAACATTTTTTGAAATAGAAGTTCTGATAATTTTCTAATTAAATACCATACAGAGAAAACCACCCGAGGTATTGAATCGCAAATCAGTGAATAAATAAAACCCCAAGTCACAGCAAGAACAACATGCACAAGGACAAACATTCTGCAAAAACTATGTGGCACTAAACTGAGGTAGCCAGAGGATACAAATCTGTGCATAGTTCGCAAACATGAAAATAGTAATTGTCTTAACATACCGCATGAAGATCCACAATGAAGAAGAGAGTATCATATGTATCCTGCAAAATAGCATGAAAATAAATAAGGAAGTTCTACAACAATATGAGAACAGATACACATACATTTTATGCTTTTTTTCCTGGAAGAGTCATGAAAAATTAGCAGGTTTTAAGAGGCAAAAGAAAACAAGTTGTGCACTCCAATTAATTATTTGAATATCACTGTAGCTAACATGAGGGAAAAATGAACGATGACAAGTTTGAAAAATTTTCTCAAGCTATTCCTCAGAGGATCATAGAGCTAACAAACTAATAAGTAATACATTGTCTGCATATAAATATCGTTCTTCATTATTTTTTATTCCTTCTCATGGATGAATCACTAAAAAAATAAACCTAGATTCAAGGTCCTGAGTATGTTTTGAAAGTTCAAGGGAGCAGGATAGTCAGGTATCGGTTTAACTTGTTCAAGGGAAGAAAAAAAACAGTCTTTAGCCATACAGAACTTTATTCAAAACAGAATCACAAATTCCAAATGTATTTTCAAGATGTAATCAGGTTAAATTAGTAGCAATGAACAATGGTAATACAAAAACTGAGCTAAGCCTAACCATTATTACTTCAAAAGTCTTTCAGGGAGCCATACATAAAGATAGTAACACTATTCTATAAAGCATTGACAGAGAATACAAGCAAGAGATATCATAGCAAATTTGCAAATAACGCATTAGAGTATGGGAAGTAACATAAACCTGAAGTGAAATCCAATTCTTTATTGCACCTAGATAGTTACCGAGGTGAATAGAACCGGTTGGCTGAACACCAGAGACTATCCGCTGTCTGGCAAAACAATACACAACTTGATTTAATTGCACAACAAGGTAAGTACTCGCAAATAAATATATATGCACAGACGTATACATTAATATGTATAACATACTAAAAGCATCCATAAACCAAAAAAGAGAATGAGAAAAATAACGAAACAATGTGAACTGAGGAATATTAGAAAGACTGCCAATGGGATATTACAACTCCTAGACACCTACATTATATTATCCGTTGGTTTTGTTTTTTGAATGACCCAAAGGGCCTCGTACATATGAAGATGATGTCCCTCACGTACCCATGATCTTCCCCTTTCCTACCCAATATGCAACTTGGATGCACTCCTAACACATTATGATCTCAGAATTAGTAGGGCAGAACTCAGAAGTTGATTAGACTTACGACAAGCAACACTGCTCCAAAAGTAATCATCCAACCCAACACAACAGCAGTTTAACATTTCATTTCCTCAAGCCAGCAGTTATCTAGTGGTTTATCTTACTCCTACGAATTTCCGTATGGACTTGAAATTTTACACACTTTGGCAAACAATGAAATCTCAAATAACACATTAGATTCAATTCTCGATCAATTACTAGTGCTTATAGTATAAAAACTAAGGAAATTTGAGGTCCGATATAATGAATGCAGAAGAAGTAGAAATTACAAGATGGAAGTAATGCAGTCATCTAGTGTTTATTTTACTGCTTCTACAAAATTCAACTTGAAATTTTACACACTTTCGCGAGCAATGAAATCGAACACATTTCTCGATCCGCTACCAATACTTCATTTTATAAAAACGAAAGAACTTCGAGGTCAAACATAAAAAATGCAGAAGAAGTAGACTTTGCTTGGTGGAACTAATGCAGTTATCTAGTGTTTATCTTACTTCTTCCACAACATTCCGAAACGACTTGAAATTTTACACACGTTGGCGAACAATGAAATCTCAAAGAACTCAGAAATTCAACTCTCAGTTGACTACCTTATTACAAAAACGAAAGAAATCCGAGGTCGAGTATAACGAAATGCAGTAGAAATAGAAATATAAATTACTTGATGGAACTGGGAGGCCGCTCTGGCGCAGCAGCAGGTTCGGTGAGGGAGATGCCGCAACAACATCGGGTACTATTTCCAGTTGAAGACCGATTAAGCGGAAAGAGTGAATGAGGCTTGGTGTATTTGGTTCCAAATGCAGACAATGACCTGCTTGAAAGTTGAATCCGAACTTAGAAATCACAAAAATTGATGCTACATTCGATACTGCGTGTAAATATGTGCGATGAATAGAGCAGAGAAGGGAAGAAGTACGTACGGAGAAGGTGTAAAGCGAGTAGACGATTGTGAGAGGACGAGAAAGTGAGAGAGAAGGGCGCGACCCATCCTCGTTTGTGTGCTTCGGTCTTCACAAGCTCACAGATGAGGTCCGTACCGGTCATTTTATACCACAAGTTGGTGTACGTACCACGCGCTTCAATCTTATACATAGCACAACCGATGCGCATCAAACCATTATGTAAAGGGTGAGCTTCGACACTCAAAAAATGGATACGAACAATGAAAATCGACTTAATCAATACAATAGTCGGTTTTATTATAAGTACGGTTGGTGACTGGTTTAATTTAAAGTTTTCGTAATTTTGATCCAAACCTACCCGATGAACGTGGTTTCAATTATTATAAATCGATTACGTCCCTTTTCGATCTCGATTTTTGTACAAAATCGACTCTGTCCAACCGATGATCACCTGATGGACAAATTAATGGAATATTGTAGTTTGGATTATAGTCATCTGTATTTATAAATAATCCAGATGTGAATTATTTTAGTTTGAAAATAAAATGTTAAACACCCTAATGAATAATAAACAATTACATACATTAAATACAAAAACCATCGTAGATAGTAAGTTGGGGGTTTAATATAATATTGACAGTAGCTAATTAAGACTACAAAATAATACCTCCTGTAGTAGTGTGTGCTATTTTCGTCCAAATTAAAATAGCACACATACTAAACAAAAAATTGTAGTATATATGGCAAATTTAAAAAACTAACTCTAGAGTATAGTTGTTGTTACGTATGTACTCTTAAATAAAATCGAGTCTTCAAACTTATGTAAGTACTAAATTATATCAAATTTAACCATCAAACTTACATACTTATATAAATTATAATGTTTCATAGAAATTAGAAGGTTTGATTTTACAGTAACGGTTCCAATTTCCAAAATTATTGCAAGCTAGATGGTGAAACCTAAACACTTATTAGAGCTTATCAATATATAACATCTATATAACATGGAATTTCAATATGTTTGGTAAATATTTTAGTTTATTTTGATATATTTTAAAGATATACTTTCAAATATAGTAAAATAAATCCTAAACCATAAACTAAAATATTTACAACAAATAACAAAATTTTGGATTTTATTAATGATATGAGCTGATAAACTTTTATTAGTGTTTATCAAAGTCAATGATAAAAACATATTAATGTCTATTATTAATAGAATCTGAAATTTTGCTATATTTTGTTAAATTTATCATTTTCTTACCATTTTTCTGTTTTAAAACATCCATAAATTATAAATATAAACTATATGATCCAAAATCATTTTTTTTCTATAAATTACACATTATTACAGCATAAAAACTATGGAACATTCTCAAATATAACAAAAAATTTAGAATATTTACAAAATACGACAAAACTTGTCAAATTATCTATAATTTATTTAAGTTTTTTGTTCCTGTAGTTTGTAGATAATTTCGATTTATGAGTTAGGCTATCAACAAAAATACAACTATGTTTTCATATTTAATATATTGTGTTTCAAATTTATATTTTGAGATTATCTACCAAATAGATCATCAAATAATGAAAGTATATACCAAACATGTAATTAAAATTTGTTAGATAATAAATGCAATTAAAAGTTTGGAGTGATATTAGACAACTTTGACTACATTTTTAATGTCTCACTCATAAAGGTACACTTGGATTTTGTTTCAAGTTCCAACAATATAAATGAAAGAAATATATATATATATATATATATATAACCCAAAAATCACAAAAAGGAAAAATCATCCATATTATTTAAAAAAAACGCAGATGAACGTTAGTACATTTGAAATTAGAAGTGTAAGTCCAATCTGAATAATCCAATAACTCAACAATTCGAACTATTTAACCTATAACATGGATGAGTTAGATTTTTAAAATGTGAGTTGAATTGAGTTGTGTTGAAAATATTATTTTTTTTTCGATTGGATCGAGTATTAGAATTGAAAAATTCAGTTCACTTCAACATAACTCAAATTAATAATACATTTATATTTTATATATTATATATATATTTATTATTTATTAGATAAAAGTAAGGTTAGAAGTATTTTGTTAGATCATATAAAAAGTTAGGCAATCGTCTAAAAGGTGAAGATGGAAAGTTAAACGACGTAGGAGAGTAAATTAAATGATCGCGTAAAAAGTAAATGATAATTCGATTGAGGGATAATACAAGTCAATCCAAGTAACTCGAAAATATAGATCAAACTTTGAAGATTCAAATTAATAAAAATGAATGTCTACCGATCCAAACACATTTACATCCCAAAAAATAGAAAATTCAAAGTAATAAAAAAGAAAAATGGTTGAAAGCAATTGGAAATGAAGATAGTAATCACTTTGGTTTAGTTTATTTGTAATCCATAAATCGTAAAATCCCTAAAAAGAGCCCGAAAAGGCAGGGGAAGGCGGGCCCGTTGAGTCGTCCCGTTTGGGTATTTCTAGTCGACGAGGGCGAGGGAAGTGCAAAATAACTCTTCCTTTCAAAGTTCGAGTAACACTCAAACAACAATGGAGCGTCTCCGCCCCAGAGGCAGACAGATGTTTTCTGGGTTCACCAAGGGCGAGGTACATAACCTTTTCTTTCATTATTATCTCCTTCTTCCTCGATTTATCTACTTTCTCTCACCCTCTGTGTTACGCAACCCATTTATTTCTATAATCATGCCCGCTGTATGTTTTGATGTTTTGGTGTCCAATGGGATTTACAACGTAACTTCTTCTGTTGTACATACTTTTTTCTATAATGTTACAGGAAGATTTCATTTTAGTTTTTCTACCTTCTTTGGTTTTACTCTTTCAAACAGATTGAGAAAATGGAGAAGTTGCTAGAGGAATCAGGAGAACAATCGCTTAAGCGAGATTTTTGTCAAAAAGTTACCAAACGTTTCAAGTCAGTTTCAGCCTTTGCTCGTTATCAGAGAACTTTTAATTTATGTTTAAATATGTATAGGGCGTATGTATAATGTCGAGTTGTTTTGGTGTTCTATGACTATACAGTCGGTCCTCAGGTCGTGCTGGGAAGCCCGTAATAAAGTGGACGGAGGTTGTCACTTTTTTCATTTTTACTTATTCTGTTGTTTTTGAAATATTATTCTGCTTCTATAGTTGTATATCTTGGGAGTAAAAAAAATGCTTATCAATTCCCACTCGCAAGGTTGTATATCGTGTGAGTGAGTAGGAACTGATAAACATTTTTTTTTTCTGTGGGGATTTGGAAAACGCCGAGGAGATTCTTGGTTGTAGGGAGACTCATTGTGGTCCAAGCTTGGATTGAGAGTGTTAGGATCCCAACTTAATTTTTTTTTTTTTAAATTTCTGGGACTTTCCCTTAATAGGATTCGTGGGAGGGTCCTCCAATCCTTGGATGAAAGTCTTGTAGCTACTCTATTCTTCAAGCTAAAGACAATTATGCAGTCCTTCTGTAGTTTATTGACCCAAGGTTGGGTGATACCTCATCTCTCCATTTTTATAATTGATTTTTGCTTCATTGAAGTTCTAAATATTATCCGGTCCACTAGTTCCTTAACTTGTGGTGAGCTAAATTGCTGTCATCAAGTTGAGCTTCCTGCACTCTCTCTTCATGGAGACTTACGCCAAATTTTGTAAAAGAGTTCAATGCTTTGTATGAGTTGTATCCAATGGGAAGATCAAATCTGACAATTCTATTCACAGGAGGTATGCTTTCTTGGACTTACAACCTTTGTAGTCCATTCGTTCAATGTGATTGCAAATATCAGAATTATTCGTTACTTCGTTGCCTCTTTTTCTCATGACATTTGGTGCAAAATCCTGTAGGTCTTTGTTGTGAGTTCGGCGTTCAAATTTGGTTCAGAGTGCCTCCTGAGGAAATGCTAAGTAACTTCCTTTTTTCGGGAAGGGTCGTAATTTGGCTGCGTATTTTGGTCACTAGTGGATATTTGGCAGGAAAAGTGTAAACAATTCTTTGAAGCTTAATTTCTCAGTGGGGCTAGGTCTGGAGTCTTGCACCGCCGAGTCTCCCCTTATTACAACAGTAGAGTCTTAATAGGTCTCCTGAGATGTTTTCATCCATGTATTCTTCATATTTACTGTTCTTTATCCAACCATTCGTTTATCTTCATGTTTGTGAAAAAAGGTTCAGGTGAAAATTTGTCTTCATACAATGTTATAGGTATACGATTGGTTGCAAAGCAGATTGCAAAACCTCCCAAAAATTGAAAAGAGGATATCTGAAATTCCCAAAGCTTGCCCTTCAAATAAGACTCAGGAAAGTTCTCAAGGCCCTGAAGGTAATTTGAGTTAGGCTCTTGCCTTAAGTGTTT
This sequence comes from Cucumis hystrix, assembly GCA_025688845.1. Classification (NCBI taxonomy): domain Eukaryota; kingdom Viridiplantae; phylum Streptophyta; class Magnoliopsida; order Cucurbitales; family Cucurbitaceae; genus Cucumis; species Cucumis hystrix. The sequence goes on along the minus strand of CM046886.1, from coordinate 1,431,055 downwards.
TTTTTAAGCCAAGTTAGAGTTACTCAGCTACAGGGGAGTTTAATGTATGTTTTGACATAAATTAACCATAGTGTTATTTGGAACAATTTGAATGATGCTTTGGAGTGATGTACAATTTGAATTTATTGAGACTATGTTTGCCTCCAATTGAAGATGCTCACTCTTTTTCATTGATGAAATGGAATTTTTAGAACTTCAGTGCAACAGAAACCGTAGTTGTTGAAAGGGCAAGAAGGAAAGTGATCCTCTGAGAGTTGGTTAGTATTGTATGGGTTGGATGTATGCCATTAGGAAGGATGTGAGATGGAGGTAGGTTTAGGTTGTATTTTGGCAATGTTTGGGTGTAGATAGTGGATAGCCTCTCGAGCTGGTGAGGCATCTATCCTGTAAGGCATGCATTTGCATGTACCCTCTTGAACTCACTTTTAGCAATCGATAATTGGGACCTAATATTCAGTTACATATTAAGAAAGGCTTAATTTTTGTTTGCATATAACATCTCTTCCATTAAGTGCACTAGTGCAGTATGCATGGAGCAGGGGCAGGTTGAGGCAATACTTACATCTGGTATTTTGGTTGCCCTTGGACTTAAGATCGTGGTCATTTTTAAGATAAGATTACTTAATTGGTTGTTTATTACTGTAGTTATATTGGGGCTATTAGTTAGTTGCATGTTCCTCCCTTTTCCCTTTTTTTCTTCTCTAGTTTTTCTTGTGAGTAGTTGAGCTATTTAACATTAGAATACAAAATTAATTACCATAGGTTGGTAGGTCATTGGGGCAAGTGAAAGACATAAGGTATGTTGGGGGAGTGGGTTCATATTCACGGTGTTCTAACTCCTACATAGGATATTAGAATTTTTGAGTTTTTTGACAACTAAGTATGATAGCTGTCTTGTGAAATTAGTTAGTTGTACAAGCTGCACCGGGTACTCACACTCCTAATTAACAAAATAGCAAATGGAAATGAATTGTGTTGTTTTATTTTATTGTTCTTTAAATGAACTGTTCAGATGCGAGGATTTTTTCCTCCTCCACATGCTAATGATCTTTAGTTAAAAGCAGGTGAAAAGAGCCCTGATTTGTCAGAATTGGAATTTGAAGCAAGGTCATCAAAAGATGGTGCATGGTATGTGAAGAAATCACTACTGTTAATTTTGATTTATAGTGTTTGTTTTGTTTGGTTTGGTGCTCTCTTTGTATTTGCTCTGATGGTATTTAATTAAGCTAAGAAACATATGCTTGAATTCTTGCTTTTACGGATTGCATATGGCTCACTATGGAATCAACGGATAGAAGTTTGAGTAACCTAGATAGAAGCCAGACGGGATAAGTTAAACAATATCTTTGAGTTTTAGGGTGTGTTTGGTTAAGATTATGAAGTGTTTAATTTTGTCAAAAAAAAAACTATTTTGAAAAATATTGTAATGTTTGGCAAATTAGAATAATGCATTTTTTAGAAATTCATTTATAAAATAATTCATTTTAGAGAAATCATTAAAAACCAAATTTTTAGAAAATGAAGTTTAGGTGATTGATTTGAAAATTGACAATTTTTTCTATCTTTATGAAAATTACAAAACTGTCTTCCATACTATCATTTTTAATCTTATTAATATTATGTTGTTGAAAGAAATAAATTATTATTGAAAAATATCTTACTTTTTTTCTCTATTTTATTTTGAATAATTGCTGAAACAATACAATAAATCAACCTTTGTGTGTTTATTTCTGGTGGCATTATTAATTTCCTTTTTATTTATTTATTTATTCAAAAGAAAAGAAAAAGAAATAAATATCTTGGTTATGAATTTAAATATCAACGTACTTCTACTCCTAAAATAAAACTATCTAAACAATTATAGGAAAAAAAATAATGTTTTTAGTTCAAACTTTATTAATTTCAAAATTTTAAAACAATTAGTTCCAAGATATAATGCCATGTTTAGCAGTCCTTTATGGTAATTTAAGTTAAGTATAAACATTTTTGCTATATGACAAACTAAATGAAATTCACATATAAATACTTATAAAAAAGTCTAACCAAACATGTAAGTGTTTAAATTTAAACTCATTTTCAAGAAAGTGTTTAAAAAAAATGTATTCTTTGAAAAACATTTTGTTTTTAATTCAATCCAAACGGACCCTTAATTTCCCAACCCTTCAAGCAGACAATCTCCCCTTATGAGGTTTGATTAAAAAATAATCTTTCTTTTGTCTAGCTCTCTCTTGGCTGTGAATCGTAGTTGGTCCTTTGGGAACAAGGAACAAAAGTTGCAGGAGAAAAATGAAAACATAGAGGATTGATTAAAATTGTAGGAGTGGCCTAGTATGTTGTATTCTGATATCTGGTCCTCTGTTCTATTTTGTTATGATATTCGTTTCTTATCATAAATGACCTCTAGAAAGGGAAAACGGCGAATACATTCATTCTCTATGAAGTAGGAATTGGGAAGTCACTACCAGTGTAGTCACGTAGTTGCTGCTATTGAAAAAGAATCACTTTTGGTTTACTGCAACGCTCTATCGATTAATAGGAATAGTTATTTGTGTATGATCAGAATGTTTCAGTATAATATCTCAAATGACATGTCTCTAATTTTGTCTGCTCCTCACAACAAGCAGGCTGCTGTTAAGTTTAATTAGAGAATTTTCCCTCTCGGTATTTGATTGTAAATTGTAATGGATTTAAAGGTTGAATGTGGTTACTAGTTGCTACCGTTAAGGAGATGATTTTAGTATGAAACTGTGTTCCATTCAGATTAAGAAGGGAGAAAATAGAACATAAAGGAATGGAAACTCCAAGTGTGTGTTTGAAATACATTTTCGAGTGTATAATTTTTTTTCAAAATGACTTAATTGTTATAGTATTTGGCCACCACTCAAAATAACTTTTGAAGTGTATTTTAAAGAGTTTTTTTTTTTATCAAAAGAGTTTAAATAAAAAAAAGTTTTTTGAAAAATACTTTTTTCTCATGTCAATCAAGTATGTCAAACGTTGGTTTTAGATGAAGCTGTATTTATGTGGTTTCTGCTGGTTGATTTATCCATTTCAATTTTTCTGGGGTTTTGATGGCATTCCAATATTATGCAGGTATGATGTTGCCATGTTCCTTACACATAGATTTCTTAGTTCTGGCGAAGCTGTGAGTCTCCAAACCATGACACTCTTTCCGTCTTGTATTATGATTTATCAGGCCTTCCATTTTTTCAAGAGTACATCGATTTGTTGAACCAAGTGAACTCATTGTTCACCAGGCATGTAGGTTGTAGACGAATGAGCACTTTCCCGAAAAATACACTTAAAGCTATACTTGCACGTGATACGATTATCCAAGTATAATTGCATGCTAGTTTTCATCTGCGAATAGGACGTATAGTTGTCTGATTGGTTTTGCCGATTCATTAAAGGAAGTTCGTGTCAGATTTGTCGGATTTGGAGCAGAGGAAGATGAATGGGTCAACATAAAACAGGCAGTACGAGAACGCTCTGTCCCTCTAGAACATTCAGAGTGTCAGAAGGTGAAGACTGGGGACCTGGTACTCTGCTTCCAGGTGATTCACGCCTAACCGTTGGACGACCTTTAGATTGTTCATTTCTCTTTAGTTCACTTCATATTAGTGTTCAAATTTGTAGGAGAGGAGAGATCAGGCAATCTACTACGATGCTCATATTGTAGAAGTCCAGAGGAGAATGCATGATATTAGGGGCTGTAGGTGTCTTTTCTTGGTTCGTTATGATCATGATAGCACTGAGGCAAGTCATTTTTCTTATGCTTTATCAACCCCTTGAAAGGAGTTCTCAATATTCACGATTGACCTTACTTGAATAGGATTTAATAGATTGAAATTGTGTTCTTGAGTTCTAAGCTCTTCAATACTCAATACTGACATCCACTTGTTCAATTATCAGGAAAAAGTTCGATTGAGAAGATTATGTCGCAGACCGACACATCAAATCTAATCTTTGGTCTGTGACATGAATTCATCAACCTCTCTCGGTGGTCATTCCCCATATCTAAGCTGAAGACATGAATGGTTTGCCTCAGAAAGCACCCAATAGCTAAAGCTAGTTTTGTATGGTCGAGGAAATGTTGTGTAAAATTTCATAATAGAATGTGGTTTCATGTTTTCATCTTATTGTTTCTGTGTTCGAAGAAAAAACCTTGGGAACAAGAATGGGACACCCACATGTAATTGTTGCATATTCTGCGTCTTCGCAAATCGGGCAATGACGAGTTCAAAGTTTAATTAGCCTTCCAAATCTCTCTGCTCATCTCTTGTAAATCTGACCCTAACATTTTAATATGCTAAATCTAGGTGTGAGAATGAGACCGAAAAATCGAGCTGTTCAATCAAGCTGAAGTAGCTCAGTTGGAGAAGGAAAGGCGTCGGTCAGAAAGGTTGAGCGATTTTTGAAGAATAAAATCAATCAAACTTATTTAAACATTTAGTAAGTCGATCACGGTGATGTCAGGTAAATCAGTTTTTCAATTTGAAATATATGAACTATTACTCTTACCATTCTAATTAAATATTCTAAAAAACTAAATAAAATTCTAACTCTATGGTGAGATTTTTTTAAAAATTTTTATTTTGAAATATGAATATTGAAAATAAATTAAACTGAACAAAATTTCTTTTTAAAAAACAATTATTAAGGTCTTTTTAAAGTTTCAAGTTAATAAAACCAAGAATTGGAAAATGTAAGATTAAATCAATGAAATGGTATAGTTTGAGGGTCACCATTATGTTTAAACCTAATTATTATAGTTATCTTAATATTGGAACAATTAGAAAATGTATTAATATATCTATTAGACATCAGCCCATAACTTGCAATTGATAAAAATCTTTAGTAATACTTAATACTTTTAAGATAACGAGGGGCATCATAATCTATGTTTGTATCTTTTTTTTATTACACAGTAAATAATAATAATAATTTATGTTTCACTTAAAAAATATACAACGGACTCATTTGGATGAAACAAAATAGTAGGATAGGACAAGGATCACGAGGAAAACCCGATCATCTCAATTGGTTGATACAATCGAACACTCACATCAACTTTCAAACTCACACTAAAAGAAATTCATTGCCAAAAAAAGGATTTAGTACAAATAAAGGGAGACTCGAGAAAAACCTTTCAAAGTAAAGTAACGAGATAGTTTAGTTTTAATTTGAAGGGATGGAGGTGTTGAGTTGAATTAATGGTAAAGTGAAATGGTAGCGGGGGAAGAAAGTACACGACTTGCATTTTGTTGGTGTGTTATTATTAAATATCTTAATTTTTAAGGGAGAATTCAGCTTGAGAGCCCATAGTTTTTGCAGGATACCATCCACTTTTCTATAGGGTATTAACCGAAATCAATAGCCAATCCAAAAACTTTTTTCACCAAATAATCTAACTAAAGCTCGAACAAGATCTAGAGAAAAAGACAGGAAGACAGTTTTACCACTGAACGAGTTAATAATAATAATATTTCATCTAAGTTGAGAAGGACTCGAGATCCTCTAGGTCGATCTATACTAAATTTGTCGGTAATAAAAATAAGTTGAACACCAATGTATGTCTTTTTTGTTTTGTTTTCATTTTTGTTGCTCGAGGGGAAGTTAAAAAGTGTCCCAATATATATCACTTCTTCAACTGCATGTCTTATTGCATTTATGTCATATGAAAAGTTCTTCTTTTCTCTCTCTCTCTCAAAATCCTCTCTTATAAACCACAATTAATAGGGTGTTTTTGGTTAGATACTGTTCAAATATCTGATTTTCTGTTGATTTTTCCATGTGGGTTTATTAACTTTTTCTTTATGTGTCTTTAATGTTTAATTTTCTTGACAAATTGAATAATTGTTTTAAATAATGAAAATATTTTTAAATATGATAAAATATCACAATCTATCGATCAATGGTGTTATCTATTAGCACATAAACTATTATGGCACGGGAAAAAACATCTAAAGGTATTTAAAACGACAGTTTTTAAATATAGCAAAATGAAACAAAATATTTATAATATAACAAAATGTCATTGATAGATGTTGATAGATACTAATAAATTACTATCATTTATCAGTGTTAGATAGTTTATAAAATTTTGATATATCTATAAATATTTTTCAATAATTTTGTCATTTACAACAATTTTCTTGTGTAAAAAGTTAAAATATAATTTTTTTGGGACACTTTTTCTTTAATAATATAAAAAGTCTAATAATTAAAACAATTTAATTATTATTATATAAACTTTAGGAGATAGCTAGCATAAGTCGGTCAAAATTGATTTTTCGAAAAAATAGCCACCAAATCGACTATACTTGGTGTAGTAAATGCTCAAACTGACCCCAATCATAAAGAAGTATAAACTGGCCATTGGTCGGTCTAAGCCTTTGAAACTTTTAAGATATGTTGTCGGTTTGAGCTTTCTCTAAACCAATACCGAACGAAGCACTCCTTATTTCTAACTGACCAACCTAAACACGATTTAATTATAGTAAGCAGTTCTAATATCTAAGACTAGAAAAGAAGAAAAGAAAAAGAAAAAGTATTTCTTTCGTTAAGAGAATAGAAAATTAGGGAAAAGAAATTAAAAGTTATGTTACGTAACAGAATGTGATGGCTAAAAGTGGGGGATTCATATTTAACCAAGGGTGGGTTTTTGGGTATTAAGAAACAAAAAGTGAAAAAAAAAAATAAAAGCAAAGATGCAAAGCCCGTGAAGAAGAAGAGATAACATAAATATATATATATATATATATACAAATTTTTTCAAACGTTGTTATATACGTTAATATTTTAATTATAATTGTTATATTTATAACGGTCAATTTTATGTATATGTTTTTTTCGTGAAAATATTTATATTGCTCCTTTACGTTTTTGTTTAGTTTCCCTTTGGTTTTAGATTTCAAATAATACACATTTTAGTACTTAGATGTTTGAGTTTTATAATTTTAATTTTTGGTTCGTAGGTTTTAAGATTTACACATTTTTAACCTTATTTTTTATTAAATACTCTTGTGACCTTAGTAGATCAATATCTATTAATTCATTTAAAAAACTAATAGAATTATAATTAATCTAGCTTTATTATTTTTCATTGCTATTAAAATTAAACATTTTAGTGTCAAATAATAAAAGTGTTTATTTTGTGAAAAATTAAAGATAAAAGTGCAAATCTAAAAACACAAACCAAATTGTAACAAAGCTCAAATATCTCAAATATCTCAAGAGTGAAAGTCATCTTGCCAACTTAATTGAATCAAGACTTCAAAATTAAAAGTACCCAAAATATAGGGAAACAAATAGTTATAAAGTTTCCTAATTTAATATTTAGCCTAAAGAATAATTGGTCGTTATTATTACTATGATAAATATCAATTTAAACCTCCAAATTTTGGACTTGTATCCATTCAAAATCTCAAACTTTCCTAAATATATCAATTTAATCCTATCCATTATATTTTATTTGAATATAAAAACCATAAATTAAATCTCTAAACTTTTTATATGTATATAAATTAAAGCAAACCAATTTTAACTCTAAATTAAGATTTAAAACATTTACAGAAGTCTACACATAAGCATGCAAACTTTAAATACAATATCAATCTTAACAATAGACGAAGATTCTCAATTCATTTATAACAATTAATAAGCTTTATTGAAGAATTAAAACAAATGATTTGACGATATTTTTGAAATTAAATAGGAAGAAAGATGCAAATTTAATACTAAGTTTAAATTGATACGATTTTTGAAGTAGAGAAAATAATTTAGAGTTCATAATTAATATATATGATTTGTGTGGGCGTAGAAAGTACATTAGAATGCATGGCAATGGCAAATATGGAGTGTTCACGGAGTCCCTGTTCAACTTAAAAATCTAAGTCCATCTTGGTGTTCTCATCTCTCTCTTTTCAAGCCCTCTTCTTTCTTTCTTTCTTTTCTTTTCCTTCTGTGAAATGCATGCAATAGTAATCCAAACCCACTTTTTGCTTAATTAATTGTTTTACTTTCCTTTCCGTTTTAAAACTATATTAACAGTTTAGTAAATGTTTATACCTTTTCCTATCTTCAACATACCACCTCCGATTTAATCGATTTTTGTCGGTGGACGTAGTTTTTCGGTCTATAATACTCACTCTTAATTATTTGAGATGATATTTGTAGTAAGTGGGTCTAGGAAAATTTTGTGTTCAAGCATTTTAATGTTATATTGCATCTCCAATTAGTATTTTATTTTTTACTTATCGGACCTTTCACATATATATTTCGATCGAGTTCATATAACTCAAATGGATATATCCGATTCAATAAAATGAAATTGGTTTTAAGATGAACTCCTCCACGTAATCTTCTATATCATAACAATTGTCGTTCACAATGTTTTGTGTTTGTATTTGTGTTTTGTTTGATTTTTTCTAGGCAATATTTTCACATCTTTGAAAAGGGAGAGGAAGCTAAGTTATTAGAAATGCGTTTAATTTAGATTAAAAGTAGGAAAAAGGGACGTAGAAGAAATTTGAACAAAAGTAATTCAAAATGGAATCTAAAACTGATCTTATCATTTAATTGGTCAAATTTGTCAATCTTTCTTCCTTTCATTTTCTGGTGCACGAGTGAACACAATCACTTGAATTAATTCCTTCTACATCACAACAAATAAAATAAACCACCAAAACTCTCATTTTTATGAAACTATTATTTCAACTAAATTAATTTGATTAATTGGACATGTGGAGGAGATTTAAAATATGCTTAATATATCTCAGAAAAAAAAAACATTGAATATATATCACAATTTGAATAGCTTGGGTTATATAATATATCGGCTCGTGAATCCCCTCACGAGGACCTATTTGATTAAATACTTTGGAATATAATATATATATATATATTCATTATTAGAGAAGAGTATATTTAAATTGAAATTTGCGAGTAACAAACACTGGAAATAAATCAATAAAGAGAAATTGATATGGTCCCAAAGCTATGTTCATTAATATCCAAATTGCAATCCAAATTCATTGCCTAATCCGATTGATGCTAGTGGTGCAATTTGATCATTAATTGCATTAAAAGAAAAGAAATCCTAAATATTGTAGATTTTAATTAGTATCACCATCAACCCACACTCCCATGTGTGTGTGTGTGTATATATATATCTGTATATATATAAGTATGCAAACTTTAACACAAGGTTTCCATAAATTTCCCTTTTGTTTTTCAATTGACATTCAAAAAGGGTTCTTAGTATATATATATATTCATATCCATATATTTCAAAGTACAAGGGTTTCCTGATGTTAGCTCAATCATTTACACAGGGAAGAGAAGATTCATCCTTTTCACTCATGCAGGTATTATAAAATTTCAAATTCATACTATCATTTCTAGTTTAATATAATTCTTGTCACTACAAATAAAAAAAAAGAAATTAAAGATATCTTCTAGGGTATATAATCACGAGGAGATATATGAAAACATGAAAACGTATGTTAAGAGTTAAACTCGGACGCTTGCAACAGTATAGTTGGGGCCGGAAAACTCGTCGAGAGACAATGATTTTTAATTCATTATTTTTACTTCTCTAAGAACTCGTTAACTCATATACTGTCATTAGTACTGGTAATAAGGTTGTTATAATCACATCCTCTAGTTTTCTAGTTTTTAGAAGATTATTGTTGCTATCAAAACTCAAATTCTTGAGATGAATTATTTTATGTTTTTATAAATATCAAGATATATGACCTTCAAATTTAATAATTCTTTTTAAAAAAGTTAAGTTAATTAAATAATTAGTGTATTAATTCTAGGGTTGGGCTGTAATAATACTGTAAGGACAAATCCTGATCATCCCATTTCTGCCATTTAGTTTCTTGTTGAAAAAAAAGTATAACATTTCTACCAACATCACCATATTACAAACATATCCATAGCCTAAAAAGGTTAGAGACTTGCATTTTACTTATTTAAGGGTGGAAAGTTATAAGATAGAGTGAATACAATTTTATGGAGTTAAACAACTGTTGAGAGATGAGATCGATCGAGATTATATCAACTACCACTTAGTTAAGCTCTCAATTTGATGATGAATCAATTAACTAATTATACAATAATTAACCAAAGTAAAAAACATTTGGTATAAATTTAAAAAATGTCATGTATTCCATATGATATTTGGCAGAGAGGGTCAGGAAAGAGTTAGGGCTAGCTAGAGGTGCAGTCTGATCAGTTATTGATTGTTAAATTCAGAAGGCCTATTGATTTGGTTAGAAGGGGTACTGCCTTAAGTTCCATGTCAGGACTAAGGACATCTCTATTTATCTTTTTCTTTATATTAAAGTAATATGTGATATTTATTCACATTGTTAAGAAAATTTTGGACTAAAAATTGTATCGATTTATACTCCATTTATACATTTCACTATGTTTTGTTTAAAAAAGACTTATAATTATATCGATGAGTTGATGTATAATGATAATTTTCATATTTTTGTGATAAAGAGTCGAAGTTTAAATTGATTCATTTATAAAATTTAGGAGCTTATAAACTAACGTTGGATCAATTTTAATAAAAAAAGAAGCCTTCATCTCTAGCTAGCTTTGCTTCTTGTATTCATCCTGTGTGTACTTAATCTTTTTTATCTATGTGGTGATGAATGTATTCGACTTGGGGTTGGATGAGAGTAATTTGGATGTGTTATTTAGGTTTAGATGTCTAAGTGCGCCTTCTTAATTCCTCTTTGCTCACCGTAGAATTGATAAAAATTACTATAAGTTTCATTCAATACGTATTCGTAAATTTTTGATAACCTACTTCCTTGTTATATATCTGTTTATACTTCTCATGAATATTGTGTACTACTTGTTCTTTTATCCTAAAACGAATCTAAATTTTAAAAAAATTGCAAATCACAAAGCTCCACGTGATCATAAAAATCCAATAGTTTCTTAAAAAAAAAAAGAAAAAAAACAACTAATATATAGATGTATGTTGGTTTAATTAAACAGAAGACTAAGGAACAAAGGGTCGTGACGATTCGAAAAGCAGTATCATCAGATTTAAGCAAGGAGATTGAAAATTACAAAGTAAGAATCAAGAACAACAACAGTTATGAAGTAGAAGAAATGAAGAACAGATCATCATTAGTAGTTGAAGAAGAAGAAGAAGAAGAAGAAGAAGAATTGGTAGAAGCAAAATGCAGTTGCTGTGGAATAAAAGAAGAGTGCACAAAATCCTACATTTTAGAGGTCCAGAAATCCTTCTCAGGGAATAAATGGGTTTGTGGGCTTTGCTCTGAAGCTGTTAAAGAAAGAGTATTGAAATTTCCAAACATAACCATTGACAAAGCTTTGGAGCTTCATAGACAGTTTTGTGATAGTTTTAATACTACCACAAGGTTAAACCCTAAACTTTCTTTAACCACTTCCATGAGAAAGATTGCTAGAAAAAGTTTTGAGAATCGTACCAATAATAATGATTATCATAATCATAATAAGCTTTCTCGAAGTGTTAGCTGTGATCCAAGAATTGGTCTCCAAGATTGACTAATTTAATTTGTTATTACTTTTAATCATTGGTAATTAAAAACTAGTTCTCTGTTTATGGTAAGAATTAAATTATATTGTTCTTTTGTAATCAAGAGGTCTCTATAGTTAGTGTATGTGTTTTGTATTTAAGTATGTATTTAGTTAATTAGATCTTTGGACTAGTTTAAACAATTGTATTGTTTGTGTATGTATATGTGTGTATATATATATATATGAACGTATATTTTTGTTTTAATAAATAGACATAGAGATTATGAGGATAAAAAATCTTCATGATTCTAAGATATTCTTTTGTTTGATTTAATTAGGTTAAATATTGTAAATTTGATCTCGATGCTTTGAAAATAGTTTTTAGAAGACAATAATAATCGAAATTCTCACCCGTTAGATGGACTTGAAAATAGTTAAAGTTTTAATCTCTTTAGTTTTAAACACTTGAATTTAATTCTAAATTTTCACAACAGGTTAAAATTCTTATAAATTGTTAATTTTATGAACCCGTATATAAACAAAATAAATGGGTTGGACAGAATGAAACCTCACAATGCACTAATTGTTTGATAACTTCTTGATGAAAAATTCAGTGAAAATGCAAATAATTTATGCTTCCCCTTCATGCTTTGCCTAATTTTAATTGAATAACATGCATCAGTATATATATATATATATATAGTTTAAATCAACAATACTAATGGATTAAATTAGAATGTCTATTTTAAACAATTTTTTATATAAAAAAAGTTTAAATAAAAATTAGTTTTTATATAAAACTAAAATTTACAAAATTATTCGATCTATGACAAAATTTATCATCAAGTTTTCTTCAGAAAAATTCTAATAAGTCTAATAATTTGAAAAGAAAAACAAGTTTTTAAAGGAAATCATTTAATTTTTTTTTCTTAAAAATTGTTTTCTAACAAATCCTTGCTCATTGCATGGTATTCATGTCTCTGATGCAAACATTGAGTTCTTACCCAATTTTCAAAGACAAAACACGTTTTTAAAACTACTTATTTTAGTATAAAATTTTGCTTTTGGTTTTGAAGACCTTCATAATATGTAAACAACAAATAATAATAATAATAAAACCACTAGGTGGAAGTGTGTATATATATATATATATATATAATTCTTAATTATTTTTTAAAAAAATAAAAAATAAAAAACTAAATGATTATCAAAGGCTTTGGTTATCAAGTTTTATATGTGAAAGTAGAATTCATGTTTTTTGCTTTTAGAATTTGCCAATTTGGCTAAGTTGTTTTTTTTTTTTTTTTTTTTTTAATAATCAATAATAATAATATTAATTAATGAAAAAGATACACGAGTGACTCAAGACTAAGAATTCAACTCTTGTAATTTTAAAGATAAAAAAAAATAAAAAAGAAAGAACATATTTTTAATTTTGAAAAAATAAAAATAAAAACGTCATAGTTATTAAACAAAAAAAATGATTATGAAACGAAACTAAGAGTTTGTTTGGATTACCTTTTAAAATGTTTATATTAAAAAAAAAAATTATCGAAAAATAATCAATTTTAATAAAAACACTCCTAACTAAATGATGTGAAAATAGGCTTTTGAACACAATTATATGTATATAAACTTATTTTTAAAAAAAAATATTCTTCAAAAACATTTTTTATGATAGACAATCCAATAAAAGCTTAAAAGAAACCCTTTTATCATCCCTTCCCAAGCCAAGAACTCTAAATTTGTAGAACCGTAGGCAGGTTTCTGAGGAAAGTTAATGGGGCTGGATATGGGTTTTCTGATGGATTTATTAATAAGAGCCCACTAAAAGAATGGGCCTAAGTGATTAAGAGTGGTCCAATGGCAACTATAACCTATAAAAAGAAAGAGCACATGATAGATTCAAGTTTGAATAGAGATGGTAATAATAATAATTGCAAAAGGGTCCCAAACAAAGTTAATGCGAATCCCAAAGTCCTCCTTTTTGTATCACTTTAACCAAAGTTACTCCCAATTGGTTTCCAATTCCCATTTACCTTGTGAGTTCCACACGTGCAATGCAACCAATATATATATATATATACACTCAAGACCCCTTTGTAGATAATGGTCCATAATATATTGCCTCGGACTTGGACTCGGACTCGGACTCGGATTCGGACTTGGATTTGGATCTATATGTCCATTGATCTTAAAAAAGAAAAATTATTTACATGTGAAATGGTGGGCCTTTTCATCATGATATTGACATTTTATTTCCTATTTCGTTTCTTTAGTTACTTATATTTACATTTCTTAATTTGTTCAATTGTTGATCGTCGAATCTAATGCGTGGGAAGTTATTAATATTCTATATAGAGAAATAAGTCATCGTTTTAGTTGAAATTGAAGTTTTCATTTAAAACATTGTCTTCATTTTGTTGAAAATTTTGTAAATCTGAAATCCTCTTATTTGTTTATCATCTTTTCACTTTGAATGAGGTCCAAAGTGAGGAGGTGGGTTGGTTGTTTAGTATCATAATTTTTAGTCTTAAGATCTTAAAAATTAAAGTAATTATATATATATATATATATGATCATTTCATTCATTAAATTTAAAATTTGATGTTCGGTCATCATTCCATCTATGTTCCATTTGTAGATGTCATTTTCTGTATACTGAGCTTGAGTTAATTGGTTTCTCTCTTCATACTGCATATCAGGAAAGGAGGGTCGAGAATAATAATTTTTTAGTTTTGAATATCTATGATTTGTTATTTTTTGAAGAGTAAGATTTTGGAATTATTCTTTAAGATTGTTATCCTCAAAATTACGATCTTCAATAGAGGTTTTATTTATAGTATCGATATTTGATGTGGATGGTTTTTAGAAGTATTTATATATATAGATTGGCTTTATAGTTATCCATTGACACATTGGGTTGTAGATTTGGGAATATTAGCCTAAATTGAAAAGATTATGATATTGCATTAGTTTAATTTCTAATATTATCATATAGTTTAGAGTGGAAAAAGCCACTAGTTAATGTCTCTTTTCCTTATATAGTTTTTATTCAATTTATATAATCAATTATTGTACTTTGCCGCACCAATGAGTTTATAATTCATTGCACTATATCATAAAATCCCAATATGTTTACATATACCACAATATATATGACTAGATTTGCACTATAAATATCAAATGGTTTTCGTCATATGATTAATTTTCCAAAGAAATTAAATTAATTATATAATTTGTCACTAATTAATTACATTATTATAGCTAACTTCATAAAAAGAAAATTTGACTTTGGTTTATCTACTTCAATGATTATATCGTCATGCATGTTACTAGAAGAGTTTAATGTGTGACATGTGACATGTGCCAATTTCAACAAATATAATGGGTTTATCAAGAGTTAGTGACAAATCTTGGTAGGGTCTAAAGTGACCGACATTGATATATATAGAACTGTGCAATATTAAAATAAAAAATGGCATGGCTTGTAAAAGGAGAGGGGAAGAAGAAAAAGGAAATATCATGCAAAGAAGTGCATAAAACCAAAGTTGTTGTCTTTTGTTTAATTAATTTAAAACCAAAGTGATTATGATAATCTCCATTATTAATTATTGTTTATATGGTAAGTTAAAGTGTGTTTAATGGATGATTAACTTAGTTTAATTAATATTATATATGAAATGGGAGCACTAATTTAGGAACATATGAAGCCCTAGACGAGAGAGAGGGGAGACCCTTAATCAAGGGATTTGGGTTTGCTTAATTAGCCTCACATCATGCTTACGCCATACATCACTCTCTTAATTATATTATATATGCACATATACAATACTCTTGTCAAATAAAAAAAACCCGACAAATATTACTTTATAAGATTTGTATCAATTTAAATTCTTAAACCTCAAATTCTCATAAATACATCAATTTAAGCTATGAACTTTCGTGTATATGTATAAATTTAATTAATCTATCGATGTTCTTGAGTGTTCCTAAGTAGAACATAATTTGGTTTGAATTGGTATATTTATACAAGTTCAAAGTCTAAAATTGATACACTTGTTAGAGTTTAGGGTCTAAATTGATAAGATTATTGGTTTGGGGTTTAAACCGATTCAATTGTGATTGATATAATTATTATTTTAAGGTTTAAATTGATACAAACTTCAAAGTTCACAGGTATAAATTAAAATTTTCTTAAAAAATAGCAAATACTAATGATATTTAGCCAAAAATAAAATAAAAGTTATAGGATAAAGTGGACTTAATTAGTTCTAATGATAATTAACATGACTTTTTCCTTCCACTCTCGTAATTTTTATACCAAAAAAAAATTATATTTACGTGTCCATATATATTTTCGAATTTAGTAATATAAGTGACGTCCAAAGCATAGCTAAATAAAATATTGCTTTCATTTTCTTCTTCTAATTTCTATCCATCGTCCCTTTATCCAAATTCAAAATTTTAAAAAGATAAAATAAAAAGAATACATTATATATTGCCAACAAGTATGTTAGACTCAACCGATACCTGTATTTTATATAGAATTCAATAAGTACACGAGAATATTTCATTTGATTGAGAGAAATATCACACACTCGAGATCATGTGAAAAAGTTTTAAATATAAAAATACCATTGAAGATTTTTTTTTTTCAATTAAGCAAATCAGTAGATGTATAGGTGACAATATTATTACAATTTAGAACGTTGGAAATATGATAAAATGTTGAATTATTTCCATGGGAATTGAAGTACAAAGACAAATAAATAAATGAAGCACTAAAACCCTAATTTTGTTTGTATTTGCTACATAATAATTAGTTAGGTACTAGTGGGCTGCTCTAAAGTTTGACACAAAACAATATTTTCAAATATGTTTAGCATAAGAAGAGTATCAAATAAAAATGATTCACCATTTTCATAATTACATTATATTTTCTAAAAAATTAATAAATAAATAAATAAAAAAGGTAGAGTGGTCAAATTAAATCAAATAGTACGAGATGAATAGTGTAGAGGATTGAGTGTCAGATTAATTTTGTAAATACATCGGTCTATTGAATTATATTTGAAAACAGCTCGATTAAGAATGTTAATTATAATTTTTTTAGGGTTATTATATAATTTATACTTATGATAATAATAATAATTAAAAAAAAAACTAATGAATTGTGCATTTAATTAGACATAGAATTGACTAATTCTCTATAATTCTCTCATAGCCTCTTCTACACTTTAATAAAAGTTTTGGGGATTGGAGAAACTAAAATTGGACGTAAAGAATAAAAACTTCTAAAATGAAGAAAATTTTTCTTAGAAAAGTGGAGATTTTTATTTTCTTGATATATTGAAGAATGTGGAAAATATGTATTTTTCATACTACTAGCTACTTGCTATTTTGTTGAGGGCTTAGATTTTGAAATTAAATACTAATAGCAACTAACTATCAACAATTGATAGCGGCTATTATAGATGAATTTCAATTTGAGAAATGATTGATTATTTCTTTTCAAAATTTTCTCAATCAAGCGGCTTAACCATTAATAATAGCTGTTATCAGTTGCTATCACCGATAGCTACTAGCAACAATAACTTTCTATTTGTTGTCGTTACGAGTATTTTTTTTCAATTTACTCAAATTAAAATCTATCATCGGTAGCTATTATTAGTTGTAATTTTTAATTTGAGAAACGTGCTATCAGTTGCTATCATTAATAGCTTCTATCAATATGATAATCACTAGAGTGCAAACTTGATATTTAAAAGTAATTTACGTATCGATTTTTGTATATATTTTGTTCTTATGCTATATTTTTATTTTATTCTTACGTATCGGTTGTAATTTTTCAATAGTATAATAGACATATTTAATAATCTTCTTTTTATAAAAATATTTAAGGACTACTTATTGAGTTTATTTCATTAAAAAAACTAACATATTGACTTAAAAAAACTATATGAACCAAATTCTATAACTTTATTCAAACTATTGAGGAACCAATTTTAAAACTTAACAATCCTTTTTCATTCTTTATCCTCATTGAGTTCTGAAAAGTAAAAAGACGACATTTTCTTTTATTGCAAAAGAACAAAATCTATATATCAATTATCACTATATACATAGCTATGATCTCCAATTCCACAAAACAATGAGAATAGAAACAAAAGAAAAAAAGGGTAAAAAATAAATGTCAATTTTTTTTTTTCATATTGGTGTTAGTCCAATCTTTAATTAATTTTTTGATTGAATATAGAGAAATATTCATTAAACTCCCCTAGGTAGCTGACGAGACACTTTTATTCATTCCTCTGAAGAAAATAGAATCTATGTATTTATTTCTATATATATATAAAAAAAAAGTAACTGTGGTAGTTAGCTTTCCAACGTTACGGTTTTACTTTATAAGATATCTCGATCGGATATCTTAATAGAATACAATAAACGATGCATTCAATAAAGAAAGATAAATATTCAATATAAGAGAATTAGAAAAGAGTTCCAAGGCGGTTTTTTCTTTCGAGTCAAATGCACCAAATTGAGTCAGGGATGAAAATTATTCTTTGAAATACCCAACATACCTGATTGAAAATTAATAGAAAATCAATAATATAAAAAGAATAATAAAATGAAAAGGAAAAGAGGATGGATGATTGAGTTTGAAAAACCCTAGAAAATGGAGATTATTAAATTAGAAAAGAGAGAGAGAGAGAAAGAGAAAGAAAAAGGATGCTGGGAATGACAAAGACCATACACTGTATATTCCTTCGAGAAAAGGTCCCATTGTTTAAAAAAGAAGGAGGAAAGATAGTGCACGACCACTCTCTCTCGTTCAAGTCTAACTTACAAAAACCAATCGATAGATATCTTAAATAGATTGACACATTCTTAACATCTTTTATCACGTTTCATTCTTAAAGGATATCATTAATAAATCTAATACACAAAATCACGTATACTATATATTTGGATACATCTCGAACAAAACCCTCATTTTTGTGCCTTTTTCTCAACCAAAGATACACAAAGGTAATGAAGTATTCTTCTTTCATTTCCTAAGTAAAAGACAACCCACTTTTTCTTTGTGCTTCTGCTTCTCCTTCTCTCCC
The DNA here is from genome assembly GCA_025688845.1 of Cucumis hystrix. Classification (NCBI taxonomy): domain Eukaryota; kingdom Viridiplantae; phylum Streptophyta; class Magnoliopsida; order Cucurbitales; family Cucurbitaceae; genus Cucumis; species Cucumis hystrix. Next base: position 1,412,411 of record CM046886.1, on the reverse strand, counting down.
ACTTTTTCACTTTATTTTTTGAAATGATAATAATAAGAAAAAAAAAAGGTCATATTTTCGTTTCATTCCTCTAATTTACCATCTGCTCTCTCTACTGCCCTCTGCAGTGTGTGTACAATAATATTCTCTGTAAAATCCCCCCCTTTTCTTTTTCATCCATTATATTTACTTATAACTTTTTGGTGTGTGTGGGTATGAGACTTATGAGAAATGAAATAGCTTAAAGACAATATCGGGACTGTGCATAATATCAGTATATATGTGAGTAGTACTCAATGTTTGGATATGTATATCTTATTCCTTTTGCTTTTATCATACGTATATCTATACAAGAATTCAAGTATTTAAAGAAATATGTAGAAGAATTTGTCACGCGTAGCAAATTGTGATAGAACGATTAAGTGGGATATATAAAAATATAGAGTGGTATATATAATAAATTTAATTTATAGGGTTATTTTTTGGAACAATAATGTTGTTTTTTACCTTTTGGTTGTGGGAGTTTTGTATGTCTTCATCAACATGAATGAGGTATTGGGTTGAACTCCTACCTGAAATGATTATATATATTTATTTATTATTAATATTAAACTTTTATGTATATATTATATTGTGTATTTATATAGTTTCTAAATCCTTCTATGTATATTTATATATTATTTTAATTTTGAATTTTGAATTTTGAAATTTAATGGTTAGTACACTTATAACTAGTTAGGAATTTGTAGAGTAAGTAATAAATTTTGTTTGGTTTAGAGTTTATTTAATATTTTATTACTAGAAAATTTATAAAGTAGTATAATAGAGTTGGATTTAAGTTGAAAATAGGAAAATTTTCAAAAATAGCAAATTTTACAAAATATTTACAACCTATAGCAAATTCTATCACTGATAGTCATTGATATGCTATAGTGATAGAATACTATCATTGATAGAATTTAAAATTTTGCTATAACTTGTAAATATTTTAATTTATTTTGCTATTTGTAACAATGTCCCTTGAAAATACATGAAAAGAAGGGTGAAAAACAAAATATATAGCAAGAAAACCATATACACAAGAATCGACTAGAGGAAATATAGAGAGGAAGAATCGAGATAAATTAAACATATATACTTTAACCTACTAACTTAAGTTTTTTGGTTGAACGAGTGACTTAAGAGAGTATCAGACTAGGTGGTCTAAAGTGGTTATGTGTTTCAGCTTCTCCAAATGTAATTTTTTTTAAAATTAATATTTATTTTCACAAAGTGAAAGGAGTAAGGGTGAACATATATATGTCGGTCAAAGTCGGTTTTTTGGCCAAACGGACTATATGATTGATTAACAAACTAGGTTGATTCAAGTCATGTTCTTGGTTTGGATTTTTCTCAAACCGAAATCGACCAAACTTCTCTTTATCTCCGATCGATGATTTCAGTTCGATCGACTCATTTTCTTAGTCTATGAAAGGACAGAAGCATTTGTAAATAAATGAAAAATGGAGTGGCAAATACGTAAACTTAAGAGAAGGAGTTGAAGCTTTTCGAAATCGGACCCCTCCCTCCCTCCCTCCGATGTTGAGTCAAAAGAAAAGAGAGAAAAATATGTGTAATTAAGCCGACAAAATCAGAGCCTTTTTTCCAACATCTGTCCCTGTTTCCCTTTCCTGTTCGCTCCCCTCAACTTTCCAACTCAGACCCTTTTTCGTCATTTCGCTCCTTTCTTTTTCAAAAACCCTAAACTCTTTCTCTACAACCTTAGTCATCTCTCTCTCTATATATACACATACACACACACTTCCATTCTTACCCAACCCCACGCTCTCTCTCATTACTTCGGTAATTATATCAAACCCTTCAATTATATATGTTTTTATCTTTGCTACAAACATTATAACCTAAAGTTTTAATTTGTTGTTTGCTTCTTTACTGTAATTATAAAGCGATGCAGGCTGTAGAAAGAAGCTTCATTTCAATCACTGTTTTCTTCTCCAAAGGTCTTTCATTCATTCATCTCCACCCTCTCTTTTTCCTTTTCCTTTTATTTTTTCTCCCTTTATTTGTTTAATTATTAATTATTCAACATTATTATTTCTTATATTGGTTTTTTTTTTCATGCTAATCCAAACTTTGCTTTAATTTCTTTTACTCCACTAAGTATTTTCCAATTTGTTTAAATTACATTTTCATATTTTTGAGTTTGAGATGGGGTGAAATGGACATTATTTCTATGATATTTTAAAAAATAGATGTAAAAAAGAAGAAAAAAAAAGCCGTGAGAATAATATAAATAATAATACATTTCAACTTATTTTAGAAATAGTATATATTTTTATAATTTTTTAAGAAATTTTTATTTACCTTCACATTTGATGATATTTTCATTTCTTTTATGGCAATCTCTTCATCTTTGTATAACTTTTTATATGAGAAAAAACTAAAAAATAATTGTTAGAAGAAAATTTGATAGTCTGCCTAAAGAGATAATAAAGTCCAAAATGCATGCAAGTAAGTCTTAAATCACTCTTATGATAGGTTAAATCACCATGTATTAAGAATTTACAGGGATGAGTGAATGTTAATTTGATATCATGTTATTTATTTTTCTAGTAAATTAATTTCAAGAGTAAAATTACTTCAAACATTTACCTATATAACCCAATTTTATAATTAATAAATATATATTAGTGATATTTTGTTATATTTATAGATATTTTTATTTATGATACTCTATTTGAAAAACTCTACAAGGAAAATTATTACAATATTTTTAAATATTTTAATTTTTTTTTTGGATTTATACTAAAATTTCCTTGTTTTTATATGTTTTTTTTAAAATAAAAAGTTAATTTTAGAAAAAGAAAAAATAAAGTTAAAAATTGGGCGTTTTATATATGGGCAATTTGGTTGCAGGGCTTGGAAAGATGAGCTTAAAGGTAGAAGACACTGAAAGCTGATCGGTGGAAACTCAAAACTCCCTCAGCTTCTTCTTCTTCTTCTGCTACTCCCTAATTAATTCTCATGGGGAAGTCAATACCCAAAAGCTATCATAATCCCATCTTCTTCTTTCTCTTTTTCTTTCTATTGATCCAACATTCATCATCCAGCTCTCAGCAACAACAACAACAGCAGCAGCAGCAGCAGCACGACGACCTCCATGAAACCCACCTTCTCTTATCCTTCAAATCCTCCATTTCTAAACAATCAACCTTTCTCTCCAACTGGAATCCCTCTCTTCCCACCTGCTTATGGAATGGGGTCACATGCAACAACCGCACCATCTCTAATTTCACTAACATCACTGCCATTAACCTCTCTGCTCAGAATATCACAGGCGTACTTCTCGATTCTCTTTTTCGATTACCTTACATACAATCTCTCGACCTCTCCGACAATCAACTCGTCGGAGAACTCCCTCCGACTATGTTTGCTGTCGCCTCTTCTTCGCTTCTGCATTTGAATTTGAGTAATAATAATTTCACCGGCACACTTCCCACCGGCGGTGTCTCTAGGCTCCGAACATTAGACCTATCCAATAACATGATTTCGGGTTCGATTCCGGAAGATTTTGGAGTGTTCTTTGATCGTCTTCAGTTTCTCGATCTGGGTGGGAATGGTTTAATGGGGGAGATTCCGAATTCTGTTGCGAATCTTAGTTCGTTGGAGTTTCTAACGTTGGCGTCTAATAAATTGAGTGGGGATATTCCGCGGGGATTGGGAGGAATGAAGAGATTGAAGTGGATTTATTTGGGTTATAATAATCTTTCAGGGGAAATTCCTGAAGAACTTGGTGGATTGGGTTCTTTGAATCATCTTGATCTTGTGTACAACAAGTTAACAGGGGGAATTCCTGAGTCTCTTGGGAATCTTACTCGACTTCAGTATCTGTTTCTTTATCAAAATGGTCTCACAGGTACAATTCCTCCTTCGATTTTGAGTCTTGTGAATCTGATTTCTCTTGATATTAGTGACAATTCTCTCTCCGGGGAGATTCCAGAGCTTGTAATTCAATTGCAGAATTTGGAGATTCTGCATCTGTTTAGTAATAATTTCACGGGAAAAATTCCAAGAGCTTTGGCTTCTCTGCCTCGACTACAGATTCTTCAGTTATGGTCCAATGGATTTTCCGGCGAAATCCCGGAGTTACTTGGAAGAAACAACAATCTCACCATTCTCGACGTTTCAACTAATTTCCTTACAGGAAAAATCCCAGATGGGCTCTGTGATTCTAAACGTCTTTTTAAGCTCATCCTCTTCTCAAATTCTCTCATCGGCCAAATCCCACGGAGTCTCTGTTCTTGCCAGAGTTTACAACGTGTTCGCCTCCAAAACAACCGTCTCTTCGGTGAATTATCTCCAAAAATATTTACGAAACTGCCACTATTGTACTTTTTAGATATCTCCGACAACCAATTTTCAGGCAGAATCGACAGCAACAAATGGGATTTGCCGTCTCTCCAGATGATGAGTTTAGCGAGAAACAAATTCTCAGGGAACTTGCCGGAATTCATAACAAACGACAAAATCGAGAGTTTGGATTTCTCGGGGAACGAATTTTCAGGTTCCCTCCCGGAGAATATCGGAAGCTTATCAGAACTAATGGAACTTAACTTAAGCAACAACAATCTGGGCGGTGGAATCCCAAATGAAATATCTTCATGTAAGAAGCTCGTTAGTTTAGACTTAAGCCACAATCAACTAAGAGGCGAAATCCCAGTAATTCTCACACAAATTCCCGTCCTTAGCTTCCTTGACTTATCAGAAAACAAATTCTCCGGCGAAATCCCACCAGTTTTAGCCCAAATTCCATCACTCGTTCAGATAAACATTTCCCACAATCACTTACACGGAACATTACCAGCAACAGGAGCGTTTCTGGGTATAAACGCAAGCGCCGTAGCCGGGAATGATCTATGCAGCAACGAGATAATAAGTACAAGCAAATTACCGCCATGCAAAACGCGTCATTACAACAACTTATGGTGGTTTATGTTGGTATTAGGCGTTGGCGCGTTATTGATTGGGACAGGAGTGTTGATTACAATACGTCGTCGTAAAGAACCAAAAAGAGTCATAGTAGAAAACAACGACGGAATATGGGAAGTGAAATTCTTCGATTTCAAAGCTGCAAAATTGATGACGGTGGAGGCGATTGTATCCCCGCCATCATCGTCGTCGGAGATTCAATTCGTGGTGGAGAAAGACGAGGAGAAGTGGAGAGTGGAAGGGAGTTTTTGGAGTGAGGTTGAGGAACTGGGGAGGCTTAAGCACTTGAACGTTGTGAGGTTGTTGGGGTCGTGCCGGTCGGAAAAAGCTGGGTATTTGGTTCGTGAGTATGTGGAAGGGGGAGTTTTGAGTGAAATGGTTGGAAGTTTAAGCTGGGAACAACGTCGTAATATCGGTATCGGAATTGCCAGGGCTATGCAGTACTTACATCTCCGGTGTTCTCCGGGAATAATTGCGTCAAATTTGTCGCCGGAGAGGATAATCGTCGATGAGAAATACCAACCACGGCTCGTTATCGGACTGTCCAAGACCACTATTCCTTCACACTATTCCTCCCCCGGTACGTACAATTTTAAACCTTTCATTACGAAATTCAATCATTTTTAATTGCTATATTTATAAATATTATAATTAATTTTACTATATGTAAAATAATATTGAATTGATATAGATTGTAATTTATAATAAGGTTAAAAAAAATACTTGTTACCCACCAAATTTTAATAGGAGAACAAAAACAAAAAGTTTTCTAAAAAGCAAAAAAAATCAAATGGAGTATTAGTTTTTAGTTTTTTTCTTTTAAATGCCAATTACCTTTTACAATAGATTTTATCCTTTTGGAAAAAATAAATATTTGAATGATTAACCAAAATTAAAAAAAAAAAAAAAAATAATTTTGATTAGTTTTCAAAACTTGACTTTTAAAATTTTGGAAGCACTTTTGAAAAGTAGACAAAACAAAAGAAACTCATGGGTGAGTAGTGGTGAGTAGTGTTTAATTAATTATAAGTTTTACTTTTTTTAAAATGATTATGAAACAATCTTGATTATCCATTATACTTTATATCTTAATTATTTACTTACATGGTTGTTTTCTTCACATTTTCTTATTTTCACATTTGCTGTATTAAGAAAAGTAAATTTAATGATTTATTATGGTAACCTTTGAAGAATATTGATATAGGTGTTATAGCATTGTTTAGAAACTATTGTGTTCAACATATATTTGCTATATACATGACACTTAGTTATAACATGTATATACAAAGTTAAAATATATTGGAATAACGAAATTAATAAGTACATGATTTGAAATTGTGGTCAAATTTGAGCATTTGCATGAAGAGATATATATAATTCAACTCCATGCACATGCAGAATTTATCATATAGGATGAAAGCTGGCTAATATACTTACATGTAATTATTGGATTACAATTATACGTGACAGAAGTTAAGGAATGTCAAGACGTGACAGAGAGGAGCAATGTATACACTTTGGGAGTTATTCTCATCCAATTGCTAACCGGTAAAGGACCACTCCATCGCCAACACCTGGTTGAATGGGCTCGCTACTCCTACTCCAATTCTCATATCGACACGTGGATTGATGGCTCGATCATCGTTACAGACCCGAAACAAATCGTTGGGTTTATGAACTTAGCTCTCAACTTCACCGCAGCTGATCCTATGGCAAGGCCGTCCTCACACCAAGCTTACAAAGCCCTACTCTCTCTTTCTCGGACCACTTGCTCTTCTAAGCTTTGCTCCACTTAGGTCATGTCTATTTTTTTTCTAGTTAAATTTTGGAATTTTCATTTTTTTTTGTTTTAAGTTTTTAAGGGTATTATTTACAAATATTGTGACCTAAGAAGTTAATGTTTTTGTTGGTTATGTAGTATGCTTTTTGACCTATAGTATAGTAGTAGTGAAAGAGTGTGTAAATTAAAGTAAAAGTACTGTAGATATGTTATAATGTCAATGTTATGATCACTTTAATTATATAAATTTACTGTGTTCTCTTCTCTTACTCAATTTATAAGTAATTTCGCAGTTAAAAGAAAGTCAAATGTGACTTTGATCTCTCAATTAATCCCACTAATATCCCTTCAATATATACATCTTTACTCCAATTAAACTAGTTTAGGTGCACTCTCTAAGATAGATTCTTTTTTCACAAACTTTTCTCAAAAACTAGCAAGTATTAATTTCAACGGCTAAATTTTCAAAAGTAAGCATATATATATATATGGTTTGATATTTACATAAAGAAATTGAAACTTTGGTGAATATTAAAACATAAAAATTTATTAGAAATTAAATTGGATTGAAAACCGTCAAATTAAGATGATGTTTCATGAACAAATTTAACATGTATGAATATCAAATTTGCAAGTTTCTTCAATTTAATTGAGTTATATTTTTATTTTAGTCGAAAGTTAAATTTTTTTCTATATTCTAATATAAAAAACCAAAAATGTATTCCAAATACACGTTGAAAGGAGACTAATTGTAGTCTAAATTGAATCATCTTTGTCTGAAGAAATTTGAATAATCCAACGTGATTTTTTTTCAATTAGATCAATGTTTAAAAGTTAGTACGTAGTATTTAAAAAACATTAGTATGCAGTATATTAAAAACACAATTTTAAAGTAAAAAGGACTTTATTGTTTTAGTTTAATTATTTGAATCATCTAGGCTACAATATGTCATTATTTGGTATAATTTCATCTTTTGAACAGTTTTTCTCTTATTGTATTTTTTAGTTCTTGCTTCAATGGAAACCTTTAATATAATGAATTAAAATTTGTCGATTCAATCATGATCATTGGTTAGACGTATAATAATTCATTCATTCAAAAGACTAAATTAGAGATCACAGTATGATTTAGTTTGAAACTTTTTTTAGAAGTGTGATCTTAATTAAATTTTTGTAAAGTTCAATAATATATGTAGTCTATTTTAGAAGACTATTATAATATGATTGTATATAAACCTAATTACACATGAATACATTTTTCTCACACTACTCTATGTGCACTTACAATATTAGGGATTAACTAGGAAAAGATAATTCAATTAACTATGAATCGATCATTGACGATTATACATCATCATGTATGTTTGAAGTCCATAAGACTTGAAGTTAAGAAAGAGAGAACCTAGAATATATGAATAGTTCAAAGCATCGAATTATTATTTATATTTTACCTAAAAAAATTTATTATGCGGGTTTTCATATATTTAGAAAGCTATGTAAAGTTGCTAATTGCAGGTTGTTTAGTTTTGGATGGATTATGTACTTGGAGTTCCAATATAATCTTGGGTCTCATGTGAGGAATTATAGTCCATCTACATGATCACCAAAAAGAAAAAGAAAAAGAGTAATTTTCCCCTTCATCTTCATTTCAAAACTAAAGGCAATAGTCTATTTATCTTATTAATTAAAGAATGTGTGATGTTTCTTGACTTTTCCAATTTAGGGTTCTCAACACCTTTTTGACGTGAAATTGTATTTCAAATATTTTGCCAAAATTCAATACTATTATTTATAGACTAATGTATATATACCAACAAAAAGTTGAGCTTAAAATGACACTAAACATGGTTCTACGTTGAAATCCTCCAACTCTACTTTTAGGTATCTTGTTGACACACATAATCTATAGAAACCTCATCATGCCAAAAACCCAATAGAGTATAACATGTGCATATTTCGAATACTTTCCTTGTGAATACGTATTTTGTTTGATTTGTATATTTCAAATACATTTCCTCTCAACAAGTTATTAGATAGAGAAGAAATCAGTAAGAAAAAATTACAACATATAGAGTTGATTTTCACACATTATTGTTGTTCTTATACTATACATGTTAACATTAAGAAATTTGTTGAAGAAAAAAAAAAGGAAAAAAGAATTAAGCATATATATAAAGAAAAAGTTGAGAGGATTAAAAGTGATCCAATTAAATTTGGAACAAAATGATATATATCTTGTTGTTTACTTTTACATAAGCCAAATATTGAGAGAGAAAAAGAATATACACTAAAACACAAATATATAATCCATATAATTATTGGATAGATTGTGAGAAGATTTTTTGTTGACAAACTTAGGGAATAAAGTTGATTAAGTTTGTATATATATATATGATGACAGCTTATAATTAAATAACTAATCATGCACATATATAATAATATAAATATGGTTTTAATGAATCAATCAAATTAATTAAACCTTGAAGGGAAAATGGATGGTTGAGAAGAGAAGAGAGTGATTTACAATGAACCACAGCTTTTGAACATAAAACCCACAGAAGGTGTTGAAGTTGGAGATCAGAAAAAGGGTAATTTAGAGACAGCATGCGGGACATAATTTTGCTGACAAATTATAGACAAAATTGTACTACGTACAACAACACAATTATATGTTTCTTCTTCTTCTAATTAATTGATTAATTTGAGGTTTAATTTTACTTAATCACAACACAATTATTAAGCCCTTAATGTTGTACCTAGGTTTATTAGTTTAATTACACTCCCACTTTTTAGTGTACTTAACCCTAGCTAGGGATGATTAATTGTACTAAGCTAGGGTTTTAGACACTGATTAAACTATATATATTAATTTTGAGGTTTTCCATGATTATTATATAAGATTAAACGTCTTTGACTTTAAAGTCAATGATATATTAGTACTCTAGTTTTGGTGTTTGTTTATTTTTCTTCTAGTAAACAATGAAAACAAAAACATATTAAGAATAGTGTAACTAAACTTTTTTTAAAAAAAAAGTAACAAAGATTTCATTCTTGATAATGGATGTTCTTCTAATTCATATCATCATTGTGTTGACATATGGTTTTGAATATATACTTTTTTTTTTCATTAAATTCTAAAGCTAATTAAGATTAATAAGCTAAATTAGGCAGAAGAGCACATTAAGGGAAAAAAGGAAGGCATGCATGCTTTGATTGAGGATTTAATTAGTGTATATAACTTCAATAATGAAAATGCTAAGGAGAAGAAGAAAAGTGAATGGGTTGGTGATGATTGAATTAGGTCAAAGAGCAAAGTTTGAGTTTTTTTTTTCTTTTTTCTTTTTTTTTTTGTTTTGGAATAATAAAAGAAAATTAAAAAGGAAAAAGAAAACATTCGATTTGTAGTGGAAAGGTAGAAGAGTAATATAATTAATTGTAACATTATTGTCCCCAATTGTATGAGAGATGGATCATCTTTATAATTTGTCGCATTATTGTCGGAGCTTTGGGATGGGGTAAATCAAACCCTTTAACAAAGACAACACATACATATGATATATATCATATATCATATATATATCTCTTAAAATTCCTTTCCATTTCTCTATTAAAGTTAATGCCTTTTTTGCTTTATACTCTCATCCCATTTTCAAAACCCTTTCATTCTCTTCTTTCTTTCTTTCTGTTTCTATATCTATATATGCACGTATATCTATACAAAATGGTAAAAGGCGCGCTTTTTAATTTTCTTTTAAATTATATTACTCACGTAGTAAAGAGGGATTGAGGATGCATCGATATATTTCAATTAGGTTGACACTTATTCTAGCTTTGCACACTTTCACTATGTCCCAAGACCAAAATATCATTAGTAGAATGCAAGGTGAGCTAGAGGGAAGCTTAGAAAAAAGCGAGACCGAGAATATAGAAAAGACCTCCCGTATGGGGAAGAAAGGCTTTTGAATTTTATTCAACCATTTTCCTCTTGTTTCATCTTCCTTTATGTTATTAGATTCTTTGTACTTTCAAAGATTTCTTTTTTCGCTGTTCAAATGTGTGATAATTGAGAAGTTTCATGATGAGTATGTATCAAAAGTGAAATATGGTATAGGATGCATGAATGAAATCAGTAACAACAAAATTTTACATAGTTTATTAACGATGTGTTAAGCTATTTCTACAAGTAGAGGGAAAATGATTTTATTATTAAAGAAAAATATGATCATACTATATATATAGATGTGTAAACGTCAATAGGGTCATAGGGTTTTTTTAGAAATATTTACAAGATGTGTGAAATTAATAGGTTCACCAAAGAATCCCAACTAGAGCATCTTCATTTCTTAAATATAACAAATAAAAGCAAAGGAGACAATCTAAAATACAAGAGCAGAGAGAGAGAGAAATATGGTCACCCTTTACTAAACAGTCCGGCCTAGATATTAGAGGGTTTCGTATATTTATATATGTCACCCTCTAAATATAATCCCAAAACCTAAATTCATAAATAACATTAAACATATAATCATCATATATATATATAACAAACCAAGAACAGCCCAACAGAAACATAATCAAAGGATTTAATGTATGTTTATATCTACAACAGTAAGCTACCATGTATTGATATCCCAAAAGCAACTTTTTTAAAAAAAAAAAAAAAAATTAGTAGTGGTAATTTAATGAATAATATATGAGAAAAGAACAAACCAAATGATGCCACATACACCCATGTTGTAAAAATTACAAGCTTCAAAGTACATCCAAATTCAACCCTCTTTTTAAGTTGATTATATTGGTTTCTCTATTAATAATTAATTAAACACCAGAAAAAAGGAAGATTATTATATATATATATATGGACAAGAAAAAGTTTGGTTGGAACCAAATTTGATAAGAGGTCAAAAGGAAGAACAAAGGCTTTGGTTCTAGCCCTTAATAATGATCTTTTTTTTTTTTTTTTGGCTTAGAACTTTGTGTTATCTTTTGAATTTTCATCACACTTTTTCTCATTTCACCTTAAAAATATATGAATATCTATATATATATAGAATGTGTGATGATGGTGGCTGCAAAAAGAAAACTTTTTTTGGGTCTTATGAGTGGTGGATCAGAATGGTCATTATGGGGTTCACATAGTTAGAAGATTCTTTCACAAAAGCAAGAGTATAAACACAAAGATATAAAATAGCTGACATTATTTTTCGAGCACACCCAGCTACATTTTGCTGTCACATTTTATATATATAATGTCAAGTGCATTTCACCTTAAAAGCCTAAAAAAGAAACTTAAAATTCTTCAATCATAGTCCTTGGAGACCATGCAAAAGGCTCTTTGCCTTTCTTCCCCTTTTCTCATCCTTCAAGTGATATAATCCATCAAAAAGCTTATTAACAACATATTCCAACAACTAGTGGACAGGTTCGGATACACTCTAATTCAAAGTATTCACATTCAAATCTATCTCAATTATATATATATATCTTCTTCACCATTATATATTTCTCCCTTCTTTTCTTTTCTTTTGGTAATTATAATAATTGTACTACATGTGCATGTCTTTTGTTGATATTGCAACGGTCACAACATATTGCCTCATTCTTATAGTTCTCAAACTTTATCTTAGTCACTAACTAGAATCAAAAGTACAAGTTATACTATCCTTAACTTGTTTATGCTTTTGAATTTATATGATATAAGAATAGGATGTTTGAGTTTGAATGACTAATGAAGTTATTGACTTCCCTAATATAATATAATATTGAATATACGTAATTTTTTTTGTAACATTTCTTTCCCACCAAAGTTTTTACTGAAAGATAAATGCAAAAGTATTGAATAAGAGTGTGGTATTGAAGGAAAGGAAATGTTCTCTAATATTAACAAAACAATTTTTTTAATAATATGAGATATTGAATCTCTAAATCTCGAGATTAAAAGCAAAGATTTAAGTCAATTGGTTTTTTTTTCTTCTTTTGCATGCTTTCCCTTTTTCATGAAAATATTTGAATCTATCCGATATAAGTGATATACATTTCCCCATTTTATGAATTATTTGTTTACACCCTAAACCCTAATTTATTTGTTTGTTTATTCTTATTATTTTGCAATTTTACATGCTTATTTCAACTATTTTTCATTACTACTTCAAATAATTGTGAATGTAAAGAATTAGTACTGATATAGTTCATTAACTTTGAAAGAGAATAAACTAGAATAGCTAAAATATCATATAATGTTGATGAAACTTTGCGTTGTTTGGTTATTGTTAATGTATAACACGTGGAAAGTCACGCCATTTCTCAAATTAGTGATGAAGTTACATATTGTCAATTTTTGGACTAATCAGTGGTTAACATCTATTCAAAGTTGAAATTCAATTGGTAAATCTTGACATCGTGTGCATTTGTTTCGACTTTTTTTTATCAAAACGAATAATTGTAAATAGGGCAATTAGATTTAAAATAATTAAGTATATAGCAATTTTTCTATATTTACAATTTTTTAAAATGTTATTTATACTTTATAATTATTTTATTTCTAAAATAGCCATCAAATTAATTATTTCTGTCCAATTTACTATTAGCATTTGGGCTCAAGTACAACTGAGCCCAAGAAAAGATTTTAGTTGAATCAAATTGCTAGCCATGCTCAACATTTAATTAGTTGGGCCCAAAGGGCCATATCTTTGAACCATCCAAGCCCAACTTCAGAAAACCCACATCAAAACTTTATCAATAGAAGAATGAACATACACATGTTTCACTTCCTAAATCAAGTTTACGCATTCAACCGAGAGAATTCGAGAATCAAACATGAGAACTTAAACTACATTCGTATATATATATTTACATAAACACAATTCAACTCAACAAAATACGTTCTCTCATAAACTTCTGATAAACATAAGATGTAATTATCTCCTCGTTACAACATGTATAGCTTTTGGGTAGGAATAGGATGGCATTAATGACCAAGAACAGTTCAACAATTTCATCACCAAGTTGAGAGAAACCTCTCTATAAAATACCTAGTTATAAATAAATAAATAAAAACAATATAAAAAGTGTCACGACTAAAAGGGTTTAAATTAGTACATACTTCCTTGAGGCTCAAACCTTCACTCTCTTATTATTTGTTGTATACTAGAACAAACGTGTGCTCGGTAGAATTATAAACTATTAACTGTCTGTGATCTTTTAAAATTAGAATGACATCACATTCAAAGTTTAAAGATCAATTAAAACTTACTAAAATATTGAATATGACATGAGATATAAGATTGAACCTCTTAAAGACTTGTGATCGACCTTGGTATAACTCAGTTTGTAATCCTCTATATTGGATCAAAATGATCAAAGGTTGGGATCACACTACCACCACACATGTTTGAACTTTTAGTTTGCCCTCTAAAAAATATTTAGAACAAACACACTGTGACTCTTCTTCAATGAAAATTCTTAATATTATTTTATAAAGTTTGATTAAAGAAAAAACTATACTAACAAAAAAAAAAATCAAACTAACAATAAATTTTAAAAAACAAAAGTAGTGCAGGGACTTGAATAATAAAAAAAGAAAAGATCTGGGACCAAAATGGTATTGGTATGTTAACCTTCTTTTCTCTCCCCTTTTTATCTCTTTGGGTTTGCAGTCTTGTAACTAAAGCTTTTCTTTTTTTTAAGATTTTTTTTATTTGGTTCATAGGTTTTGGGATTTGCATATTAGTACCTCATCGCCAAGAATTGTTACATTAGTACCTATCTTAATCAATATTACCAAACAAGCTGAGTACAATAATATGGAACCTGTTTCATTTGATATGTTCAAATGAGATGAGTGTTTGAACAGAGATTTTGAGAGATAAGTTTGGCCAATAAAAATCCAAGATATGAATTAATTAGTGGTGGAAAGGTTAAGAGAAAGTTAATTAAGATATGGGTTTTGAATAGAAAAAAGGAGTATAGTGATGGTGGGGAGTGGGGAGTGGGGAGTGGGTGGGTGAGAGGGTGGGTGAGAGAAATTCAGCAGACCCACTTCAGAGAGAAAAGCTTTAGAGGCAAGAACAGACATTAAAGTCCAAATAAAAAAATTAAAAAAAGAAATCAATGAGTGTTGCTGCTTTCAAACTTCTATTCAGCTTTAGTTCAGCCTCATTTATCATGTCTTGACATGACTGGGCCTTACAATGGAAAGGAAACTGAACTGAAAGAGACTTCTTTGTTCCAAAATTTAAAAGGAATGGTGACTCCATATCAGAAAAACAAGTCTTGTGAACTTACAGGCCAAATGGTTTGTGTGTCAGCAAATGACTGTTAAGTTGGGAGGAAAGATGAAAAAAAAAAAGAATTTTGGGGTTTAAGTCGAGATTAGAAGGATAGCCATGAAAAGAAGTTATATTGAAAAAGAGGCAAATGACCTTCAATGTCCTCCATTTCCATGGCAAGATGCTCCACCACATTTGTATAAAGAAAAAGAAAAGGATAAGTTTCACAAAATTCTATTTTTGAAAAAATGAATATCAGTTGAATTTTGTTGAACTCAGGAAACGAGAGACAAAAGTAGAGAGGTAAAGTTTTGCTTTTTTGACTAACCAAATAAAAGAACTTGCTCTCTCCATCACAAGAAACAGCAGAATAAGACAGGATAGTGGGATTATATAGGTGGGTGGGTGAAGTCAGAGATCAAAGTTTTGATCTTTTCTCTTTACAGGCACACCATAAGAATTGAATGGACAAATAATCAAAATCACCATTTTTCAAGTCAAATGGTACTCTGTCATCAAATTCTCAGGTTAGAGCTTGAGCTTGAAACAGATAAGGACAATATCTCGATCGGTACAAAACTTGTTCGATGGAATTTGAACCCAAATGAGATTTGTTGTCTTAATATTAGTTAAAAGAAAATATATATGAACTAAACGATTCAATAACTAATTCAACAAAGAATATACAGAAAAGTGGGGGAAAGAGAGATTAGGGGCAATATGCTCATTCATTTAGTTTTAGGTTATTTTCATTGTTTTTGAAATCTAAGTTAAAGGAAAATTTGATCTAGTCTAATTTGTCATGTTCCTACTTTCTGACTAAGTGTTTCAAACAAAAGACCAATTCATAAACATGAAACAAATACAGTGAGCGTTTTCTTCTTCATTCAAAACCTTCCACGCCACAGCTTTCTCATAGGATACTGCCCTTCCCATGCTTGATAAGCAGACACCCCCTTGAAGACAAATGAAGCCCTAAAATAACACAAGAAAAATGGATTACTTAAATGAATGGTCCAGGTAAGGATGCTTGTGGATACAAACTGATGAATTAAGATTTTTGCCTAATCCAGGGCAAGCATGCTTGTGGATATAAACTAATCAAATTACTCATGGTAAAAATACAAAAAAAATTGCAGATCTTTTCCTTGGGGTCTGGATTTGGAGGCTAATAGACAGTCCAAAATTTACTTGTATTAAGCCTCGGGTCTGTTCAACTTTCCCTTATGGCATTTGTGTCTTCAACATTAATTTAATTATTCAATAACTCCCTTTTGGTTAAGTTAATTGGAGGAGATGAAAATTGTATGCATAAAGAACCCATAAACACGGTTTTGTATGAAAATTGTTTGGCTATCATTGGGTTCATAGGGAAAGAAGGGATTCGTTGGTTATACCTGCTGCATTATCCGTGGGAACTCTGAAGCTAAAGTTTTCTTTCCATTGTCATCAAAAATCTTCTCCAGAGTGATGTCTTGGAGAGCCACCAGGGTTGTCTCAAGCATGTCAAGTCCAGATTGATTTGCAAATGTAAAATTTGGCAATGCCTGGATGTTCACAAGATAGGATATAACTTCATAAACAGAGAAAAGTGAAGACTTGAGTAAATTACAAATGGAAGCATACTATTCAACAAAAACCTTAAGCATGGCACCATGTTCATTAGGCCTTAGTTCTGTACATTTTATTTTTTAGTTTTTGGAATCTTCCATTTATCTTAATCAAGGTTGGAATCTCTTCTTTTTTTTTTCACTTTTAAAAAAGATCTTACTATTGGCAGAGATATCTCTGATATTTAAAAGAAAGAGAATTTTAAACATACCTTCAAAGAGCAGCACATGACTGCATCTGAGTGATGCCAAAGGGATTTCAGAACGGACTCTTTTCCTTCATTTTTCAGTAATTCCATGCCCATATAGCACCTGTAGGGAAGAATAAAAGTAGATTGGAATCCTTCTATTAGCCTCTTGCCTTATAACATATGTATAAGAGAACAAAGCCGAGGAGGGATGGATGAGTTTAGTTCACAGTAGTAAAAATGCCAAATACTCTAGCTCGGCTAAGACTTTTGAGAAGACACATGTAAGCGAATCAAAATCAATTCAAGACAGAATTCAAAATCTATGACAGAAAACAATAGGGAACAAGACTTTTAGAAAAGACATAATCAAATTCTTAGGTTTATGTTTGAACGCAGAACTTTTATACTTCACTAAAATATGAACACCGTTCATATTCAGGCATTATAATGTTCTATCAATTAGGTTGAACTTCCTAGTTCACAAGGTTGTAATTAGGGAAGCAATTGGTTCAATAAAATAATTACTAGAATGCGATGGATTCCAAGATACAAATATTTGGTTTACATTAGAGAAGAAACATGTTTATGTTCTATTAGATCCTGACCATTTTTTAATACCAAAGATATTGATTGATATACAGGAACAAAAGGTATATCTAATCCACCCTACTACTCGATAGGCTTCCTCCTATTTTGTCATTAAAGTAATTTTGAATTGAATATTGAATGAAAATAGTAACAGCTAAGGATTTTTTGGAATACCTATAGCTTTGAGTGATCCAACGAGCAAGTGTTTGTGCTTCAGGAGCACCAGCTGGTGTCTGAAGGTTAGAATGAGGACCAAAATTTGAAGGGGAAAGAGCCAGTGCCACCCTTTGAACAGATGCTATAATGCTCCTGACATATTGCCGTGCCATTGCTGCAACATTATCTTGAAGGTGAACATCAAATACAAATTGGAATGCAATTGTCATCACAGATTTTGATTTTCCTGATTGACCAGCGCAATCACCAGAAGCTCTATTCCCTGCAGGTCCAACATCAAGAGCCGAAGCAAGATCGAGTGTGCGGTTTGGACTTGAAGCATCCTGTAGAATTAGCAAATGTACAAATTTTATATCCAAATGAATACAATTGCAGAGAATGGAGAGGAGAAAATAGGAGATTTGATTTTAAATGTTTACCATCCCAGAATCAAGAGGAATGATGCGGAATCCAGATGGTAGAATAGGTGCATCATCGGAAAAAGAGGCATCAATTGGAGCAAAGATGAGTTCAGCCGAAGTACCAACTGTATTTTCGTCCACACCGTTGCAAAGCTGCGAGTAGAGCGCCATAATTAATAACAGTGGTCAGTGACAAATGACAACATAGATTTGAGATGTACACCACAAGTATCCATCTAAGCTTTATAATATGAGATTCTAGCTTAAACCCAGACTTAATAGTTGACATTAATTTATATAATTAAAGAAACTACTGCTTACTTGGAGGAGGAAAATGTCACCAGGCATAAGCATGTCATCCCTATAGTGGCCCACGTTTTCAAATTTAACAACTTCCATAAACTGTTACCAGAAAGAAAATTTAAATCAATATTTTGAAATAACAAAGAAAACCTGGGGTAATAGGGTATGTTATCCACAAAATTGATGCCATGGGAAGTTATTTCTGTTTATAAACAGTTGAAAAGACGGTACTTGCCTCTTCATGCTCAACTGTTTGCGCCAAGGGAAGAATAACCTGACCCCCAAAAGTTCCAGCATGAGACCCTGGTAAACCACACTGACCGGTCTTAATTGCTGATGCTGAGTAAGCATCAATACTGCTGTCTGCCCATTCCGATCGGTGTTCTCTCAAGAACCTGATGAGCATTGCTTGAGTAACATTCTACAAAATAAAAAAGATAGCAAGAACAAATAAGAGAAAAGAAGAGCAGGTAAAAATATACAAGAATAAAAGCTTCCAAAGAAATATCTTGTGCTGAGAGTGGTTAAGCATAAACTTGGTAAAAAAAAACTAGCTAACACAATGTTATTGTCAGTTGGGTGTGGTTTAATCTCAGTTGGATTTTTATTTAACTCTTTCATAAAAGATCACTTGTTTTCCATCAGCCTACAGTGTCCAAGGCATGTCCTAGTTTTGAATCATCAGAAATGGAGCAAAAAACAGAGAAGATGGCACAGGTTGAAAAAGAGAATTCTCCAATTTATGATTGATGAAATGGTAGAACGATTTGATATATATAATATAGAACCTTCTCAATTGCTCAACATCATCTACATGTCAGCTCACTAGCAAAATATTTTACCTGTAATAACATTGACGCTTTGGCACAAAGCACAGCGTTGCTCATGGATGGAAAGCCATTAGAATATGAAATATTTGCACCCATCATTGTCTTGCCATGAGACATGTTTACAAGAAGTGTAACATCATCAACGCCATCATTTTCTAACAAAGACCATCCCTCATCTGTAAACCCATTAACTGCTTCATTGAAACCTCTGCAGAGTAAAATCCGTTAATACAATTAAGGAACCCACACCCAAAAGTGAAGGGAATGTTTAAGAACAATATGGGCTACTTCCATTGCCACGTGGTTGTAAGATGGAACCCCATGCTTCTCTAATAAGCTACTCTCAAGTCAAAATCATATTTACCTGCTCAATTTCTGACTAAGAGCACGAAGTGCAGCAGGTCTTCTTCCCCAACCAGTAACATTTGGTTGAGAAACTTCTTGTGAAATCTGCCTCAACAAGCGTAATGCCTGGTCCAAAATAACGAAAATTTATTGTTATTGGGGATACAATCTTCAAATTTACATGGCTGTTCAATTTCCAGTTTTCCATTTATAGAGCCATCAGATAAATTCAAGACCTGAAGCAATAAGATGAAAAGAAAAAAAAAGACTTACTGCCATTGTGTTCTTCTGAGCAATCAGAGTAGATGACTTGTACAATGGCCGCAATACTTCAGGCACGCTCCAAGGCTATGTTCATGTAAACAATAGGTAAAATTATAAACGTGAAAATCAGAGGCTAAGAATAACTGTGCTTTAAATTCAAAGTTTTACATACGTCCAAGTCCATGTGATCGACTATATGGATTATTGATCCACCACCTTCACAAGGTCTTATCAAATAGCCACTTGGTAGAATTTCTGCTCTTACAAAGTTTTGGACTGGAGGCATACTTGGACCATTCTGAGTATTGTTAAGAGATCTTTCACAGACCTAAAATGCATAATACAAGCATATTACATAAAACATTTAGACCAAAGTAGCAGAAGCAATGCCCAAGGTGAGGCATTCACATACCACAAGACTACCATCCTCCAAAACCGATGTGTATCGCAGCAGCCAGAAATCACGAGCAGGTGCCAAAGTAGTAGGTGCATAGAGCTAAATCAAATCAACAAAAGTTTTTTTCATTTTCATATTTTCTTGCAAAGTCTGCAAATTTGATACAAACAATCTAGTATCTAGTAGTAACCCACCTGCATGTACAGAAGCTCAATGGTTCCTCCATTTCCAGTAGATAGGACATTTAGAACATCAACGGCACGGCAATCGCGAAACCAAGAAGGCCAATCTTTAAGAATTTCAGCCACCTTCATGAAACAAACAATATAAATTAGATATACTCATACGTCATGCTACATTAGACAAAAAGTTAACTACTTTGTGTTTAGAAGGACTTACTCTTGTAGGTTCTAGACCCACAAGTCCGCATGCACGAGCAGCAACTCCAGTGCATCCATGAGAAATAGCAACGATTCCAATGGAATCCGGACCAGGCTGCTCACAACAGACATTGATAAAAATCAGAAATTTTGAGAACAACAATTTTGAATTTTTTTTCGCTTTTTATTTTCTAAAATTGTGTTTGTTTTGGTTTACATCTATGATTTAATTATTAGCAAAATTAAAAAACAAAAACTAATTCTTTGGTTTCAAAACTTTGCTTGAAATATAAACATAATTTTCAAAAATCAAATTCTATATTCATCTCTATTCCAGGACGCTTTGAAATTTCCTACAAAAAATCTGCCTTCCAAAAGAAATTAATATTTGTTTTCTCATGTTCCCTGTCCTCTTGTTATCATTTAAAAAAATAATGCATGATCTTTGCTGAGTAGTCATATTAAATTTACAACTCCATGATTCTCAAGCTTAATAAATCTTACTCTTTTGCATTCCTCGAGAAGGGAAAATACAGATCAGAATAGATGTGACATTAGCAGAGATGAAAGTAACAGACAACAGAGCAAAATTTTCAAAAGGTCTCGATGATCGGGTCATCAAGATAATAGACTTTGGTATGTTGCTTAAAAGATTGGCAAAGTTTTTGTCGTTTAATTATTATGGCAGTAAAAAAAGATTCATTTTTAATTACAGATTAAAGAATAAAGCAAAAAGAAGAAGTAACCTTCATCCCAGGCATTTGGACCCACTCCACAGCAGTTCCAGTAGCCTTTGAAAGAAACTCTGCTAAAGTCTCCTCCGCAATGGACAAAAGTCTAGAAATATGCAAACCCAAATTCTCAGAAAGCATATTAAAGAAAGATAATTTCTAACACAAAGAACAACACAAGAAACAAAAGGAGATTGATGGGAATGGTATAATGATCAATAAGAAATGCTAATTCTACTAACCCTGCGGGACTGGCATCCTTTGGTGGATGCGGCGGAGTTAAATTCTGTTGACCACTTGTCACCACTGACTCGCAACTTGTGTCAGTGGTGGCTAAGGTCGCCTGCAAGATGAACAAATTACTTTCATTTCAGCTGATAAGAAATGTTTTTTTAATTCAAAAAAGGTAAATAGCAAAATGAAATCAGTAATCATCTTCTTCAAATGAGCAATTATTTCAAAGTCATGGAAGAATGTTCTTACATTCTGGGATTGTTGACGAAAATAGCTGTTCTCATACACAAGCTGTGACACTTGTTTCTGCAACCTATCGTTTTCCTCCATTAGGAGTCTATTCATAGCTGTCAGTTTCCTGTTCACAGTTTGAAGGCGTGATGCTTCCTTCCTCTGCTTCTCTCTACATCTATACAGTAAAAAAAAAAAAAAAAATAGGATGTTGGAATTTCAAAATTGTAACCCACTATCAAAACCCAGAAAGGAAGGAAATGATTAGAAAGAATACCTCCGATTTTGGAACCAAACTTTGATCTGTTTGGGTTCGATGTTGGAGAGAATTGGGCATTCCCTTATAAGCTGTTGGCGGCGCATAGAACTGGGTTTTGGACATTCATAATAAAGTCTCTCAAGTGCTTCCACTTGCTCCGGTGTGTACCTAACGTACTTCCCATTATCCAAGCTGCTCATCTTGCTAGCAGCGTCCTTGCAGGCAGAGGTTACAGCCATCATCCCCACTTAAAATTCCCATACAACAAACAAACAAACAAACAAACACCTTTCAGCTACCAAATATCTTAGCAAAAGAAGACCAAACAAAGAATAAAAAATTACCAGAAAACAAAGACGACCCTTTTTAATCGAAGCAGAGTTGCAATGAATCAAACACAACCCCTCTGTTTTTCCCTTCCCCCCTCCCTTCCACCCACCAACTCATATAAAACACAAAATGGCCATAACAGTCCAAAAAATCACCCAAGAATGGTCGAAGAAATGTTGGGGATATGAAGAATTGTGAAATGAAAATGAATAAAGTTGGGAAGTATAAGTAACAGGTTTGGCACAAAGGATCAATTCATGGAATACTCTGTTGATTTTGCTGCGATTGTGTGTTTGTTTGTTCGTGAAATTTGGTTTGGCAATCTCCCACTATGGACTTCACTAAATAAGATTTTATGGTCTCCCCTCTCCCCTCTCCCCTGTGTGTTTTTCTTTCTTTGTGTTCTCGAGAGAATGAAAATGGCAATCTACCGCGTGCTCAAATAGTAATATAAATTTGAAAAAGTGAGTTTATATCCTATTTCCGTCACCATCATCTATACTTTTAGTTTTTGTCTATTTCCATTTTTTCTATTCTCAAAAATCTTTGCTTTGCTTTCCTTTTTTCTTTTTTCTCTCTCTCACCCACTTTCTTGTCCACTCCTAAAATTACATCTTTACACTTTGAGTACAATTCAATTTATATGCCTTCATATATCATCACTCCTTTAATCCATTTCAAAATCTCTCTCTCCTCATTTTTCTGAACAGTAGGAGTGAGTATTGTTACTCCCACGAACCAACATTGAACCCACTATGATCGATTTCAATTGTAAAGCAATAAGCATCAATCTCACTATTGATCAGTTTAGATCGGTTTTAGTTAGTTGGCTCAGTTTTTTAAGACTATCATACTCTCGAGGTTAATAACAATATACATAAAATGACACTATCAATAGTATGAATATGTTTGAAAATATTATGAAAAAAATCTAGAGATGATTTAAATTGTTAATAAACATTTTAATGTTTTAAAATTATTAGTTAACATATTAATTATAAGTTCAAAAATTTTGGACACAACCTCTTAATTAATAGTTTAGAGTTAATTTCAATAGTTGGTATACTTTATTTTTAAAAAAAATCGTTTTCTATAGTTCTAATGAGAAAAACGATTGTTTTATTTCCTTCTCAATCTCAAGTTTCTTTGACAATGAATCCAACACACAACACGACATTCAATAATTAAAAGAACAAAAACAAACAGATATACCTTTTTAACAAAAGAGTTTACATAATTTGTATTCCATTTTACAAATATAGAAAACCAAAACAATCAATTTATTTTGGAACGTTATCAACGATATCGACCTTTGAAAAGTATATGAACTTTTCTAAATTTAAAAAGAAACCATAATAATCTTGCAAATATTTTTTAGTCGAATTACATACAAATGGATAGATTCAAACATTTGATTTATCATGCGCGTAGAGTATCCAATATCGAATATTTGAACAAATCGATCAAATCAATTATTCGAACGACGTTAATGTTAGAGAAGACGGTGTTATTTAAATGCACCAAAAAAAAGTCATAAATGCACATTAATCTATATATATATATATATATGTTTGTAACATTAAAATTAGAATGATTGGAAAATGATTCAAAAGAGTTGGGTGATAGGAAAGGTAGGGTTGGCATTTTCAAAGGGAAATAAAGAAAAAAGGTGATAGAAATAGAAATTATTTTTGGTGCCTTCTTGATGGGGATAAATATATATATTCATTATATCATATCCCTAACCAACTTTATTTAACTAACTAAACTTTAATCACCATCAAAATTAGGGACCCAATTGATTGCTTATTACTCAAATGATCTACATATTTTCTTCTTAAAAAAAATTAGGTGATTCGATTTCATTTTGTTCCCACAATTAGTGCATTTATCAATGTGTTGTATAGAAGAGATGATATCAAGAAGTTGAATTTATGTATCATATGACTTAATGGATATATAAGACAAACCGAATATCTTAATTAACTACACATCAATGCTTTGATTGACTCTTCTAATTAACAAACAATTGAATTTTGATGTCTTCACTAAATTATTAGACAATGTTGATCTTAATTAATACAATTAAGGTCTACTAATTTTAAAATTAGGCTAGCACTTTTTTTCCATTAATTTTAAGAAAAACTCCGTGCTTTCTCCTCTCGTGTCATGATTAAAAGTTCATTTTATTGTAGTGTTAGTTGTTTTTCAACTTGGTCTAAAGACGACGACACTCAACTAGCGTTTTATTTAAAGATAAGAAGCGTTACAAGGCGATCATCATAAATCGAGTCTATAACTTTTTAGTCATTTATCAAAAATTTGTCTCGTTTTTAACTAACAACAACAATAACAATGAATAGTGCAAATTAACATAAGATTATAAAGATTAGAACCAAATGTATTCACATAACTTTTGTTGAATTAATCCTAATAATTTATGCAAACAGCAACCCCCCTTGATTAATGGGTCATTAAGCAGAAAATGGCAGACCAAACCAAATGCTGCTTTTTCATTCTTATTTCTTATTTTTGTTTATTTAAAGATTTATATAAACACTTAATTATTAGATAAATTTTGCTATATATATACATATTTAAATAGTTTAAATATTTTATTATTTTAAAAAATCATTATATAAATAGGATATTAAAAAAACAAAAAGCATATCCTAATCTCACCGTAAAAGAAGGACTCTAAGTTTTAGTGTATGAATTTAAAATGATGTATTTCTTTGTTTGTAGGCCACACCACTTTGCAACTATTATTATTATTATTTATATTGCACTTCTAATTTTAATATTCATAATGTGCTAAATTATTAATTGTATTTAATTTTTTACTTTATTTATTAAACTATATATATATATATATATATATATATATATATATATATAATTTCCAAATGAAAAGAAGGCAGCTTGATCCATCTGTGGTTTTCCTTTTGAAATTAAATTTTACACAAAAGCTATCTACTTGTCCTTTTAATTAATATCATATTGATTTCTTCTCAATAAATTATTTGCACGGTGGAACCTATTTAATTACATTTTTACTTTTAATTTCAAAAAAAGAAAAATTAAAGAGAGGTGTATTTTAAATTATCTTATTATATCAACATATTTAAATAGCGATTGGTGTTTTAAGAAACTTGTTTTTAAATAATTATATTAGTGATGGATCACATCACACCACACCACACTCCATTGTTGATTCGGTTCGATTGATTTTCTTTAACTAATAATATCGTTTACAAATTATTGTAAATATTTATAAAATATAATAATATTTTTAGATTTTATCGATTTTTTTTACATGGTAATTATCCTAAAAACAATTGTTTAATCACTCAATTGTGATTAATACTTTCTAAAAATAAATGGTTGGACTTTCAAAGGTGGTCCAAATTTATAGAATAATATATTAAAAAGAAAAGAAAGGAATATACATCATTTAAATAAATAAATAAATAAATAATTGAAGGAAATTGAAAGTGGTATCTTTTCAGATTCAATTTCTTGTTTATTGATTCACTCAAAATGATTTTCTCCTACACTACACTTATTAAATCACAAATTTATTGACATATATTTCAAATTGTAATTTAGAAAAAAAAAAAAAAACTATACAATAAAACTTGACAAACACAATTACAACTAAGCTATCTACAAATATTAAACATTAATAAGGTTCAAGCCCTCAAACCTATATATATATATAGTCCTTTTCCTTGTTAAGGTTAATAATTATTTCTTCCATTTGTCAAAACCAAAATTGTTTGACATCCAAATTTATTTTTATTTAAAAGAAAAAAATAAAATAGTATAAAAAAAGAGAGAGAGAGAAGGGGAATTGGGAAGAACGTGAAGAGAAAGGGAAGGTGTGTACGTGTGGACCCGAGAGAAAGGATTTGGGGGAGGAGGGAGGGAGGGAAGCAGTAAGCACGCGTGACATTTGTTAACTTTATAATCGTGCTCCCAATACTCTAATTCAAAAGCAGTGCGCTTTCTTTCACAAATACAAATACAAAATAAACCCCCCATATTTTCTTTGAATATATAGTCCATAAAATATAAAAATGAAATTAGAAGAGAAAGGCATTTTAAGATTAGAAGAGAAATAGAAGAGGTAGAGGTAGAGATGGGGAAGGAGAAAAGAGGGAATGATAGAAGGGGACCCAGAAGGGGGGTGTCGCTTCTTTCGGCGTATTAGAGTTTGCGCCAAAAGACGCATAAGGGACATTCTTATGGGTATGTGGGGACATCGTGTTTCCCCCATTTCTATTTATTTACCCTCTCAAACTCTTACATTTACACTCAAAATGTAAAAAAATAAAAACTATCTTCTTAATTTAAAATGTTTCTGTTCCTTAATTACCTAACAACTTTCACTTATTCTACCCTTTGTCTCCTCCTTGGGGTTTTCCCATATATTCCCAACCCTCAAAATTATATCTTTTATTTTACATCAACAAAACACACACAAACACACCTTTTCTTCTTTTTTTTTTTTGACATATTTACCACTTCTCAACTCTATTTTCAACTAACCCTAGGTGGGAACGAATCCACCTATGCTAAATATGCCATATAAACGATTGAAGAATGGAGAGTGTTTGATTTAATTGTTTTTGTGATTTGTATGGGATTCATTACCTTTCTTGTTATTGTTACCCATAGTGTTAGATTTATGAATCTAACATATCTTATTTGTACCTTTAAATTTATTTGTTATTGTGTTAGGATTAAACGATAACAATAAGTAAACATGATCAAAAGTAGTTCAATTATGTTTTTCAATTCAAACTCATTACAATTTGATTCATCAATTGAATGGTGAACGGTGAACATGGCTTGAACTTCAATTATATCTAATATCACGTTTTCTAAAGTCTTATGGGTGAATTTTTTTCAAGAAGATAAACTCAAAGACATTTGTTAGATTTGAATATCATATAAGTTAGTATGATGTAATCAAATCAAGATCTACACCATCTTAATCTTAAAAGAAAAAAAAAAAAAGTTAACTCATTAAACACAAAAAATCAATTTTATGTTAGAAAAATATCATAATTCAAAATTCTTAGGTTATGGTTTTAAAGTACCATTTTTTCAATGTTTTTAGATCAAGCATTTTAAACAACAAACCATCCTAGAATAATCATTATTTTTCTTTTTCTAAAAAATATGTATTGCTTTTACAAAAAGAAATCCAATCACTTTCCTCCTAAATCATCAGCTGACCAAAAAAACACCCACAAAAATGAAATTAAAACATTAACAAACTTTAAATTCCAAATATATAACTCAACGGAATTAGATTCAAAAGGCTATTATAGGGACAATACAAAATTTTATTTTGAAGATCTCGTATTGAGAAAGAGGAAGACGTCTCACCATCTCAATGAAAATTGGTGTAATCGTAGTGTTAGTCAATCTAAATGACCTATTGTCGTCCCAATTCTCGTCCTTTCAAATGGGACCCATTACTACTCATTTTGTTGTCTTTCATTCCCATGCTTTCTTCAGATTTTGTTCCCTTTGTGTTCCTACGTTTATTCAAATCATTGGTGACGTTTTTTTCACAATGTTTTTTAAATTTTAGACTAAGGTTTTGTGGTTTTTTAGTCCAATGAAAATGTGTTTCAAAATTAAGGAAGAAGACGTGTTTCTTAAGTTTAAAAAGACTTCAGTCTCTGCCGCGCATGCCGTTAACGACAGCTAACAAAGAAACAACATTACTTCCTGACTCTCTTACAAACCTTTAATATATGTGTGTGTGTGTGTGAGAGAGAGATTAGAACCTTCATTTTCAATAATATGGGGGACATGATTTCAACTACCAATGAGTAATAAACAAGATTAATTTCTGTTACAAATTATATCAAATTCACAAGGGGAGAGAGAAAGAGAGATTAGACAGAATTGAAATCAGGTTGTGTTCAGCAATCTTGAGGTTCAATTTTTCAGTTGCACAACTTTTATTATAAGATTAAATAAGAACAAACGAATGTGGCAATCATTATAATAGAACCAATTCTTCTTGTACCCTATTTAGTTAAAAAAAAAAAAATCAAACTTACTTGAAGACAAAACTGCTGCTGCTTGTAAGCTGTCTAACGTGTTCTTCAGGGTGGTGTAAGTTCATGACAACGACGTTATTTTGAAAATAACATTAATGATAATATGACTTCTTCCCATACCCAAGTCAAGAACAAACAAACAAAAAAGAGGTATCAAAATGAGTTACTAGGGACGACAAGAGGAACTGATCAATTAGGTAAAGATATGATATTGAGAACCTAACAAAGTCAATAAGAGTGGCTATCATTGAATTTGTTGTATTTAGTGAGAGTGATTTCATAAGGAATTTGGGTTCCACTCTCCCATTTGGAATGGAATTCCATATATTTGCATTACTTCAGGTTCTAAATCGGTCCAGTATACAGCTTTACAGAACTCTCACGATACAAATGAAAAAACTCAGGACTGAAATGTCATCAGTTTATAATTGAGCTTGCAATTCGAACCCAATACATGAATCATGATCGAATTCTGTTCTCTCAGGATATTATAACTAACTAACTAACTCATATGGAATATAGATCCTATGATGCGAGAAAGAAAGAAGATAAGCTGCTTGGTTGAATGAAGCACAACCTGATGATGCCTATTATTTTCCATATGCATACTCAAGTAGGCGGCGATCAAGGTCAAAATGCCTGCAGAGAAGTCGCTGCAAAAAGAAAGAACCAAGAAGTTAAGAAGAGACTACTTGGATCACAAAAAGAAGCTAACTCAATCTATTTGTTGAAACATCAATAGAAAACCTCCTCGCTATAGAAGGTGATCGATCCTCCAACATCATTCATTGAAACTTGAAAGTCTCCGCGTATAGACATTAAGTAGGCCATGTATTTGGAATAGATTGGCCAATACTAATTATAATTTCAACATAATAGTTAAGAAATACACATTAAGAATAAATTTAGGTTGCTTCAATTCAGAAGCAATCTCGAGGATGCGAATTCAAACCAGCTTCAAAGCACCTTCATTATTCACAAAGACAATCACAATCCCACCAAATTTGGTTGTCCATGGCAGATAAAGAAAATTTCAGAAGCAGTAAAATTCATGAAATAAATGGTGAATCAGTTTTAACTTTTCGCCTTCTTCTTTTTTTTTTCTTTCCTTCTTCTAATTATAACTGAAAATAATATTTGTTGCGAAAAAACTAAAAAGATGAAAATGAAAATTGCCTGATTGCATCCTAAAAAGGTTAATACCACGAATATATATTGTTAAATGGTAGAAAAGAGAACACAAGGTTTACGTGGTAAAACCCTAGAACAGGAAGAAAAAATCACGACAGAGAGACTCTTTTATTATTTTCACACACAATGAAAGTTACAAGAGAAGATAACTCTATAGGCTCTAGCAAACCCTAATACAAAAAAGGGAATAAATTTAGGGTAAAGTAAAATATTAAAATACCTCGGGGCTATAAACTATCAACAAAGCCTCTTATTTCCAATGTACATTATACAAACATACATATACATACATACATATGTGTGCTGTGATACTTTGAAGTAGTATCTTACTCTCAAAGAAATGTGGGAAAAAGCAGACGTAATATTATATTAACAGTCATTACCTTCGTAAGAAAAGAAATAGCATCAGTATGCACTTTACATGAACTAATGCAAGCATGTTGTCTTCTCTAATTATCTGAATTTGTACGCCTAAAAACATTAAAACCCCCAAAAGAAGATTACCTTGGTTATTGGAGGGTATGGTTTTATTTCGAAATCCAAATCTGGAAGGCGAGCAATCTCAGCTGCATTCTCAAATAAGATATAGGTAGGAAGCTGGTTCATACTTCCTGATAAATTCATTAGGAAGTTATAAGAAATTCTGATTGCAAAGTCTTCACAAAACTGAAAAACAACGTTCAAATTTAGAACGAAATCTTAAGACAATTACCACCAAGTGATATTCCAAATTTAGCAGCAACATTTGGAAAGAGCCCAAGATCAACTACTCCAAACGATAGATGTTTGTTTGAATATCTGCTTAAGAAGACGTGAATACAAATCTAAGCTACTTCAAGCAGAAAGTGTGAACATATGGGGGGAGGAGGGGGAATTAGAACTACAAAAACAATATCGGTGTTTCAGATCCATGGAGCCGATCTAGAAGTCTCAAGGATGAAGATTTCCAGGATTTCATATGTGAAACATGAAAAACTTTTATATTGAATTTCAACAGAAAAAATGTCACCAAAGATATAGATTAGAAAAACTACTAATACAGAAGCAACACAACTTCTTATAAACTTTTCTCCCTGAATCCATGAACAAAGTAAAAGGAGAAGTACTTACGTAACTGATAACTCAGGCAAGCATCTGCTAGACCGTATGCAATCAGCTGAGAAAGAAACACGAAACTCAACCTACCAATTCAAGAAAGCCATTCATTAAAGACTGAAGAAAATCAAAGAAAATGAGAGTTCTTCATGCATGATAAAATGACATACAGATTATAAGCATTTGAACTTGTCAGTACATTTACAGTTGCTCAAAGGTTCAAATATGGATTTACGGATTTGCAGATGTTGATTCCAAATTACTGGAAATAAAGTTATTCTGAGGACCAAGTCAATAGATTCAAGTAAACATCCCAAGAAAAAAAAGAACAGGAAATTAATTTCGATGCTGGGAATATTATGAAAATTTCTACTGCACTAAATTATTCAACAGCTTGATCTTCTTTACATAATCATTAACTTATTACTCTCATTTTCTTTTCATAACCTAAAAGTGTCTATGCCACCTTGCAGGCATCTCGAATATACTCACATGACAATGTTTTACCCTACTATGTTTGGTTGCCAAAGTAACTCATAAAATATTCAATCCAAGTAGGTAGCTACCTAAGAAGCACAAACAAATTAGTTTGGGTAATATGTTTGTGTAAGACACTTGGTCACTCCACATTTGTTGGACATGAGTTGGACACTTGTTACCACAGTAGATGTGTTAAACCTTAGGTGTACAAAGCCAATATGAGTCTAACATTTGCTAGACACATATTGAGTACATGTTAAGCATATTAAATAGAAAAGTAAAAGTATAAGGAAAAAAAAACAATGAATTTTAAAAGATAAATACATCAAACTCCTCACTAAAGCATACAAGTGCATAAACTTGTTGACTTTGAGTTTTCTTCATCGATATATATTTTCTTGAGAATGAATATTTAGACAAAATGTGCGTTGTTGAGGGCTTGTGTGGCTATGTCCTACATTTTTAAAAAATGGCATGTCATCTAAGCCGCATGTCACATCAACATCGACATAACGACACATCATTTTTAAAAAATTTAATACAGACACAGATACGACAAGAACACATTTATTAAAACAAACATTTTTAAATATAATAATATTTAAACATGAAGGAGATTCAAAGTCAATGAGTTTATTTATTTCCTCGTTTAAAAAATTAATTTGATACATTTTGCTTGCAATTTTTTTTATTTGTATCATATATGTGTTGGCTTGGTATATGTGAGAAGTGTTTGATGCATGTCTACCAAATACTGGTTCTATTTTGATTTTGCACAACTAGTGTCTAACACATCTATTGCACTAAAAAGTGTTTGATATGTGTCTGAGAATTGTCCACACAAACATGCTAACGAAAGTGAAGTGTTTGTGTTTATTAGCATGTCATTGTATTCGTGTGTTGTGCCAGATATGAGTCTCGTACCCATAGTTGTGCTTTTTAGATGCAATAGTACTTAACCTCATTCCTTCTAAGCCCTTTAAGTATTTACATGGCCCCTATTCATCACTAGGCCAACCTATCCCATCGTAGTTAACAATCATTGACTTATTTAATTGTCTAACATGGCTTCATATATGTAGAATATAATTTATAAGTATAAAATCCTAAGAGCTATGCTATTTCAAGTTTCATCATGAAATCCTCCATATTGCTTTGTCTGCCAAAGAAACTTTCCTATATCAAATTTGTACTATCGCTCTCTCTCTCTCTCTACAACTAGAAATAGTTTTAGAGGTAAATTAAGCTTCCTGCCTCGAAATGTTGCAACTCACTCAATCAAGTTGAAAACACCTACTAGGCTACTATTACTGCGTTCAGTTTGACTTCCATTGGTGAATTGTTCCAAGAAAAAATGTGTAGTAACCAAAAAAATTATAGCAATAATAGGTAAAGAGACTGCAGAATGAACCAGCCAGAATCTTGACTTGTTGTTCCCCTCAGTCAGCAAGGATTCCAGCTGCAATGGAGTTAACTTACTGCAGGTACCTAGAGAAAGGAATTTAACAGAAAAGAAAAGGCATTTTTTATAAATCACATTGTAAGCAAATAATTTACACTACTCACTGGAGAATAATTTGGTTGTACAAGGCTTTTATAAGATCCCAGGAGAGTTACAAGACAAAAAGACATTGGACGGTAAACTTATCTTATTTCAAACCTGATCCTTGGAAGACAGGCTGTTGAGTAAAAACATATATCCCTGGGAAGAAAGAAGAGGAAACAGCATACTATCATATAACAATTGAGTACCCATCAACAACTTTATGAACATGGACTAAGACAAAAATAACCCTTACCTGTGAACACGATCACATACCAAATTGCAAGGTGATAATCCATCATAGAAGCGAGAGCAACTAGAAAAATCTGAACGAATTGACACCAGGTGAATGGATCACTGAGCAACAAAGATATTACAAGAGACCCGCTACAGCCAAATAAGACCAGAGTGAAACTACGGTGACAACATCAAACTCTCTACGAGCAGCACAGCAACGCATAGTTTCACGAAATTTTCATCAGAAAAAAATTCCTTAGTCCATAACGAAGGGAGTAACTACCTTAACAAACAACAGCATATCGGCAATAAAGGCCTCCGGCGTCTCTCTTCTCACCGTCTGGCATCATTCAAGAACTAATTACTCATATTTCCCAAAGATCAATCAATATAAATCTAACCAATCGAAATAAAAGCATCCCCAACTCTGTTTAACCTAAAAATAGAAATTAAAATATTACCATAGAATGTGGAAGATACCTTAAACATGTAGAAAATCAGAAACACCAAAATCGCTTGAAGCTCCTAAAGAGGTGAAGAAACAAGAAAACAATAAATAAAATTAAGTTGTCCGAATACAAAAGGCACTAACGATACAAACAAGAAAAAAAATGCCGATAAATAATTGTATCAAACTGGAAAAATGAGGATTATTACCCGGCAAAGAAGAAGATGTGTGATATTATAGAAGAGAATATGATTTGCTGAGCTTCGAATTACAAAATAGGAAAAGAAGGCTAGAAAATGAGAAAGATAGTACGGCTCTGTCATCATTAGATTCAGCCACTCCCCCGGTCGGAAGTTGCTCCACTCCTGCCTCCAATCCACCATGGCGATTCACCGTTGCAAACCTATAGATCTTTCTGCGATAATAGAATCCAACACCAATGATCACAACACCGTGAACGATGCTATCCGTTGAACGTCGACGAGAGTTTTACACTTCCCAGTCTCCAGTCCTCCCTCCCCTCCGAATTGAACGACTTAGACCGAATCGTCGTAGGTGACATTGGGCTGGACTATAACTCATAACAAACATCCCTCCGGTATGGGCCCAATCATGGGCCGACTAAAGCGGCCCACGTTTTGACCCAATTTCGGACTGGACTAGAATCTACCAAAACTTGTGTAGTCCAAAAATGATAATGTCTCATACAAAACCCATAGTCTTGATTACATTTCAACTCAATAAACAATTTTAAAGATTGTGTTAAATTTGGTCCACTAATTAGCTAGCAGGAACAGTGAGTAGTTTGTATATATTTAAAAAAACAAGGTTGAAGAGGGGGACTTAGAAAAGAGTGCAAGGGGATGATTAAAATGGGCATTGGGATCAGAAATTGGTGAATACTAAGGTAGGGAAAAAGAATGAAGGAGAGAACCTAAAAAGAATATAATGATGGGGAAAAGAAAAAAGAAAAAAAAAAAAAAAAGGGAAATAGTAATAAAGTTGAAAAATGGGAAGAGGAGAGAGTGTGTTATTGTTAAAATAAAGACCACATGGATTTAGAGACAAGCAACCACCAAGAAAGCAAAAGGCAGAACCGACGTCTCCCACCACCCCATGTGACATAGCCGGGAGAGAAGGGGGAAAAATGGGTGTTATGGAGTACGAGTAGAATAGAATAGAAAAGAAGCCAAATTGCACGTGCCTTACCCCATCCCCTCACGTGATTTAACTAATAGTTCCCCCACGTGGTATCTGAAAACTCAAGCAATAATAATAATAATAATTCAAAACGCACCGTATTGTTTGCGTTACTTTCAATTTCAATTTCATTTTTTTTTTCTTTTTATTTTTAGTTATATATAGGCATTGGCATCACCTTCAATTCACTTCACCGCCAGTTTAGGGTTTGGACACGAGCGATGCACTGAGTCACATGCTTGCCTGACATTGGGACCCACTCTATATCACGTGCATATTGGACCCCATCTCTCTCCCACTCCCATACTCTCTTCTCTTCTTACTCACACCCTTCCACGTTACACCTTCCCCTTTAAATTAATACTCTCTATTTTTTAAAATCTGCACGAAACAAAAATCAAAATTTAAATTTAACAGAAGAGAAGAGAAGCTAAGGATTATTGAATAGAAAGTAATAAATTGTGTGAAATTGGGATTGGGAGAAGAGGAGGACCTTATCCACTGCTAGGCAAGTTTGCCTAGGGATTGTTATGAGACTTATGGGCAGGCCCCGCTTAACCCACCTTCACTTCTAGATCTCTGCCACGTGTTTTCTTCTTAGCCGACAGTAATTTTAACAACGTCCCCTTTCTTTCTATTTCTCTCATATGACGCCCATGCATGCAATAGCAAACCGTAATAAATTTTTATCATTCTTCACTAACAAACGACGTCGTTAATCTACCCATTTCTAAGCCACGTGCCTCCTTTGACTTTCCTTGTTTTTTTTCTTTCAAAATTCGTTGGAGGAGAGATTTAACTTTAAAATCTTTTGATTTTTTTTTGGGTTGAGCTGAGGGGTTCCATTTAGTTGGGTTAGTGTCTT
The DNA here is from genome assembly GCA_025688845.1 of Cucumis hystrix. NCBI lineage: Eukaryota > Viridiplantae > Streptophyta > Magnoliopsida > Cucurbitales > Cucurbitaceae > Cucumis > Cucumis hystrix. The sequence goes on along the minus strand of CM046886.1, from coordinate 1,376,983 downwards.
CTAAATTAAAGAGTCTTTTTTTTTTTTTTTTTTTTAAGAAAAGTTGTTTCTTTTGTTGTTATAGTGTTTCTCTCTCATCTTACATAGCCATAACTCGTCACACTTCACTCTCGGCCACTCTCTCTCTCACTTTTTTCTCCTTCTCAATCGCTATTTTTCTCACTATTTCCCCAATTCACAAACCCCCCCTCTTCGTTTTTGTCCACACTAATGGAAGGACCCGAATATTTCCAGCCCGGTTTTTCCTCTCAATTTTCTACCGAAGGCCGTCAGTCCTCCGATGTAAATAAAACTATCACCTCCGCCGCACCTCCCACTACTGCCGACCATTTCATCGTCGAGGACCTTTTGAACTTCTCTAATGACGATGACGTTGTCTTCACCGATGGAACTTTCGATAACCAAACCCCTACTTCTACCGATTCTTCCACTCTTACCTTACTCGATTCATGCAATTCTTACCCCAATACCGGCAATGCCCACAACTATCATTTCGCCGACGCTAATTTCTCCACGGACCTTGGTGTTCCGGTACATTATACTCATCCATCGTTTTCCTCCATTTCTCTCTCTCTCTCTCTCTCTACTATCATTTCTCAATTAATTTTGTTCAATTTTCCAGTACGATGACTTGGCCGAGCTGGAATGGCTTTCAAATTTCGTGGAAGATTCTTTCTCCACCGACGATTTGGAGAAGCTGAGTTTGATTTCCGGGATGAATTCCCGGGCCGACGTCCATGACGATGACGCCTCAAAAGCTCGAGAATTTCAGACCGGATTCAACCGGAACCATTCACCAGGTTTTCGCCACGAAATGTCCGTAGTTCCGGCGAAAGCCGCTCGTAGCAAACGGTCTAGGGCGGCGCCTTGCATATGGAATTCCCGATTATCCGTACTCTCTCCCACAAATTCCTCTTCCGAAACCGACGTTGTCGTCACGCTTACGCCACATCCAAACACCGCCAAGAAAACCACGAAGAAGAAAGAAATTCCGGATGACACGTCGTCCGCCGCCGGTAATAACGGGGAAGGACGTAAGTGTCTCCATTGTGCCACCGACAAAACGCCCCAGTGGCGAACGGGACCAATGGGTCCAAAGACGTTGTGTAATGCTTGTGGGGTCCGGTACAAATCCGGTCGTTTGGTACCGGAATACCGACCGGCGGCGAGCCCGACGTTTGTACTGACAAAACACTCAAATTCTCACCGGAAGGTTATGGAACTGCGGCGACAAAAGGAAATGATGAGAGCACAGCAACAACAACAGTATCTTCATCATGAGAGTATGGGGTTTGATCATGTATCAAACGACGACGATTATTTGATCCATCAACACATAGGCCCACTCTATCAATAGCTTCTTTCCACCTCCATCAAATTTGATTTCCTTTCAAGTTTTTTCCTGACAATTAGAGTAAAAGAAGAAAGAAAAAAAAAAAAAAAAAAAGAGAAAAAATGTTTTTGAATTTGGTGGGTAATTATAATTTCAAAATTCTGATCTAGAGTTACTTTACCTTGAGTTAAATTTTTAGATTCAAATTTCTAACAACTTAAATTTTGAATTTAGCACACTGATAATTACTTTTCTTAAAGTTGTCTTTACTTCTTTCCATTCCCCTTTTTCTCTTTTTTCCTCATCTTCTTCCCTTTATTATATATTAATATTAACTCCCAGCGTTTGACAACCGACGTAACTCACTCATCGGTTTATTACCTCCATCATTCATTTCTAATTACTCACTCATATAATAATTATCCGGATGGGATGAAATGGAAATTGAAGAGAGGGGGGTGGTTTATAGAATTGTGTGACATGTGTTGGGGGGAATTGAAAAGAAGAGAGAAGGAGGGGAGAAAAAAAAAAAGAAAAGGTAATGTCTTGAAGTTGGCAAAAGTACAGATAAGAGAGAAATTTATTACAGCAGTGGATTTTTTTTGAAAAAAGAAAAAAGAAAGTGAGAAACAAAAATGGCAGTAAAATCTCAGCTGATCCAATGGAGGTTGAAATAGAGAATGTTGAGAGGAAAAAGAAAATCAGAGGTAATACAGGATTGTACAATATGCACTGTACTTTTAAAGAAAGAGAGAGTTAAGTTTTATTTTTTTTATATTTATGAAAGAAAGAAAGAAAGAAACAAGTTAAGAGTGTAAGGACAATTATGGTAATTAGTGTTGCCACTGCCAGAAGGGTAAGAAGCAAACAGAATATATTGGTTTATAAATTATTTTTTATCAATCATGGGATAATTGGTAATAATTGATTACTGATTTCAGATTCACTTTTTTTTTTTTAAATAATAATCAGTATACAATAATACTAAGTTCAAAAGTCCAAAACCTTAGGATTAATCTTTTGGGTGGTCACAGTCACATCACATGCCTCTCTTTCTGCACAAAAATACTTTTATAATTATTATCAATATAATAATTATTACTATATTGATTATGAAAAAGAAATATAATCTGACTGCAAAGTTAAACTTAGAATTCAAAACTTAACCCCTCGTCATTAATAATCTAAGATAATCAATAAGGAGAGAAAGTGGGAGAGCATTAACATGGTTTAATGAATATGATTAATACTGAAACGAGGAGGGAGCTGTATAAAGCAGAAAATTAGTTTAAATAACATAATAAATAAAGCTGCATCCTGAAATCCAAACATTAAAAACAGAGCAAGATCGATCAAGCAAGTGGGAATCAAAACATTTTCAAATTAAATGAGATTCATTTTCAAGATGTCTCTTCTTCCCCAACTCTTTTTTTTTCTTTTCTGACAATCAGTTGTCTTTCCAGAAATATAAACCCTAAAGTTCCTCCGTAATTCCTGTCTTCTATTTCTGTACAAAGCAAAATAAAAGGCAGAGCGAAGGCAAAAATTGAAGGTTCCTAAAAGGGATTTCTTTCATTAAATTGTGGTAAAGAATTGGATTTAGGAATTCACAATTGGAAGCAATCAAAGTGAGGATATGGAAGGGGTGGGCACATGAATGTGTAATGGTATTATGTGGACATGGTAGCGACATGGTCAAAGAAAGTTGATGAGATATGAGGGAACAATCCAACGACACCGTTTCCACTTCCCATTCACAATCTCACGTGCTAAAGATACTTCAATACATATATTTAATTACTTTATTATATACATATAATATGGTAATATTCGCACATTCAACTAAAGATACCTAATACCTACGTGCGCACTACTAATTTATCATATAAGACTACATTTCTTTAGCAACCTGCAAAGGGCCTTAGAGTAGCAGAAAATTCAAACTAAAGGCTTGCCAAAAATCAAAGAGAAGTGCTGAAGAAAGGAATAAAACGAAGAAGTTTGTAGTTTCCCGTTGCTTGGAAGCAGTGTAATGATGATAACAGTGACAGCAATGAGTCTAATTCACTAGGGAGCAATATTGTGTTTGGAAATATTAAATCAGATAACAAAGTTTATGAGAACATGAGTAATGAATTTGGGAAAGGGGAACACGTTCTGGACTGGGTTTGTCTCATCAGTTATAATCTCAAACTAAACAAAAAAGATAGAGATCGGGGAATCTCGATTAACAGAGTATTTGATTCGCCGTTGTCCTTTCATGTATCCCACACATCAATCAGAGCATGCTCTTAAATTCCATCCCTTATCGCGGCACACAGAGACCCAATTCTGAAACACAGTGAAAAATCAGAATTACTTCAGTATTCACTTCAGGTGGAGGAGAAGCTAATTCAACGTTCAAACAAATGCTACCCTCTAAAGTGCTGATCAATAGACAAAAGCAAAAGAGCATCTAAAAGGGAAGGCCAAACATATGGCAGAAAATTTTTCGATCATTAGATTCAAGAGATGAAGCATCCATCCGTCCTAAATAACATCATTAGTCAGCCTTTTAATTTTACCAATCCCTCTCTCTTATAGTTATCAATCAAAAAGATGCTAAACCTACTATGTTTAAGGTTGAATTAAGGATAAAGCAAAACCTCCTCAGAACAGATGGAGTTACAGAATAAATCTATACACACACACACAACAACAGCAAAATGTGAACTTCATGAATATAATTGTTCTCTACTTCCTGAAAAGCTTGTCTATTACCCTACCCATAAGAGCTACTACATTATCTCAAAATCTAATTAAATACATTAGATTGAGGAACCAGAATTATATTTGGTGTAATTTCAAAAGTGACACATGTAATAGCAATGGAGTTTAAATATAAACTTTGAGAAAAATTGTAAACATAAAATTAGTTTCAGTCATAATAACTATTACAATTGAAACATATTGGATTGACACGAGACTTCTTCTCCGTACGGGAATTAGTTAGAACTTCAACTATTAAACTATGAAGAATGTAGCTCTAGTAGCAAAATCCAGAATGATTTCTATGAATCTATGATTAAATTCCCACAAGTTACGCCCATGATTTAAAAAAACAGGACCCATATTACTAACTTCACTTCTAGTTTGTAAAAAAAAAAAAAAACTAGCAATTACATCAGTCTTTAATCGTAGAATTGTTAATTAGCATAACTCAACTTCATACAGCTCACAAAATGTCACTCTCTTGATCTCGCCAATGTAAAACTTAAGATTTTTAAGGGCAGATTGACAATTGGCAGCACTACACGAATTTATACAATGTACATAACATAGCCAAAAGTTGTATGAACAAACCATCCATTAAAAATTATTCGAGTCCTATAATAATCGAGGACTGCAAGAAAAATAAAAAAGTAGAATTCTTAGAATGTGACAATTATTTCCCAATTTGACCAGGAAGTAACTATTTTCATCAGTAATATGTCAACTCAATTACAATTTTTAGTTACTGTTTTTTATTCAGTTAGTTAACTTGAAACCCAGGAAATACAATATTGAAACCCAAATTAAACCTAAGAAACAATCGGACATCAGAATTCTAAGCAGAAGAAAACAAAGAGTAGAAACTGATACTGAGAGAGCGCAAACAGTAAAGGAACGGAACAAGCATAAAATTAAATTGACAATTCAAACTTCAAATGAGACGATACATTTAGGCAGAATCATAACTTCCATATAAACAACAACCTATCCACAATAGAAAATCCAATGATATACGAGAATAAAAAAAGTTGCTTACAGATAATAAATTATAAAGAATGGAGAAATCAAACTCCTGGGTTTGCACTGCAGAGCATACCCTGTGACAATGACCTCGAGGACAATGAATCGATTCCAAGACAAGAGGTTAGTCGAGCCGAAGAGACTGCGGAATGAAGAGGAAGCAGAGATTGAAGGGAACCCAACTGCGGAACCGACCTGAAGAATTAAAAGCTCTCTGTTAGCAATCTAAGAAATGTAAATTAGAAAAAAAAAAAATGGTTCAATAGTGTTGCGTACCTGAAAAGTGCAGGTGAAGAACAGAGGGTGAAGGAAGCGGCGGGTCTAGGTTTAATGGAGGGTTTGGTAATGGTGGATTTAATGAGGGAAATGGATGGAGTTGCCAGAGATCGAAAGCGGGAAGCCATTGGAAATGATAAGAGAAAAAGTATTGAGAATTAGGGTTTATCAGATACCGTATTGCGAAGTTAGGCAAATTCGTTTTTCTTTATCTTCCCCTTGCTTTCTTTACAATTACCCATTCACAAATCACCATTCATTACTTTTTAGTTATTTTTCCCAACATAAATTACTAACATATACTTTTATTTATTTAAACCCTTTTTTCCTTCCATTTTTTCAAATGAAAAACAAATCTAATGTTAAATTATTTTATTTTTTGAGTAATATTAGAGTAAGTTTGCCGTGATTTAAAACTTTAGAAAGTTTGTTTGTTTTTTTTTTTTTCGGTATAAAATGCAAGAACTCCTATGTTAATTGTAGACTTTTTGACTTAGAATCAACCGTGAACTTTGAACCTTGCTTAGAGAAACTCATAATAATATATAAACAATAAAAATGGTAAAAGAAAGAAAAGTTGATCACTCCACAATGATCAAACTAGCTATTTATTTGTTTCTCTTTCAAGTTATAAAGCATTTAATTATATATATCCCAAATGTTTCCCATGTATATGTGGCTTAAAAACTAAAATTCTATCCTTTGTATTGCTGATTTAAGTGAAATTGTTGAGCTGAAGAAGGCTTTTCTTTTCTTTCCTTTCCCTTTTGAGGTGAAATTCTTTAGGAACTATAATGTTTCAAAATCTATATTAGTTACTTTAAAAACTAATATTAGTAATATAATAACAATAATAAAGTGTTAGTCTGCTTAATAAACTATCAATTACCAACAAAATTAAACTACAACTTCTACCAGTCATCCAACTTCAGTCAAAGCTCATGCAAACGTTTTGAAAAATTGGTACATTAGTAACAAAAAACATTAGGTTACATCCTGAACATGTCAGCTCAAATGTGACTCCTACTTCCCCAAACTACTAGCAGCTAACAGCAATATATACCTAAACAAATGTTTCAGGCGTAACTAATACCAACCTACACCATTTCTTCCTTACCCAGCACCTACAACTTGTTCACCATGTGCATGAACCTGTCTCAAGAAGATGAATGCTGGCGGATAAATTTGTTGATTCATCATTTATGTTTTGAATACATTAAACCAAGTGTGCGTGGTTGCATGAGCGATTCCAATCTGACTAGAGTAAGCGGAGTTTTCCAGTTACTGCATCAATGGCTTCCTTTGGCCCTATTTAAATTAGACGGGGAACATGTATATTGTTAAGAATATGAATTATTAGTTAAATATTGATAATTCATTTTACTGGGTCTTGTGCTATTGAGAAATGTTAAGAACATGAATTTATTGTTAAACTTATCATAACTCAAAGCAAACCAACGTGGATTAAGTGTTGTACATTAACAAAAGAAAGACAACAGAAGAAAATCAACGAGGCAACCACGGAATTCTATCATGGGGTAAAGAAGCATTACCAGGTCCAATGGCAAGAACAGTCTTCGATCCAGCCGAAACCTGCACATCATTGAACTGATTTCAGGATGCCAGCAGCCAAGTTCCGGAGAACTATATGTACTTAGTGAAATGTTAACAAACATGTTTCTTGAGGTGTCCAATTATAGGCACTTTGAACTAGAAGTTCATCAAAATGATTATTGCATAAAAATTTGGGCTTGGAAAAAATCGATTCTTCAAAGAGCCAAGTGAACCTTTCCATCAACTACAAAACCGAGGACTCTATACAACGCTGAACCACTAAACAGTTATTTTTTTCGCTTAGGAGATCCAATAAAATTAACTTTCTGATGCCTAACAATCATAAAACAATGTAATGCCAACGTATGTCAGCATAACATGTGTAGAATCGTTTGACTATGCCAAAATATAGACATTAATAAAACATGTCAAGCATTGTTGCACCCAATTACCCCACCATTACTCATGCATTAATCAAAATGCTTGTAAATTCATCCAAGCAGACAAGTGGAGAACAAAGTTTGTACCTGTGTGCGTCCAGCATCAGCAACAACAAAAGTAGGAAGGCCAATATTCTCAGCTGAATCCTTCAGTTTATTCCTGATTTGAGAAAATAAGTAAATTTAACAACGAAAAAATGTGTAACTTTATTAAATAACCCTTCCCCCGTGCTCTCATTCCTCCTCCCAGAGTCCTCAACACACAGACCTACAAAGTCTTTCCAAAAACCGTAAGGTTTTGGTTTCATGTGTTTATTACCGATTACATTTTTGGAGAAAGGATTCACCTGCTTACATTTCGTGTTGATTCTTGCATGTTACAACTATTTTCGGCTGCCCACATAGTTCCCACTGTCTCAAAAGGTTTCGGTGGCTGCACTAGATATTAGAAATGGGCATAGATATCCAGAAAAGAGAAAAGGATGAAGAATTAGCTGCGTATATGGTTTGATCAAAGCAGATATTCATAAATAGTATAGTATAAGGAATACCTTTGCATTAGTTCTGCATACAAGCCAGTAGCGGCATCTTCACAATTTGACAGAAAAACATGCAAATATATTTAGCTTGAATGGCAGGAAGACGTGAAGTGAGAAACCAACCAATGTAAATAGAAACAAAAATCAAATGCGCATGTAACAAGTATGGAATTCAGCATCTTAAATCTTACGAGCACATTGAGATGCAATTTTTCCAGAACCCATCTTCAGATCTTGCCTAACGACAAGGACCTTCAATTGAAAAGTAAGAATGTCAGATGATTCTTCACAGCAAGACGCATTGTACAAGTTATACACAAGGACTTGGTGTGATTGTCAATTTGTCAGTGTAGTTCCCTTTCTAGTTTCTATGCTTAGGGAAGGAAATCTACATAAGCCATACTACAACATTTCAAGATTTTTGGAACTAAACATAACCAAGTTTGCAAAGTAAATGTTGGATCGTCTTAAATTTATTATTTGGCGCTTCAAATGACCAAGTAAGAGGGCTCACTGGGAATGCCCTCAAAATCTAAGTTACTTCCGTATTTGTCCTATATAAGTTATTTAGGATTTTGGCTCTTTCTGTGTTGATTCTCTACTACGTTTTTTTCTTATCTTGATTTCATAACAGTAAAGATAACTTGTCTAACTGCTAAATCATATTTCACCCGCCCTTTTTGATCCTCAGACTAATTGATTCGCCTTTTAGGTTCTGCCAGTCAGACTACAGGGATACTTGATGGCAACAGCAAAGACGGGGTAAGCACAGAACCTAAAACTCTGCTTAACGATTGTCGAAAGCTAATTTTGTTCGCAATATAATTATACAACTACCTCAAATAGGCCCTAAACTATTCTATCTTACAAGCAATTCACGCCTCAAAATTGAGCCATAGAAAACCATATTCAATGACATTAAACAGGAAACCTCGTACCCTTCTATCGTAGACAGTTGAACTAAAAACTTCTTATTTTGTTCTTTCATTTCATTCTAATTTAGTGATCATAATCCATTACAAACATGTAGAGAAATCACCTCCAACTCGACAGAAATCGAGAAATTCTAGTAAAGTCGAACACTAACCAATTTGAGCTCTTGATCACCGTTATTTGAGGCTGGAGAAAGCTGTTGGTACTTGGACGGCAGGAAATAGCCCTTCTTAGCATTACCTTTACTGGGTTTTGATAAATCCAAAAACAACCCAATAATGAAACCAATTACGAGGCCTGGAATGAAGTTCTCGGGTTTGAAACTCACCGCCAGCCATTCTTTTTCTGGCTTCACTTGCTGCTTCTAACAATACGGAAAGAAAGAACGAGAAAAATTAATTCAAACATCAACAAGAGGGGGTAAAGAGGGAAGAAGGAATGCAACCCATGAAATTGAATACCTTTCTGGAAGACTTAGAAGCACCCAACATGAGCCTTCTTAGAAAAACAGAGAGAGCGGAAGAATTAGAGTTATGGGTAAAGCGCGGTTGTTCTGTTTCAATACCAATATCTTATCTTGTGGGTGTTCTTGCTTCGAATGGCAAAAATGGGAGTTTCAATCCATTTCAATCGAGGGGGCAAGTCGTGAATTGGGCGTCCAATTGTCAAAGGGCAAGCCCAGCGAGTTCGAAGAAGAAGAATGATTAACAAAGGCATAATGAAGGTCCAATACTGGTGGTCCGCTGTTTGGGCCATCTATACTACAGATAACAACAATTATATATCAATTATATAATTTATATTGATAGAAGTTATGTTCATATTGTATATGCATCATAGATTTCAACATAGTTTAGTTTAGTTACACATGGCGTTATTACATTTCGAACCATAATAATTAAGTCTAGAGCAACATTTTAGGAGATTTATAAATATAACAAAATTTGTAATATATTTACTAGTGATATGGTCTCATTAACGAGTTTTAAGAACTATATCTAAATTTTACTATATTAGCAAATTCTTTTTCATTGTTATATGACAAAAACTTTGGACTCGATTAATATGTTTGTAATTAATTTTTTTTATAACAAATGTAGAAGTGTGAATGAAACTTGCGATCTTAGATTAATTGACAAATTATATTTAATATAAACATATACAAGACATCTTTTGCCTTATGATTCAAAGTTCATTCACACAGTACATTTATGTTTGTAACTAGCGATAAACTTGTTTAGTGATGAAGACGAACAATCGAGTGTTGCTGAATGATGGTGGGAAGACATAAGGACGATAGCATAAAGGAGATTTTGGAAGTTTATGTATATTTTTTGTTTTTAAGACTTTAAGTCTAATTTATATTTGGTATTGTTGTTTTAATATATTACATATTTAGTTCTTAAATTTTGAATCTGGTTTTAGTTTAGTATTTACATTTAAAAAGATTTCAATTCCACATTTGAGATAGATATGAGTTTTACCTCAAATTTGTCTCCAGGTTTTTAATCTCAATTTTTATCAATTAATACCCGTTTTCAGTTATTGACATTTTTACCTTAATTTTAAACTAGTATGAAGTGAAATTCTAAAACTATTGAAAATATTTACAAAATATAATAAAATATTTTTCATATGTACATTTGAAAATGCCTATCAATTATAAATCAACCCAAAATTCAAATAATAAGAATAAAATTATAACCTTTTAAAATAAAATAAAAACAATAAATTGAAACTCAACCTAAAACTTTAATTTTCAAAACTTAAAAATTAAAGATAAAAAAACTTATACAACAAATAAAAACTAAAATGTCCAAAATATATTTGGGAGAAAAAGAATTCTAAATAATTTCAATTTCCTTACTATATTTAAAAATACTCTTCTGAAAAATCATAAAAAAATAGCAAAAATACGTAAAATATTTAGAATTTTTGTCTTTTGGTATAATTATTATTTTTATTTAAATTTTTGGAAAACCCTAAACAAAAACAAAAGTATATACATAAATAGACGTACATGCATATACATAGATATAGATGTGGACAAGAGACATTTTTTAGTGGCTCTTCAGCCTTCAGTGATAATGTTGGGCCTTAAATGGGCCCCCAAAACTTGTTCAGCCTAAACCCCAAAATAATAATATATATAATAAATAAAAATATCCATTTCTAGAAAGCTTCTTTGTTTTGTTGTGGTCTATGCTATGCCCTATGAACTATTACTAACATTACAAGTCAAATCAACCCTTTCCCTCCCCATCTCTTTCTTCCATTATTCCCATTTTCCAATTTTGGATCTTTTCCCTTTTTATAAATACTATTTCTAAAACATTGCAAATATATATACATTTTGATCATAGAGATTGAGATTAATTGTTTCATTCAATTTTTAAATAACATAAAAAGCTTCACCCCTTTCTTTGATATATCCCATTCTTTCTTCTTCCTCCTCCTCCCTTCTCACTATTCTTTAATCCTCTTCTTTCTCATCTCCTATTCTTTCTTCTCCCTCTCGGTGGGTGGTTGCAAACGGACGACAGGGCATAGCACAAAGTTCTCGGTATCCAGTCGGAAATGAAGCTTTTGACGTTGTTCTTTTATTGTTCATTCATCCGATCGACGACATGGATTCTAAACGAGATGACGATGGAGAGAAGAAGAGATAAAAATGGAGATGGTTCTTGAATCCACAACCCAAGGAATAAATGTACATATGTACACACAATGATATATATAATCGTTTGTTTTATATAAACGATAATGGTTGTTGTAGTGAAACCAGTTGTATTTGAGTACATATCAAATATACTTATCAATAAATTTCATATATTCGTTTGAATATATTTTCAAATAAACAATGAAATATTATTTTACCTAAAATCAATAATCAACGTGTTATGTAGTGTTAAATATCTTTTCTCGTGTCGGACATAGTAAATCTATGAATTAAAAGAATCAAATTAGTTAAAGGATACAAATAGGATCATATATACTATAAATTAAAGTCATACATCAAATAAAAAACTTCAAATGAGTCTAACCTATACATTGAAATACATATTCTTTAGATTAGAAAAGATCAAATTTGGTATTGTGGAGTGGGGTTAGTTAAAGATTGTGATATTAAATCTCTACCTATTGGAGAATCTTCATGACATGTGCGTATATACCAATGGATACTTTTAGGCCATAAGATACTGTATATGATGTGTATATTCCTCTACCTATGCTTTGTTTTTTAATAACAAAAAACTTTTATTAACTCTTACAATATGTGAGCGATGTATAATTAAATTTGTCTCTACCTACAAATTAGTATTTAATATTATTTAATTATTAAAAAGTTCGTTGTTTAATATAATATAATTTTTCTAGTAGATTATTCAATATAAAATTTATAATTAATTATGTTTTTAAATATATATTATTGTGATGATACACAATACAATCAAAACCCACGTGGTTTGGAGTTCACATTACACATATATTATAGTTCAAAAAGGACTAACTATACTTTAAGGGATCGTTTTATTAACTAAAAAGTATAGATTAAAATTTATGTAATAATAACTATATATTTTTTCTTGGGTACTCAAACATTTTTTTCTAATACAACAATTAGAGATAGGAGAATTCTAACTCTCATACCTCTAAAATAGAAGTTCATATCAACTAGTACTCTTGAGCTAAGTCTGTTTTGATATTATATATTAATTTTGGTTAGACAATTAATATCAATACTATATATATAAATACCCTCATTTCATTTTTGTAATTTTCAAATTAATTTATTTGTGTCCACTTAATTTGAAATGCGTGCATCACTAAGAATGATTTGTTTGAAATTTGTGTTCACTTTAGATTTAAAAAATCATTAATTAAAAATAATTTGTCCATGTTAGTAACATTTTGATATAAATTAACAAAACATGTATCACATAATGTTGAATGTCTTTATATTTAATTTAACCTAAACTCAACCCTATGGCAAAAAGTGGGTTTGGAATGCTCTCTCACAAAAGTTGTTGAGTTTATTAAATAAAAACACACAAACAAAAGGGAGGGAGCGTAAGATTTTGAACGAGGTTGATATATATATATATATACACATCAATGACTTTTTGTTTTGCCCTTAAATGCAGTAGTCAAGTTGATCTTAAAATGACTCACCAATGATATGGCCAACTTGGGGTGAATAAATTAAATTATTATGTCCCCCACCTTCCTTGGAGCATATTGATATATTATATTATGTTTTTATATCGACAATACCTAAAATAAATCGAAGTTGAAAATACTAAATCAAAACGGGAAGGATTTGTTTGGAGAGTTTAGAATTTAATTAGGGTTATTGGAAATCGAAAAGAGTGTATAATCAAAGACGAAAAGAAAATCATAAATAAGGTAGTGAAGAAGGGCTTAGATTTAAAACTTTAGGAATGAAATTAGTTTTATGTATTACATGTGTTTGAATAAATCATATAGATGAATTAGGTGATTCAAAGGAATGTTCGTGTATATATAACAATTTCTAACCGTGCATTTAGTTGATTCAACATTTAAATAAATCCTATTAGGTCGAAAGGTAATAGCAACAATGATCGAACCCCTAAATTTCTAAATTTACAATAAATGTAAGAATTAGACCAGCAAATGACAAAAATCAAATTATCAACATAACTTATACACAATCACGTAAGTTTGAGGATCAAATTTTAAAATTTATGAATAAGTTGGTTAGAAGACTATAATTAATTACAACTATTATCATATTTTAGAGACGATTTTGGCCGTTTGCTGGGTGTGTTTTGAAAGGTAAAAATAGTGATATTTAATTTTGTAGGGTGTGAAAATGAATGAGGATATAGGTGAAAGGACTAGAAGAGAAGAAGTATGATTGGACAATATTTTCAAAGGCATCACCGTCTAAATAATAGGAAGTGGAGCCCCCTTTTTGCAAATAATTGAGGGCTTCCATTTTCTTCTTATTTCCGTACTTTTTGAACATATATATATATATATGTAAATGTCTACATACATACACACACATATAGATATAGAACCATTATTTATTTATGTGTGGTTGAACGTTGAAGAAGGGGATTTGTTGTTGCATGGCATCTCCATCACCATCTTAGGCCATGGCTACAACCACAGCCTACGACTTATCCCATCTTCTTTTGTCTCAATCAACTTCTACTTCACATTCAATTTCATAATTGGCTACATCTATAAAAACAAAAACAATCCATTTTTTACTTTCTAAATTCAACAATGCAAGGTCTCGTTGTATGTAAAGATTATTAAGGTTGATCACGCGTCACACAATTGTAGATGTTGCACGAAAATATATAAAATATATATTACAAGTAAACATAGAAAGAGGCACAAAAACCGTTGGTAACCTAGTTCAACGATAAACCACCTACGTCTAAGGGTAATTTGTTAATATTAAATAGTTTAAGCAGTTTATTATGTAGTACTTATCTGTGATTCTCGACTACTACAATGACTCATATGTAGAGTTCAACTCATTTATATCACCTAGACTCCCTTTCAAGTGTACTTTAGGCTCCTACTAGGTATAAGATTTCCTCACCTTCAGCATGTTTGGCTTCCCCCTAAGATCAATGGTAATTAATATTAGCTAGTGGTGTACACTTGAGTTTCGATAGGGTGTGTGAGACTTCTTTCGATGTTTATATATAGATATATATTTTATTTATGCTAGTGAACTTCCTTTATTATTGATGAATCTTAGGATCAACTCCTAGACAGAGAACTTCAAAGTTCTTTGTAAGTGGGTTTTAGATTCTTCCCTAAAATTGAGAATCCATTCTCTCCTACATTTTTTATATCATATATAGACCATTGACTTGTTTTATGTCGAATAGGTCAAACTAATTTCATATTTTTCTAAAAAAACAAAACTCATGAATCTATTAAACTCTAAATTCCATAAACTAATTCAAATTTACATTGTATAAAACGAATTATGTCTAAGATAGCAAAACTCAAAATATTTATAAAATATAACAAAATTCCACGTCCATCACTAATTGGCTTTTATCAATGTTTATCAATATCTATCATTGTTAAAATTTAAAATTAGGTTACATTTCGTAAATATTTTCAAATATTTTTATCCATTATAATAATTTCCCTATATAAGTATAAATATTTGTAATAAGTGTTAGATGATTAATTGAATTTTCCCTATTTAACACAATTTTCGGTATGCACATTATTATTTGACATACTACTTTGGGAAGAGGGTAATAGGTTGGGTTAGGTAGGCATGAAAATTGATATATACAGTGTATATTATACACTACACATATATTATACATTCATTAAGAAGATAATTCTTACATATAGAGATGATATCATTATATATATATTAATTATTAATTGTCACATTATAATTAAACTTTAAACTTGATTGACAAACCATTTAAACTAAAGGTAGTGGTTGAGAATTGAGATATATAAATATAATTGTAATATTATTGTTATAATTAATTAATTTGCCGAAAACCCCTTCCTGTTTTTGTTTCTTTTGCAGTTCTAACCCGAAACTTGTTTTGTGGTGGCCGTGCATCCGATTCGTCGGCCAAATCCCCACGAGGGACGACACGTCGATGACGACTATACTACTCGTATTAAATAAATACATGATGCCACAACATCCCCTTTCTCCTTTCCAACTCATCACTCCACGTGTTAATCCCAATCACCTATCACTCCCTCCCCATTTCATTTTCATTTTCTTAACCTTTTTTTAATGCAAAAGTAAGTATATTTTTTTTTATATATATAAAGTTTATAACATGTAGTTCGATTACTATCTATCTATTAGTGTTTATTAATCACGTGTAAAAAGAGTTTATATGTTGGTTAGCATGTTAACTTTAGTTAAACTTTTGTCTTGTATTCTTTAATTTGTTTGAAAGTGAACAAAGAGGTGTGAGTCGTTGTATAATGAAAGTATTTTATTTATGATTGAAGTAATTTGGAAGAGATTTATGAACAATTGATAGTAATTGGGTTAGGATGTTCATACACGTGTTTGAAGATACGTTATTCAATTGGAGATATTCAAAATTTATCTTAAAAGGTGAGATTATTTATTTTCAAACGCACACCAACTTTATATATATGGCTTCATCCGTACAAAATAGTCAACAACACTTGGAAATAATATAAAATATGGAACGGAGTAGAGTAGCGTATAAAAGGGTGCAAAATATCTCACATGTATTGTAAATTACCTTTCTCGTATTAATTATTTAATTGATTGTAAAAAAAAGATCTAAATTAAAATTAAAGATGGTGAAGAGTTTTTCTTGTGAAGTATGATGGAGAAAGCATGATGAGGGGTGCAATGAATGGGATAGGAAAAAGGCTTTTGATGAAATTGAAATATGTCATTCTCAATATCACAAGAAATTGAATAGTCTTCAAACTCTTATAAGTCTATGTCAACTCCAACTACATTTCTCTAATTCCAACCTTCTCCTCCAATCAATTTTTTCCCCTTTTAACCTATAGTTTATACTATATTAATTTGTTATAAATATGTGACTCTAATTATTGATGCATATTCATTTTCTTTATTTGTTTTAAAACATATTTTCTATTCATTATTTCTTTAAATGAGTGTTATTTTTTTATATATATTTTTTTTAAAAAAACAAATGCATCACTCTAATTTTAAATAATGTTCTAGTGTATATAAACAATACATAACAACTAATTAAGTAATTGACTATCGAACTTCCTCCCATACATTTCAAGTCAATGCATCATTCTCACACCTAATTGATCTTATGATTTGATTTATTGTCTAAATGTTTTAGAGAGTTACATAATTATTGAAGTCTTTTGATCTCTCAAGTCATAACGTACACAAATCTATAATTACCAAACCTAGAAAGACAATAGAAATCCACACATATCATACATGCTAGAACAACAAACTCATTAATCGCTCAATTGACCAAATAGTTCGCCTTACGATTTTGCTATTGACCCATGTTTCAAAATTGTCACTCATTCACACACAATCTAACCCTCTATGATTTCCTCCAAAAAAGATCTAACATTAATCAAATTGATCTATAGTCGAACTATCTACTCTATAATTAATAATCATCTATTAGAAGAAGTCTAAGAGGTTCTATCAACTATTTCTTAAACCCTCCACCAATAATAAATATCATACTTACATAGACAAAAAGAACATAAAACATTTTAAAACATAGAGTAAAATAAAGTCAATAGAATTTAGATTAATATTTGAGGTTTCTTCTTCTTCTTCAATAATTTTCTTTTTGATATGTATTTAAGATCAATTCAAAGTTTACTTCTCTATTAACAAATAAAACAAAGGTGGCACAAGACATTGTAAGGATTGGAGGATATATAAATCTTAATTAACCTAATATTACTTGGTCAATGTAGGTCTCATTTTAATAATATTTCAATAAAATTCTATACATTATTTAATTAACCTTATTAATTACGGAATAATCAGACAATTACCTTTTTGTTTTTTTCCCTCTTTGTCTAAACTGCCCCTTTGTCATCCATGTAATTTACCTTTATTAAATTAATTATCTAAAGATTAGTGCAATTAATAATACCAAGCAGCCCTAAATTAATTAATCAATGTGGTATATGAACACATGCCTAAATAATAGTACTTAGTTATTAATTTCTTACAATTATATTATTTATGACCATATAGTTTTGAGAAAAATAAGAGTTTTAATAATAATTCCTTAAATTTGTTCCAAAGTTAATTAATTTAGAGTGTGTGAGAGTCTTATATATATATATAGTTTTTAGTCTTTATTTCATTTTCGTTAATCATTTAATTATGAGTTGGTTTTCATCATACCCATAAATAATTAGGGTATTAATTGGAGAGGACTGTCTAGTTGATCAATAATTTAAGTGCTTTTTCATAAAATTATAAAAATAATGAAAAGATATTAATTAGGCCAGCACAATTTGGTTTGTTGTGTGTTTATAGATATAAGACTTTTAAATTATAAAGTTCAATAATTTATTTTCTAACATTTCGCGCATGATTAGTGTACACAATTAAATAGGATTAATATGATAATTTGAGTTATATCAATTTTTACAGTGTTAGTTTTCGAAAAAGATTTTCTTGTTAATTGATATCGAAAATCTCCCATACCTATGGAGGTTGATGTGTATTAGAAAAATAAAAAATAATAACAAAATATTATTATTAGGTCAATGAATATATTAGAATAATATATTTTAAAAAAATAATTATTATTTTAATTGAAAAAGATTACGCAATATATATTCACGAATTTGATTCAATTATTATTAGGTCTCATGTCACAAGAGTAAGACATTTTTTTGTTTTCTATTTAAGGATCATATTATTATAAGATAAGAAAAAAATATAATAAAATGATTAGTGTATACAAAAAGACCACTGCGATTATTGTACTTGATCCTAATTTTTTTTATAGAGAATTTCTATTTTTTTTTATAAAAAAAAAATGCAAAACCAAAATATTTATAAAATATAATAATTTTTAAATTTATTACAAACAAACTTTTATCCATGTTTATCAATTATAAGTTTTTATCATAGGTAAAATCTAAAATTTTTCTATATCTAGTAGATATTTTTATAAATTCAACTTAAATAGGATCAAACTATTAAATGTTATATTCTAAAATTATCAAAATCTAGTGCCCAATTAATAGGTTTTGGTTTGCTAAAAAAATTTGTGTTAGTTTTATAATTTTTTTTCTTGTTGCTATATTGTTTTTCCGTGAAAAATTATAAAAAATAGTAAATTCGATAAAATATTTACAACATATAATAAATTTTTTAGATTTTATCAATAATAGACATGAATAAACACAAATATGCTTCTATTAGTGACATTGATAGTGATAGAATCTAAAATCTTGTTATAGCTTGTAAATATTTTAATTTATTTTGTTATTTTTAAAAATGCCCATTTTTGTTACTATGTATGCTTTCTTTTCCTTCTATTTTTTTTTTAAATTACAATTTTCCCATTTGTTAAAAATCAAACCCTCAATTTCAAAGTGGAAGCTTAAAATCGAAAAATTGTTTTTATTTTTCTAATTTTCATAAGTTTTTTTGATAGAAAAATTACATCAAATGACAAAAGCATTTAGAAAAAAAAACATCTTATGACACCTATTTTTTGTATATATTATGAATATGACAAAATTAGTGATATCAGACGGCTATCATGTAATAATCATAGGATTATCGACTTTTAAATTTACAACTTTTTTTGCAAAGACGTCTTTTATAAAACATTAGAAAGAAAAAAAGTTGATAACAAAACTTAAAATCTCAAGAGTTAAAGTATTTTAAAATGGCTTAATTTTAGAAACACCTAAACTCTCCAAATGATTATAGAAGAAAGCTTAACTAAAAAAATTGACAAATGAAGATCAAAATGTGCATAGATATAATAAATATTGTATTAATCTTGGAGATTTGGAGAATTTGTTTGTCCAATCACAGATTTAGTCAAAAATTGTGTATGATTTGGCATTTGTGGGAGACAGTTAAAATATTTAAACGAAATGGACATGCCACCTGTCATCAACCAAGTTGAATACGTGGAAAAACTATATTTAAAAATCAATTAAAAATTTTATATATATTTAAAAGAAAAAAGAAGCAAAGGCTTTAATTATTTTAAGCAGAGGGACTGATAAGTTTGCCTCAATAAAGTGAAACCAAATACAAAACAAAACCCAAGAGGGAAATCCAGTTGTAGTTAAAAAAAAAATAAAAGAAGAAAAAAATGTGAAATGATTGTAGTTTACTGTTTTTATGTGTCCCATTTTTATCAATCAATTCAATTTAGAACTAATCTCTGTGTTCTTATTTCTTTCTTTCTTTCTATCCTTAATCACATTAAGTTAAATCCATCTCCATCACAAAAAAGTGATAAGTTTTAGAGCTTAGCTAAGTGTCGTCAGTCCAGTGTATATACATAATAAGACATTTGTGCTTTTACGCAAATGAAAAGTCAGTTTTGCAATTCTTGGCAAACTTCAACCTATCCAAAATTATAATATGTATATACATTGGTTGCATATCTATAATATATAATTGCTTTAACTGTTTGCATTGATAGATAAATTTAAGCAAAAAGGACCACAAAGCAGTTAAGTGCATTAATGAAAAGAGATTTACACGAGATATTTCAACAAACACACTTCCAACCAAAGCCCAATTACTAACACATACAAAGAACAAAAACGAATCAAAGCTTAGCTGAATCAAATCCCTCGCACCCTTAGCATGTTTTTTGATTTACATTTACAGTTTAGAGAAACAAAAAATTAATAAAATGAAAGTTAATAATCCCACGACAAATTACTATGATGATGATCATCACCAATTATTCCCAATTCATCGTTGATATTGTTGGTATGGTAGCCGTAATAATAATCTTCCATGGTTCGTAACCAAGGTGGTGGATAGACCCATCCCTCGGTGGAGTCCATGAGAACGAATTCGTGATCGTCGTAGTTGGAAGAAGCGAGAGTGGGGAGTTTAACGATCTCGGTGAGTTCGTGGCCGTCGTCGTCGTCGTCAGGGGAAGAAGGAGATAAAGAAGTGGAAACAGATGAAGAGGAAGTAGAAGAGTAATGGAAGTTGAAGTCCATGTGGGCGGCTTTAGCAGCAGCGGCTTGAATGTCACGAGGGGCGAAGGAGACAGGACGAGGAAGAGAGTGAGCGAGTTCAGGGAAGTTAAGAATGGCGGAGTTACCTTTAATGGACAAAGCGGCAACGTCGTGGGCTCGAGCGGCCATTTCAGGGGTAGGGAAAGTACCGAGCCAAATGCGGGATTTCTTGCGTGGCTCACGGATTTCGGAGACCCATTTGCCCCAAGCTCGCATTCTGACGCCGCGGTAGATTGAATCGGATGGTCGAACGCGCTTGTTGTTGTTGTTGTTGGTGGTGGTGGTGGTGGTGGTGGTGGTGGAGGAAGGGGGGTTGGGTTGGGTGTGGTTATTGTTAGTAGAAGAAATTTGAGATTGGTGATTAGTTGGTGACATTATTATTATTATTATGTAAGAGAAGAGAGGAAATGAAAGAAAGAGGTTTTAGAGTTCGGGAAAAAAATGAGACATAGAGAGAGTGTTTATAATATAAAGTTTTTAAAATTTAAAGAGAGAGAGGCCCACGAGAGAAATGGGTGTTTCGGCTATTTCTTCCTTCCTCTATAGGGTCTCACTAGAGGGGGGCAGTGGTCCCTTTCCACCTTCCAATTTTAAAATACTTCCAAAATATTTTTAAAAAAATATACTAAAATTTTAGATTCTACTATCAACGTTCTAAAATCTTATAAATATTTTAGTTCATTTTACTATTCAACAAGGTAATTATAATTGACAGTCATTTTAAAAATAATAATTAAGAATATAACAACATTTAAACAAAAATTAGAAATATAGCAAAACTATTGCTTGATAGACCAATATTTGCAATATGATCTATTGGTGATATACTTATATCATCGATAGAATTTGACAAATTTTACTATATTTGTAAATTTTTTAAAATGTTGTTATATATTTGATTATTTTGAATCTAATTGCTAAATTTGTAACTATTTCCTTCAATAATGTATCTATATTAATTCTTTTAGTTTTTAAAGTTAAAATAACAAATTTTGGTCTCTTATATTTTGTGTTTGTTTAACTATGTACTTTTATTATAAAATTAATTTTCAAAATTGGTGAAATAATAACAATGTTTTTCATGCAATTAAGAAGTAATAGACATATACATAAAATTTGAGTAAAGTAGGAAACCAAAATAATATTTTTAATTTAATCTTGTTTTTGTTAATGAAAATCTTTTAGAAAGCAAAAATATAAGAACAGAACGGTCCAACAAAATTAAATGTGTAGCAAAATTAAATGTGTAGCAAAATATTATTTTATTTTTGTTACGTTCGCTTGATCGATCGAAAGGACGACAACACATGTGTAGATGTCGACAAACTCACTTTTGCCTATCTCTTCTCTCCTTCTAAAAGTAAAGATAAATTTAACAATGTTTCTTAGCAATGTGAGAATGTCATTCTTAGAATAAATTAATATTATATTTTGTTTTCTAAAAAATTTTCGTTAACAATTCTCCACTTGAAATTTTTTTTACTTACAGGTTTTCGCTAACATGTTTCAATCTAGATCAGTGAAAAAGGATAAATTTAAAACAAACTTTATGAACAAGAGAAGAAAATGAAAATGATTGCATCGAAAGAAAATTTTAATAAATTCAAGCACAACCAAGTTGAGTATCGATCCAAGTAGCTATCATCGTTTGTATTTTACCTCACTCCACATGTCAAAATATTATTAATATAAATTTGAAGCAGTGACAAAAGAACACACAAGAACAAGAAATGCAATAATGTGTTTTATGGAATCGTTATCTTTTGGCTTTTTCGTTTCGTTTCGTTTCTTTAGTCATGAACACAATTTATAAGTGAAATTGATCAACCCTCAATTTAAGAAATATTACATTGCTATTTGAACTTATATCAATTATGTCTTTTTTAGTACCAAATATATCTCTCGGTCATCAACACACATATTTATACGATCAATTTAAGCTAATTAAACTCATTTTGACAATAACTAAAGTACATGTTAAACTCAATTTATTTAGTACTTCATGAAATTAATAAGATATATAAAACCATCATATCATTAATTAATTCATCCATGGTTGTAATTAACGATACTTTCCATGATTTAATGCTATCAAAATTTCTAAAGGTACATCGTCGATCATCATCAATTCCACATGTAGAGAAACTAAGTCGTACGTTGTTTTCCTTTAACTTTTAATCAATATATAATTTATTTCAACTATATTGTATGCATCCAAATTTATGATTGTAACGACCTATACAAATGTTTTCAACTCTAAATCAAGCTAAACAATATGAACAATAGCCTTCTTCAACTAAGAGACCATATAGAAAATGTGTAATTTTAGTTAGTTTCCTTATTATGCTATGTAACCAAATATGGGAAAGAATTTTAAACTAATGTTATTACTTAGTAAAAGAAAAAAATCTTAATTAATTAATAAAATGCTAGCTAGTAAGACCTAAATATAAGTTATATGATTAACATATAGTCCCATAAATAATAATGCCAAAAGTATAGGCACTTTCTTTTTCTAGGCAGTAACAACAAATTAAATAGGTCCAACTTTGTTTCTATTGTGTACTTGTTACGTACATTACAACCACTTATACTCATTATTTTATAATCTCCATCCATCACCTTAATTGATTTTTTCCTCAAACAATATTTAAGCAACAGAATAAGAAAGAGAGCTTCACTTAATTAATTTTCAAGCTCATTTCTTAATAGTTATTTATTTGTAAGAAAAATGTCTTTTTGGGTATTTAATGAAATTTGAAATAAGACTCAAAATTTAAGTATATTAAAATTTGAAAATTAATTAAGTTTATAAATACTATCTCTACCTCTAAATTTATGATTTGATGTGTATTTATTTTGTAGGTGAGACCCGTTTTTGTTTTTGGTTTTTTTTATAAACTAAGTCTATTTTCTTTTATTTTCCTATAACAATTTGCATGTTTCTAATGTACAATGATTTGAAATTCTAAACAAATATAAGTTTTCAAACACTATTTTTAACATGTTCTATGACTCTTATACTTAAACGAAATTGACTTAATTTTAGTAAAAAAGAAGAAAAGAAATTGATATCGAACAAATAGATTTAAATAATTGAAACACACTCCAAGACAAATTCAGTGTAATGGGATGTAAGATTTGAAAGAATTGTAATAATCTATATATATATATATATATTTGCATATACACATACCCACGTTTTCGTTGTCTATTGCTAAACATCATCATACTAAATGGGCCGTCTTCGTTCTCCTCCATTCATCCTGATCCAACGCTCCATGTCTAAATTGGGCCTTCACTTCAGGCCCATGTTCATCATTATGCAAATCCTTTGCTAATACGTAGAAGAAGGTTTCATCGTTTAACTTTAGATTGATTTATACTTAATATTATCTCATATCAATCAAGAGATTTAGGTTTTGATCCATATTTTGTTTTAAAAATTTTTAGATGGATCTATAGAATTATTATTTAGATGTAACAAGTCTTTTTGCTTTTGTTTTTGTTTTTTTTTTTTAATGTCTAATAAAGTTTTGAAATTTATATTAAAATGTTCGAGTATCCACGTTTGTAATTAGACATACAATTGATGTAAAAAAAGATATTTAAAGGGTCATGAACCACTCATATGTGTCAAATCAAACCGAAACCAAATCGCACGATTTTAAAACATCGCATACTATAGACGTATGTGCCTACAATCTCCTACACGATCGTTTAGCTTTCTATACAATCGTATAAGAGATTGAATGATCGTATAACGTTTACCCCATGGATCAGTAGGTGCACTCGGATAGCGTTTACTCTCTTACACGATCACTTAGTTTTCTATACAACCGTTTACCCTCTTACGGTTCGGTTCAGTTTTAGAATTGGTTTAATGTGTTAAATCGAACCGAACCATATAAGAAATGGTTTCAATTTAAACGATACCACACCAAACCGCATGCATATTTGGTTTCAGTCCGAGTCAATTTTCAACTGTTTTTTTAACACCTCTACAAATATTTACAAAACATACAAAAATAACATTTCACTTAATTCTTTTCAAATCAGTTTGAATATAATTTTATATTTTTCTACGCTCAATTTTAATTCATGCAAAACACTATTATATTATTTGAACAAAATCATTTCCTATTTTTACCACGTAAGTGAATGATTGAAACGTAATTAAACTCTCTCTCTATATATTGATTTAAGTGGTTACGTTGGGCTCATCTTATTATTTCTAGATAACATCAATTTATAGATATCTTATTTCTTTCATCTTTTAAAATACTAAGGTATTTTGTTACTATTAACTACAAAACATGCATGGCCTCAAACCCTAGACGTAACTCATCCATTTACTTACTTTGATATATAATATTTTACCATTCATATTATAATAATATGTTATGTATTTACTTAGGCTCTAAGCTCCAAACAGCTAAGTTCTACATTAAATTTTGTTCTAATAAGTTGAAAAATAATTAAGATTAACAAAAAAAAAAAAGAAAAAAAAAAGAAAACAATACTTAAATACTTATCTAATAAAAAAAAAAATAGGAGGCGTAAATGTCAATTAGGTCTACTATTAAGATCTCTTGTTTAGGGTTTGTGAATCTATCAAAACTAACTTAGACCTTACTAATATTTAGATGGGAAGAAAATTCAGGTGACAATCATTTATTAAATCTATGACCTCTTCCGTTTTGATCAATTAGACAATCATTTACTATATTGAAAAACACTTTGATAGATATGAATTTTTTAAAATTTTTAAAAAATGTCTTTTAAATTTTGAGTTTACACATTTTTATTTAATTTTTTCCTAAAAGAAGTATAATAATTATTTAGTGAAATTTGTATGAGAGAAAGCATATTTATAATTGTTATGAGAAAGCATATTCCATATGAATGGAACAAAAAGATTAATTTATATGGAATTTAGATAGAGATGAGAGATGCAGCCAAAAATGGCATATTTGGTTCATCTCTACTATTTGGTGCCCTTTTAGGTGATGTAATACTATACTTTCTTTCTATATTTAGTTTTTTTTTTTTTTTTTAAATCTTTTCTCCATATATATAATTCTCTTATTATTCATCATTTTCTTTCACTTCTTTAATTACCATATGCTTTAAATTAATTCTACAAATATTCATTGGATACCATAGATTAATAAATTATGTATTTTTAGGATCTCACATCATCATTTTTAATATTTTCCTACTCAATATAACTTTAGAATAAAATTCAGGGTTTGTTTGGTAATTAATTTGTTTTTCTGTTTTTTTTTTAATTAATTTTTATAAAATAAGTATGCTCGGTAACTAATTCACTTTTTAGTGTTTTTTTTTAATAAGAAATTTATTTTTTAAATTATGATGAAAAATTGAAAATGAAAGAAAATATATACATATTATTTTCATAAACAACGTGGTTTTCGTTTTAAATAAACAAAAATTTAAAAATAAAAAATTGAAATTATTACCAAAACATGTCTAAACTTTCATGATTTTTCACCATATTTTACTAGTTTTTCGATTTTCTTATTTTAAACATTTGGTTTCGAGTTTTTCGTAATCATGTCTTTAACATAAATACTTAATAATTAAAAGAAAAAGAAGAAATTATAATCCTTAAACGAGTTTCTTGTATAAACGATAAAAAAAAACGAATTAGTTACCAAATGCATTTATTTTAAAAAACAAAAAGATTTAAATTGTATTCATTTTAGTAATGAAAAAATAAAATCCAATTTTAGTTCATGATATTTGACTCACTATCATATTATTATTTAGAAGAATATTGTTGAGACTCCCACTTGAATCTGTCTCCTCAAGATTCTCATCCCTCTAACAACCAAAAATTAGCATATTTTTCTTAAGTACTATCAAAACTAGTTGTGATTAATTAATCTACTAATTTCTTTTTCAAACACCAATATTCTTCTAATTACCCCTTTAAAAATATACTATTTAAGCTATAAAAAAAAAAGAAATTAAATAAACAAACATTATATACAAAAACAAATACTTATAATAATTAGAAGCATCATTAGTTTTGGAACTATATAGTTTTTACTTTAATTAAGGAAAGTTTAATAATGTAGCTTAATTATGTCTTAATATGATAACATTGGAGCAGACGACGTCGTTTAATTTTTGTATAAATTTGTGAAAACCAAACCAATTTGCCGGCAGAAACATAAAAGAGACCCAGAAAGAAAAACAAAAAAAGGGTTAATTAAGGAAAATGGTGATGACGAAGATGATTATTCTTCCAAACTGTTCTCTTAATCAGAAGCCTTCTATTCATCCACCTTCAAAATTACCTCATCTCTCTTCTTCAAATTTGGTGGAATTAAATCGTTATGATTCGGAGAAAGTTAGAGTTTAGTGTCGTCCATGACAAAATTTGAAATTTATAAGTAACTTAGAAACTAATATTGTGTTTCTTTTTCTTTCTTTTGTTGTTGTTGACAGTCAATAATAATCCCAACGGAGAAGAAGGTGAAGAAAACTGGGGAGATCATTCCATTGAAAGTTGATGTTTTTAAAAAACTGAAAACAACATGGATGAAAGTGTTGGATGGGTTTGTTGATTCAGTTTTTGAATTCTCTGATCAAACTCTTCACCCAAATCAGGTATTCTATTATGTAATTAGTTATTATATCCATAATATATATTACATTTTAATTTCCTTTTTAGGTTTTAATTTTCTTTTTAGGTTTGATTTCTTAAAGTTTTAAAATGTTATAGGTTTTTTTGGATTTTTTTATTAAGACAAAAACAAAAGAACAAAAATTCATTAATTTTGTCGTAAAGGAAAATATTTTGTTTACTTTCTCTTTTTTTTTTTTTAATTTCCTCATTTTTATGTTTGGAGTTTCAGATTTGTTTTATTTTAATTTTTTTTTGGAACTTGTATTAGATGAAAAAAAAAATTAGAAAAAAAATCAGCTTATAATATATATATATATTTTTACCTATTTTAAATTTGATAAATATGACTATTAAAGTAATTAAAATTTTCATTTTTGCCATTTAGAAAAGGTAAGTGAAGTGTGTTTTATTATCCTAATTTTTTTGCTGTTTTTTTTTTTGTAAACTTCCCTTTTTCTTCTTCTAAGTTTCCAAATTTTCACTCAATATTAACTGAATTTCTATTAATTAATTTGAAATAATTGTAAAATGAAATTGAAAATTAATTTTAATAGTGACTAAAACTATTAAAATTTAATTAATTAATTATCATTATTTTAATTAGTTTAAATTAGTTAATGTACATTAATTCTAAAATTTTAGTAAAAAAATGAAGTTAAAGTTGTAAATTACATAGGAGTTTGCAAAAAAAGAAAAAAAAATAATGATAATAAATCACGTGTCACCTATGTTTTCAAAATTGTAAAAATAACAAATTTAAAAGCAGATTATCAATAGTACGTTATATTTACTAAATTTGTAATATAAGAAAAAAAGAGTTAACGGTTGTTTTCTAATTTTTTTTTTTTTTCTCATGCAATTTTTCTAAATTTTAATTACTTTGAATAATCCAAATTAATATTAGAATTAATTATATGAACAGAGCAACTTTGCACCGGTGGAAGAGATGGGATCGGCGGTTACCGTCACCAACATCGAAGGAACCCTCCCACAAGACTTTCCCCACGGAGTCTACATAAGAAATGGTCCATAAATTCTTCATTATTCCTCCATTATCCATCCATTTTTAATAATCAAGTAGAAAGAGTACTCCCATAGATTTTGCGTTGTTGTTATATTCACAACTGAGTGGGTGAGTGGGTGGTGGTGCATGCAGGAGGAAATCCATTGTTTGGAGGACTGAAATGGGTGAAATCGATATTTGGAAAATCGAGTTTTATTTGGGTGGAAGGAGAAGGAATGCTTCATGCCTTGTATTTCAAAAAGGCCAAAAATAATGGGAAATCATGGGAAGTATTATACAACAACAGATTTGTTGAAACTGATAGTTTCCGTTTTGAAAAACATGAGAAGAAACGACCTTGCTTTCTTCCAACAGTGGAAGGCGATTCTGTTGCTCTTCTCTTTGGCTTTTTACTCAACTGGGTGAGTATATAATTAAGTAACAGATTAATATTTATTTAAAAGGGACGACGTTATATATGCATTTAATTTTGCAGGTTAGATTTGGGAGATTCAGCAAAGAGATTAGCAATACAAATGTATTTGAGCACTCAGGTAAACTTTACTCAATTGCTGAAAATCATTTGCCACACCAAATAGATATCAACACTCTCCATACTTTGGGGAGTTGGGATCTCAATGCCACTGCTTGGAACAATCGCCCATTTACGAGTCATCCAAAGGTGGGTATCGATTCATTGATCAATTGATTTAAGCAAATGTGTTCGAAGAAATTATATACTTAGTTATGGTGTTTTGGAAGGATAGAAAGCACCGGAAACAGGAGAGCTGGTGATGATGGGCGTCACTTCAACCAAACCCTTCATGGAAGTTGGAATTATTTCTGGTACAGTTTGTTTCTTCATTTTTATTTTTTTGATATAACTATGCTATACATATGTAAATTTTTTTAATTATAAAGTTAGCCCAAATTGAGTATTCTATTAATTAGATTAAGGATATATTATTTATGTTTCTTGATTGATATCTTTTATTTCATTTCATCTACAGAAGATGGAAAACGAATGGTTCATAAAGTGGATGTCAAACTCAGTAGAAGTTGTCTTAGCCATGAAATTGGGGTCACAAAAAGGTAAAAGATCCATCGATAATTTAAGAGTCTATTAGAGCTAACTAGTGGGTGGTTTGGATGATTAAACTCAATTAGAATTAATTTTTACTTGTTGAATCTTCTTCGTATTTTAAAAACTTAATTATTGCACGTTTGAAATTAAAGATTTTAACTTTAATTAACCCGTATTTTAAGCTTCTTTGAGATTTTTTAAAAATTAAGTTTACAAACAATACTTTCACTCAAACTTTCTTCTCTACTAGAAATAAAAAAAACGGATTAATGAATGGTTTGGAGTTGAAATGCAGGTACAACGTGATATTGGATTATGCACTAACCATGGACTTCAACAGACTTATCAGAGGCGGACCGTACGTGTTATTTCTACCAATCATTTTAAATAACTAAATTTCTGGAAAATATAGTAAAATATCACAATCTATTTGTAATATATATTACGATAGACAATTAAGATAGACTATTATCCGTATGAACATAAAGTAGTCTATTGTATCATGTTTTGTAAATGTTTTTTATTTATTTTGCTATATTTGAAAATAATGCGGCTAAATAATTATTTGCAGGTTCTTAAAATACGACAAGAAAGGGTACACGAGAATAGGAGTAATGCCTCGTTATGGAGACAGCGATTCCATTAAATGGTTTAATGTGAAACCCAATTGCTGCATGCATCTTTTCAACTGCTTCGAACTCAACCAGCATGAGGTAGGTTTAATTTTATAAATATTATAACAATATATATATATATATATACATAGCAGAAGGGTTTTGTTGTTTAATTAGAATGATTTGTGAGTTAATAATGTTGATTAATTTCACAGGTTGTGGTGTGGGGATGTAGAGCTAGTGATTCAGTACTACCTGGACCTGAGAAAGGATTAAACAAATTTGATTGGTTCTCTCAAAGATTTAACGATGAAAAGAACACTGTTGTTAATGAGGATGAGGATAACAATGGTGGTTCTTTCCTTCCTGTTGCTTATCAATGGAGGCTCAACCTCAGAACAGGAGAGGTCAAAGAGAAATGTCTCATTCATCAATCAATCTTCATGGATTTCCCCTTCATTAACTTACGTTTCACTGGTCTTCCTAACAAATTTGGTTATGCTCAACTTCTCCACTCCTCTGCTAGTTCTAATTCAGGTATTTTTAAACATAACCGTCGGTTAGTATTAGGTTTGTTTTCAAATACATCAAAATGAATATAGGTTGCGATATTTTTATAAGTATTTTTAGAAGATTTGTCGTCTCTTCTAACTATCATTAACATTTTCTAACCTTACGTTGTCGTTGAATTTAATTAGGGATGTTCAAATTTGGAGGCTTGGCCAAGTTGCACTTTCAACAACGAACAAGTAACGATGAATTTCCACTGGTAATTTTTCGTTTTTAATTATCTCATTAAGTAAAAACATTTTCAATTTTATTTTGAGATGGAACTATATGTTATCCAATATGATATCGGAGCTAATGAAGCTAAGTTTATTTTGCTTTTTTCTCTGCGGACAAATTATAAAAAAACTATTTTTGATATAACAACTTATAATCGAACATTTAGGTTAAAGATCGTGGTCGACGTTTAATGAATTGTCTTTTTTTTAGAATATATAATGATAATAAGAAAATGAGGATGCAGGATGAGGAGATAAAAGTGGAAAGTCATATGTTAGAGGAGAAGTCATATTGCAGTGGAGCTTCATTTGTTCCTAGAGAAAATGGAGAGGAAGAAGATGATGGTTGGATAATTGCTCATGTTCACAATGAAATTACTAATACTTCTCAGGTTAATTAATCATATATTCCATTCCATTCATTATAACCTTTTAATTATCTTACTTAATCATATATTATATATTCTCTAATTAGCTTAATTTAATCAGCAGGTATACATAATAGATGCAAGAAAATTCAGTGAGGAGCCAATTGCAAAAATCACACTTCCACAAAGAGTTCCTTATGGATACCATGGTGCTTTCATCCCCCATCAATTTGAATAATTAATATTAATGCAAACAAATAATTTTTAATTTTTGTTCATTTTTAGTTATAATATTTAGGTGTGAGAGTGAGTAGCAACTTTTGTAATATAATCATGCCTCTTTAATATATATTTATTGCTCTTGATTAGTTTGTTTAAATTAGTACATTTTTTTTTTAATTTCATAAGAGTATACAAAATATAACAAAATTTTAAATACGGACGATCTACTAATAGAAGTTTCCAATATTGATAGAATATAAAATTTTACTATAATATTTTGTAAATATATCGAATGGACGAAGAAAATCAAATACTCTTACACAGTATTTGTAGATGACCATACCTACAACTTTAAATCATAATTTCAATGAACATCTTTTTAATATGATTGGTTTTGTGTCTAATTTTATTAGGTTTTTAAGTTTAACAAAGTTAGTTTTAGGTTGATTTTGCAGATTGATTTCTATTTGTTTTAATTTCGTCCCTACAACTTCAAATTTACATTTTTTCATTAGATTTTCATTTTCAATATCTTTGTAATCAAATTAAGTTTTCGCTCATTTTTACTCTTCAATTATTCATATTTCACATTATTTGATACGAAAACTCAACTTAAATTGGTGAATCTCATTTTATTTTTAAAAACAGATTGTTGTGAGATGAGATAAATTAATGTCTAGCTAGGAACGGATGCCATACCAACACTAGTTAAACCAAACTTACTTTGTCCATAATACTTATTATTATCCAACATGTCACTGTTTCAACAATGTGTATGTGTGATGTATATAACCAAAAGTAGGGGGGCAGGGCAAGAAAACAAAATATATGAACAGCAATAACATTAAATACATTGAAGAATATGAAAATTCAATACATTTTATGACTCAAACCAACCCCCAACTTCGAAACTTAAATTTCCAACCGACTTTGATGCTTCACAATTTTTTGTAGGTACAAGAACACAATGCTATACAATCAAACATGTTATCATATATAAAACATGCATCTACTGCTTGTAAAATCTGATCTTATCCATCAATATATATAACACCATATTTAATGAGAGGTTCGGTCGACTTTTTGGTTCGAAAAAATTCAAACCAACAACAATTTTTAAAAATTTCAAGGACTTGAACCGATCGATTGTTCGATAAACAAACGACATCAACAAGAATGTCCCAGTGAGCTTCTCCACTTCATTTTCCTTCTTAATTTTGGCTTGTAATAAGTACATTGGACTTTGGAGAACATTTCACTGTAGGTTTATTTATTTATTTCTTTGTAGAATGTTAAGTGACAATCGGGAAAGGGAAAAGTCTCGCATAGACATTTCTTCAAAATACTCTTTCGAGGTCTCACAACTCTCATCAATAAAATCATATATCTGATAAAAAAAAAATTCAAAAAAGAGTTTTCTTAAAATTGACAAATTACTTAAACTTTACGTAATAAAACTACTAAACAATAATTTATTATACTTAATTTTTTTATAAAGTTTAAATATTTTGTAAATGTTCTATTTTTAACCATTTTCAAATAGGTTAATTTACCTACAATAGATTTTATATTCAAATAGGTTACTCTATAACAATCTAGATGTCACTTATTCTTCTATGTTAGAAGATGTCTCTTTTAAAATAGTTTTAAAATACTTTTTATCTATAACTTTATAAAATTAAGATCAAAATATTATTTTAAAAGTTAAGTAACATGTCTTAAATTTATATTTAATTAATTCTTGAAACTGTGAATAGGACATGGCATGCAGGTGAGTGTTAGGTTCTGAATTCTTAGATTTAACTTAAAAGGACATTTTTAAAAATAGTAATATAAATTAAAATATTTACAAGCTATGACAAAATTTTAAATTCTATCGATAGAAAGACTTCTATAACTATCTTTATATTGTACCATTAGTTCAATTTCTTGACTAAAAAAATGAGAAATTTTAATATTCAATAACAATAATTTTGATAGTCTAATTAAGAATATTAGAAACCATTCACAAAATATAATAAATCATATAACCGAATGAGTTTAGTTTTAATTAAACAATATACAATTTGAAGAGGGTCTAATAGATTTCAAAATAAACATGCAAAAACAAGTCATCCAAAAACTTAAATTAAAACCTAAAACTCGTGACTCTCTTAGAAAGCATATCTTATCAAACTACTTTCACATAAACTTCCTGAACTTCAAACTCCATGCATAGCGAAACCAACACGAATACAACTAATCTAAGAATCGAGAAAGCATTATATCATAAGATACAAAATATTGAAACTCGATTCAGTTCGAATCATGGAAACTTAACAATCAATCTCGACTTCAACGGTTCACCTCTATTAACAAATAAAAAATATGAAAATATGAAATCCCCTTTCTATGTGCAATTCTTCGGCAAAAAGGGTTTTTCCGAAGCAAATTTAGGAATTGGAGAAGTGAAAAACAGTCGTAGATAAAGGAAGTGGGACTCACTTGGCTTTTCTCTCGCTTAGCCAATACGTAACAGAACCACCGAACCAAAGCATAGGTGCCAGGTAGGTTTTAGATACTTAAATGTACCGAAACAGCCTCATACTTGCCCTCAATTTCCTACAATCTTTTTGTTAATTCATACCCTCCACCCTCACACTCATTCAACCTCGAAATCTCTCATTAGATTTCGTTTAATCTTATGGGCTCTCATTCCGCTTAAGTGTCACTGCTTAGGGCAGCAGTTCCGGCTTTGGGTCACTTTTAGTAGAATAATAATGTGACGATAAACAAAAAATAAAAATAATCAAAGGTTTGTTATATCTTTTTGTGAAAAGATTCGAGCGTGACGTGGCGTGATTGGAGATACAAGCTTGGCACAAATGTCAATTACAAGGAAAGATTCTGATGTAATTGTAATATGAAATGGTTCAAGGCAGCTTCATTAGCACGAGGAAGCTCACGTATTCGGTACCATTCAGCAAATAGAATTGACATACCTGCAAGAAGTAAATTGAAATCTTGAAATCCATCAGTTGGTTATTGTTGGAAGAACGAAACAATTGAGGACGTTCTAAGTTCTATTGTGCATTTACATATTTACAAAAAGAACAGTAGCTTTTCTGCATTTACTTGGGAGGGTAAAAGCCCAAATGTGGATCCAAAACAGAGAAGATGTGGCATGGATACGACTTAAGCTAAGACAATGTCATGGCAACGGAATAGTAGTTACAAAAAATCAATTTTTTTAAACATATATCACCTAACATTTCAGTGATGTTGGCGTAAGACATTTGTTAAGGTTACGTACTCTCCTAAGAAAGACGTTGTAAAAAATATAATGAACTATGTAACAATGCAAGGGTCTTACGCCAACATATCGGGAGGTTCATTTCCCTTTCCTTTTGAGACAATATATCGGGAGGTTCAAAAATTAATAATTTACTTCTAATAATAGGATGCTTTTTATCAAACGATTCAGCAAACACCAAAAACTTAATTTTTTTAAATGGTTCAATGTCACGTAATAATAAGGAAATTTGAAACAGAAATATTTCTGAATTTATATATTTAATAATATAAATTCGATATTACACCTTTCTTAAGAGAACTAACTCTAATGACGTTTAGATCCTACATAGTAACTCTGACATTCACACTCCAAAAACTAATGTCTACAGTCTCAAACAGTTCTTGTGGTTATGATATATATATATTTATATCATATGTCCTTTATTGTAATTGTATATAGTCTCTAGGGTTTAGTTTATTCTCTATATAAATATGTAACATTCTTTTGACTCAACATAATAAGAAATATACTTATCTAAATTCTAGATTACATGGTATTAGAGCCATTAGGGTTTCAAATGGCCATTAGGTTTAAGTTTAGGTTACCTTCCGCTGACCGTTTGTCGACACCACCCACACCATAAGAAGCCCCACCTCCGTCCGCCCAAGTCTGTCTTCGCCGATCGTCGAAAAACACCGTGCGTGCCGGAATCTCCTTGGTCTTCACCCACGCGCCGACGCGTGAGAGCACGTGAGATGTCTGATTTGTCCTCCGTCTTCTGGGCTTGTCTCGAACCATTGTTTCCGGTCAGTTTGTACCATTGGGTCTATCAAATAGCATTCGGGTTCAACGAAAACTGAAGGTTACGCTATTAGTTTTGGGTCTTTTTCCAATTTTGCAGCTGTTTGGATTGATCTTCTCTTTGTTTGTGTGGACTACAATCAGTGTGACTTCAATATGGCCGACATAAAAAAATTTGGTAGTCTCCAACGTTATTCCCTTAACCTCTAAGATCACAAAACATAAGTTAAATGGATCTAATTATTACGATTGGTGTCGGACAATTTTATTTTATTTGAGAAGTATTGATATGGATGATCATATGACCGAAGATCCCCCAGAAGATGCAAAGCAGAAGAAGGATTGGCTTCGTGATGATGCCCGTTTATATCTTCAGATCAAAAACTCAATTGAGAGTGAGATAATTGGTTTGGTTGATCACTGTGAGTCAGTTAAAGAACTTCTGGAATTTTTAGAATTTCTATATTCAGGTAAAGAGCAAGTGCATAGAATGTTTGAAGTTTGTATGCAATTTTTTCGTGCGGAACAAAAAGTTGAGTCTGTCACCAGCTACTTTATGCGGCTTAAGAAGATCACTGCCGAGCTTGGCTTGTTGTTACCTTTTAGTCCTGATGTTAAAGTTCAACAAGCTCATCGAGATAAGATGGCTGTCATGATTTTTTTTAATGGACTTTTACCTGAATTTGGAATGGCAAAGACACATATTCTCTCTGACTCTAAGATTCCATCATTAGATGATGCCTTCACTCGCGTCCTTCATATTCAAGAATACTAGAATCTTCTCTATTTGTTATGGAAGGTACAGAAGCCTGTTACAGGAAAAAAGGCAAAAAACTGAGAAATCAAGAAAACACAGACACACATCTCATTGTTATCGTAATTATAGCAATCTTCTTAAGAAACCTTCTTGTCTCTGGCAAGTCTAGCCTTATCCTCTTTCCCAACATTAACCCCAGACATAGCCGCTATATTACAAGTAGGATTCCTGATTATCTCAACTAGATATTCAAAGGCTCAGACGATCCAGATTTTGCAGCAACCTAGCAATTAAACGACAAAAAGGCTTTAGAAAAGTACCGAGGAAGAGTCCTCCAGTAACTCTCATACAACACAAACCTTAGCTAATGCATAAACAAGATTGTGAAGTTCTGAAATTACACGCGATTCATCCACAACCAAGATTGTGAAGTTTTGTCACAGCCTCTGACAAATTGCTTAAATGGTCAGTTCACACTGACAAAAAAAAAGGAAATATTAATGAAATCAATACGTTCACTTACTATTCCTGCTTCCATCAATTAGTTTCGCCATATGAACATTATACTCAGCAAGATTTAATAATTCACTGCAAACAAGACCAAGAGTGATGTCCTTGTACTTCTATTCTTCCTCCGAGTAAATCACCTGTAAACAATAAAGTTGTAGATGACATGACATTTCAAACTGTATACTTTTGAAAAATAGGAAACTATAAACAAAATCATTTAAACAAGGATTAATGCAATCAAAGCATCTATGTAGGGTATAGTTTGAAAGAAATCAACGCAAAGAATTTGTTTTAGGAGACGGCACTGATTTGAGAGCAAAGGATTTGTTTTAGGAGAAGGCACTGATTTGAAAGAGAGCTGACCACGCACCATGATTGTTCATGGACATGGAGCGCTTTGTCTAATTTTCTGCATAATTGTACTTCTATGTAATTGTTCAAACTAGGGGAATTCATCCCACCCTAAGCAGCTTCTTTAGGCCTAATGCCTTGATTGACTTCCCAACTTTCAGAAGAACTCTTATTTGACGACCTCTTTCAAACCCCTCCCCATTATCACAGGAAAACTCGCACAAGGCGGAGTCTACACCGAGCACGGCAGTAGTTTATTATTCCGCTGAATAAGCTCTAGTTTCTGAATAAGAGGTTGACTTAAATTAGCTTGAGATTTTTATATTTCATATTCTGCCAAATGATTTATCCATCATTCACATGTTGAATAAGGAATCAAGAAAACCAAAAAACAATGAAAGAACCTAGCAAGAACTTATACCACTCAAGTTTTAAAGGGTATGTTTGGTTCCTTCTAGTTTAAGAACATTTTTTTAAAATATTTTTAATAAAAAAATTACATCTTACATTTTTTAAAAAGTGAATAAAATAACAAATGTGTATCAGCGGTCAACATTCACATTCAAAAGTTAATCT
This sequence comes from Cucumis hystrix, assembly GCA_025688845.1. Lineage (NCBI taxonomy): Eukaryota > Viridiplantae > Streptophyta > Magnoliopsida > Cucurbitales > Cucurbitaceae > Cucumis > Cucumis hystrix. Next base: position 1,339,398 of record CM046886.1, on the reverse strand, counting down.
AATAATTACAACCTTTTTATTCTCGTTACATATTTTAAATATTTTCTTTGATCAATTTAAAGTCAAATTTAGATAACAATTAAAATTATTAATTTTTCCAAACATGCTTGTAACAAAAGTAATTTGTTTTGAAAAGCATTTTTTTCACAAACGTATTCTAAAAATTGTAAAATTAATTCCTAGGTATATAGCCACCAGAGATTGAACTCACGACTCTTTTTCTACGACTAGGTCAACCCATGATGGTTAACATGGTAGGATTTATAAGAAACAACATATGATTAAAGAGGACTTACATAGCATTACTTCATCTGCTTAAATCTTTTCTACCGCTTAAATTTGCCGCTTCCATCATGATCTTGGCCCATCTACCGTAGAAAATTATTTATGTTGCTTGTGTAAGCCGACTTAAATTTTTGGCTAACTAGAGCAAATGGGAAATAAATGGAAGTAGCTTCCACTTTGTCATCAGAAGTCAAAGCAGCTGCAAAATCAGTTATACTGTAAGAACTCGAGTGTTAGAAATAGGCAATGCAAGATCAAAGTTCTACTTCAAAGAACTTCAAAGCTACAAGCGCCGAGTTAAACTTGACAAATAGCATAGCAAAAGGGTCTTGGAATAGCATGGATGACAGTTTCATATTTAAGTAAACAGAAGCAGAGTTAAATCTGCTAAGGATCCCGATCTTAGGGCTGGGGACAAGAAAATAAATAATGGAGTTGTATGATAATAAAAGAAAAAAACTGAAAAAGTATGCTAGTATAGCATTTAAAGAAAGCTATCTCTCCAACGGAACTAATCTTCAAAATTCTGCCTAGCCAAACCCAACTTCATCTTTTCATAAATTTCAACACAAACCAAATGTATGTGATTATTAATACACCACATTGTCATTTCTACTATTCCATCATAAACCAATATTATAAAATTATTTCAAAGGCATTTAAAATATTTTCAAGGCAGGATATCTGCCATGGGAGAATGGAAGGTTGGAAAGTTCAATTGGTTAAATGTTATGTAAAACAGTAACCAACAAGGCCAGAAAAAAGGGCAGTTATTTGTTTGAAAACTCAGATTGTGGAATAAAAAAAGGAGAAGCTCAATATGGATGTTTTCCTACCAATTCTTGGGCCATCCTTTCAAGGAAGAAATGGAGAATCTGTTCGGCTTCTTTTGGCATTTCACAAATTATAGTCCGACAAACTTTTATGTAATTGGAAAGTTTTAATATAACTTCTTTTAGAACTGAGATTCTCCCCTTTTTGTATATCCTATCTACATTTCCTAAGGTGTTTTAGAGCATCAATAATATAAGTAGGAACTTACAGTCTGATTCATCCTCACCACACAATTTGTTCCAGCCAACCTTCAACTATGGAAATTTCATTTTAACAAGTTTAGTTGCCTTAAATCATTTCCTCTATATTCCACTCTACCTGCAAAGATGGGGAAATTTCATTTTAACAAGTTTAGTTGCTGCAACATATTCTTTCTAAAAAGCAATTGATGAATCAATGAAGTTCTTACAAGGCTTATCTTACCATTACATTTTAAAGATACCCGGCCCCTCCCTCACAATGCACCATAAGGAAGAATCAAGAACAGACAGAAAGAAGAAAGAGTACGACGACCAGAGATTAATAGGAAAAAAAAAATAATATAAATTAAGTCCTCAACATTGATTATAACAAGAAGACCATGATGGAAGAAAAAAACACCGTCAGTTCAAAATTAGTCTATACCTCTCCCAAGAAAATAAACTCAGATCTCTTGAATCACACCAATACCAAGAAAAAAAAATTAAACGCAGACACATAAAACCATCACCATACCACTGTTCGCGTTGAATGTAAGAATAATCAACGACGCGTAACCAAAACCAATTCCAATAAGAGATAGGGAATAGAGACAGAAACGACAAGGATTAGTAAATATACATTCCATCAACCCTAAAGCCCAAAATTAGAGAACACGAGACGAAAGTGGAGTTATAAGAGGCAAATTACCGATAGATCAAGCAGCAGCAAATCGCCTAAGTTCAGCGTTTCCGTGAGCAAAGGAGCAACTTGGGCGAGAACAATGACCTTTCTGATAAAGAACACATAATTCTACACTTCAATTCAAGAGCACCTCCACAATCGTAGAACCATAGCCTCTACTTCGAATTGGGTCAAAGCAAAGAACTTAAGCACAGACTCCAGAGGAATAAGCAAAGTAGCAATCCCACAACAAACCGGTAGGGCAAGTCTGGCCTTACCCTCTTTCCCAGCATTAACCACAGTAGCAAGGAACTGATCCGAAAACCCTAGCGGAAGACGGAAGAAGACGAAGAGAGAAATCGGCACGGAGATATTTTTTAAGTTGACTATTTGACCATGCTGTTGCTTGTTTGCCAATTAACACAGCTGGCTCATTTGAAATTAATTAAAACTAAAACACATTAAGCTAAATGATAATAATTATAAAAAATAAAAAACATATTATTCTTAAATCATAATCATTAATTATTGGATATTTAAATCGGAAATTAATAACAGCTACTTCTGTATTTAAATGACAAAAATACAAACAAAATAGTAATGAAACTAATTATGATGTATATTTTCGGGTTAACCTGAATTTAGTTTCTAACCCAACCCAACCCGTAAAATATGAGTTAGGTTGGGTTGGATTGTCGGGTTGTATATATAAATATTTTTTTAAATTTTTTTTCCCGTTTTCTAGTTTTTAATGGTTATAAAAGTTTGAAATTATTACATTTAAATTTCAAACATACATAATTCAAACTTTCATACAATAAATTCAAAATTTATATACCCCTAATTTGTTTTTTATTAAAATAATACATACATACACATATATATATATATATATATATATATATATATATATATATATATTAATTCGGGTTGGGTTGGGTTGAACCGAATTTTTCAACCCTCCAACCCGAGACCCAACCCAACCTGAAAAAATCAAATTTTTTTTAACCCAACCCTTATAATGTGGGTTGGGTAGTCCGGGTTAATCGGGTTCAACCCATGTTTGTACACCACTACTTCAGAGAAAAAAAAGTAAGGTAATTGTAATTGATGGTCATTTAAAAAATAATAATTAATGATATAACAATATTTTAAAAAAATTGTAAATATAGCAAAACTATCGTTGATAGACTTATATATTGATAGACTCGTATGGTCTATTAGTGATGGACCAAATAGATGGAAGTAGTTGACACGTTGTTTTTTTTTTATATTTATTGTTTTGGTTATTTATTTTTTAATTCTCTCCAAAATTTCAGCAAGCAGTAAGTGAGTGGGTTGCTAATTTTTTTTTTTGCTCCTTTTTAGACTATAAATATTAATCCATTAATTAAATGAAAATAACAAGTTTCATTTATTTTCGCTCGTAATATATCTTACAAAATAATCTATCTTTGTTTTATCTTTTTTCTTCAAATAGAGTGCGTGAGATTTTTTACACATCCTTTGTTTTAAAACGAACAAAACTTAAATAAAGTCACATTTTAAAAAATTTACTAAACCGACTTTGACCCGATCTATGCTCACCTTTTAAGACCAAATTAATCACAATTTAACATGCAATAAACTTATACATTTTGTCTCTCTTCTAATATGTTTTCTTATTATGAGTTTAACCACGGTAAGAATGAATAATCAAATCTTCTACTTCAAAGTTGTAAGGTGAATCCACTCGATCACCCGAATCACTTTTTTAATATTTGAAGCATTTCTTTCCTCAGACCAACAATAACATCTATCAGTTAGCATAAAACTGAGTGCATGTGTGTGGGCAGCTTGGCTCGAATAAATTCTCCATAAAGGGTGACATTAATTAATCAGTAACAAAATTTAAACATCAACTCCTCGTTTGCCTAGGAAATTACACATGTGCATTCAACTATACTATACACACACAAATGTCACATTATTATACTAATTGCTTCATGCATATATATACATTCTACAAACTGGCCTGGTGAATGCCATGGGCATGGGCAGTCTCCAGTACCGCAACAAGTCGTGTAATTTAGTGAGCTTAAAGGTTGAAGATGAGAAGAAAACTGATTACGAGTCCCAACAACAACAACAAGTTTGGTCAGATGAAAGAACAGTACTTAAGGGAATGAAGAAAAATAATAATAATAATTTGAATAATGATCACTGCATAGCATCGGTCCATGGTGGGGAAGGGAATATATATTCAATTGCTATTTCTTCTAAAGGACTCGTTTTTACTGCCTCTCACGATGGCGATATATGCCGTATTCGTGCCTGGAAACCGCCTGACTGTATGAACGCTGCCCACTTCAAGCTCTCCGCCGCCGCCGGACTCAACGCCATTGCTACTTCTGGTATATATCATTGTTATTTTCTTAACATTGAGTTTATTTCTTATCAGCTTTTATATAAAATAAAACTAAGTTTATAATTCTTTTGAAATAGATAACAAAATAATTTTTTTTTTAGCTTTAATAATATAATATAGTATGTTTTGTTTAAAAAATATTTATATTCTTTTCAAAATTTACTATTGAAATAAAAAATATAATTTTTTTAATTTCATAAAAAAATTGAGACTTGAGGTAAATATATATGGAAGGATTAATTGTTTTTATAGTTTTGTTTAATAATCCATTCTTTTTTAGTTTTCTGTTTTTGAAATTTATATTTGTTTTTTTTTCTCAATTTCTTTACTATAATTTTCAACATTTGTATACAAATATTTTGTATTCTTATTCAAATAATGTAAAGAAAACTAAGTTTTTAAATTACTTTTTTTACCTTTCAAATTTTTGTTTAATTTTTTAAAAACATTTGGATAGAAAAAGGTACAAAAAGAAATAAAAAGAAATAAAATAAAGAAAGGAAAATGGTGGAAAATAGCAAATTTGACAAAATATTTACAACATAGAACAAAATTTCAGATTCTTATTGATAGACGATAATAGAAGCTAATTAGTGATACATGATAGACAATGATAGAAGTTTATCAGTTTTTATCATTGATAGAATCTAAAATTTTACTGTAGCATATAAATATTTGAATTTATTTTACTATTTTTAAAAATATGTCGTTTAATTATTTTTTTACCTTTCAAATTTTTGTATAATTTTTTTAAAAACATTTGGATAGAAAAAGGGACAGCAAAACAAAATAAAGAAATTTATGGCTTAGAAGTAATTTTATAGAATTGAGTTATAAAAATTAGAGACAATAAAAAAAAATAAAAATAGAGACAATATGTATTTTTGTAAACAATTTAATTACTTTTCATATGTTACCATATAATTTTAAATTCTAGTTGAAAGATGTAAAATTAATAACATAAAGTTGATATGTATATCAGGAAACATGTTGTTCACATCACATAGAGATCTAAGAATCCGAATATGGAATTTCACAATTTCTGAAAAGTTCATTTGGAAAAAGACTTGTTCAGTTCCAAAGAAAACATCTTTGTTGTTATCATTATCGAAAACCAAAACAGATAGCAGCAGACGCCACAAACACAAAGACACCATTTCTTGCATTGCTTATTACCATTCACAGCACATTCTCCACACCGCTTCTCATGACAAAACCATCAAAGTTTGGAAAATCTCTGACCGTGTATGCATTGACTCCTCCATCCCACACGAACTCAAAGTCAGCTCCTTAACCATCAACCAAAACGATGGTTCACTCTTCACCTGTTCCTCAGATGCAACTGTCAAGATTTGGCGAAGACTATTCCCTCAAAACTCCCATACTCTTACAATGACACTCAAGTTCCAAACTTCCCCTGTTAACGCTGTGGTTTTAAGCACCTACCGTGACGCTCCCACTTTCCTCTATTCCGGATCCTCTGAGTGGCACTGAGGACACCACCGTCAGGATTTGGAGGAGGGAGGAAGGAGGTTGGTCTCATGAATGCTTGGCAGTGTTGGATGGCCATAGAGGGCCTGTCAGATGCTTAGCAGGGACCTTGAAAACCCTGGAAAACAGAGTAATGAACAAGATGGAGACGAGTGTTTTGGTTTATAGTGGGAGTTTGAACCAGACGTTTAAGGTTTGGCGAGTGAAGGTTTTTTTGAACCATAATGATCAAGACAAGAAGGGATTAATGGAGTATGAGGGGGAGGAGGAGGACTTGAAGATGAAGAAGCTCAATGAAACGAGCCCTGTCTTGTCTCCTTCTTGGGTTCAGAAAAAGCTTCAACATAATTATTTCTGATTTTCTCATTCAAAACTGTAAATTCAACTACTGTAATCTTTGTAAGGTTAAGAACACAACAAAAGACGGTATATAAAGCAGTTCCATTTTATTTCAATGTTTGAAAAGTAAGTAAAGTCTAAATTTTAAGGTCAGAATCATTTCACGTAAGCACGAAAGTTCATCATATATTGTATCCCCTCAATCCACATTTGTTTTTCTCCTTTCCCACTGCATTCAAACTCTATTGTTCTATCTGTTGTTACAATTCCAAAGTATGCCCTCTGCTGCTCTCCATTCGTTTCCCTTTCCCTTTCCCGCCCTGGCCATGCTGCAACGTCGCAGTTTACACCCGAGATTATAACTGAAACAGAACATGGTTCATCAATATAGAGATTGTTTAGGAAACTGGAGAGATTATCTGTTATATTTGAATGAAAGCTTAGCTTTGTCTTACATTTTTTGTTTTTTGTAAATGTTCCTGCCATATACCTGCTTTTCAATTTTGCCACAACCTGTAGACATATTCGACTTCTGAATATTTATTTTTAATTCCAAGAATATTGTTGAAAAGAAGATTAACAGAGTATGAAGAAAGAAACTTGATGCATTGTTAATTGTCGAATAGGAATATTATTCTCAGAACTTCATCACCCCATCCATTTGATACGCTTCTTGTCTTACCTGCCAATTTGAATTTATGTTGAAAGACACTTGCTTCCAGTGAAAAATCCCTGTCACCATCATGTTCCTAATCTCAGTGAAAGCATCAGAAATTGATAATTTGTGACACTATTCATTCTAAATGCATACCAACAGTACCAATTTGTTTGTTTGTTTTTTTTTTTTTATCTTTCGTTCTAACCAATACCTTTCCTTGTGCGTTTGAGAAGCTCTCCTCCTCTGGACACGTAGTTGATTGCTAACAAGATGTTTGATTCTTTCCCTTCTTCTTCAACCTTATCCTCACCCACCCCAAAGTTTGTGGCTCCCAACCCTTTCTCAAGCCTCGTCCTGAGGGTTGCAGCTCCTCTTAGAGCTGCAATAGTAAACAAATGTTGTGAGTATGATGCATTTTGCTACACCAGTTCTGAATATTAGCTGCTTATCAAATTTTCTTAGCAACCTGTAGCTGCTCCTGCTGTTAGGGTCATTATATCTCCATTAGTCTTAGCATTGATTGCAGAGTTAACTACATTCAAGATATTTTCATGGCTGGCTCCCATTTCCTCTGCCATCTCTATGCAATGAGATGCAACTAGAGCAGCTGCAGAAGCTATGGCTGCTGATGTCTTTAAAGGCCAGTTCTGATTACCCGATGATGTTTCTCGTGACACGAGTGATGCTATAAATGCTGCTACTGAAGCAGCAACACCTGCAACAGATACAGCTGCATGTAATTGAGCATTCTGTGTTCTGATTTCCTGCTTCTTTCTCTCCTTTTGATCCTTCATCCACCTTCCCAGTGTTTTATTTCCTCTTAATATGCTCTTATATAGCTGCATCGAAGGAACAGTAAATCATGAATATGATATATTTTACTTTTTGTTTCCCATGTACGTGTGTTTGCTTTGAAGGAAAAGAGTGGCACATACCCCATTTCCAAGCAGTTGCTGGTTGGAAAAGAACTCTGGGTTCAATGCTTGGTGAAGTAACAACAGTTCCTGCTCAAAAATAAGATTCATGTGCAATTCACTGATTTTGAGAGATGCTCTGCACCAATATTAAAAATGAAGTAGCACAAACTAATTCATTTGCAGAATTTATCTATCTACTGGTGTATGTGTGAATGTAGGCTGCAAACAGATTCAAAATAAAGTACCTTCATTTCGTCACTTCCTCTTGGTGAAGCTGGAGGACTGTCTCCATTGGGTAAGTGCCGAAGTAGCTGAAATATTAAGAACACAGCCAACATACAAAGTTACAATCAGGATTAGAAAGGTGGGGGATTTGACACTTGAAACAAAGTTTTTAATTTATAGTTACATGCCATAGAACGAGAGAAAGTTGCACATTAACAGTTTGGTTTCACAATCTTATGAGGATTATTCAAGTTTGGATTTTTGCAAGATATAGAAAGTACTTTAAATGTAAAAGATACGACTTAAGAAAAGAAGGGTGGAAAAGGCATCTCACTGGTTCCCTCAAGACCGTGGATTTGGAATCATTTGGTTCAGCACTAAGAAAGCCAACCACAGAACTTTGAAGATGACTTGGTGGATCATGGGCAGTGGAAAGTGCCTTGGACAGCTCTTTAGCAGAAAGACTCCAAGATCTGCCAAGGTACTCCATGGACTCGATTGGAGTTTCAGGTAAAACACTTGAACCTGGTAACCAACTTGGAGGGCCATTTTCATCTATGTTTTCTAGCCGTTTTGATGAACATTTTGCTAAACATGAGCTCACTGAAACCATTTCAGCACACACATAGACAATTAAATCACTACTCTAGTTTGGCTCTTTATAACATTTAACCAAAATTATGATTTACAGTAATGTCAAGAGAAAGTGACTATGCATGGCCTTACTTTCACTGTCTGAATTAAGAGAGATGAGCATGACTTATTCCTTCCGTCTTTAAATGCTCATTTACTGAAAGAAACAGAGACCCAGCTCCTTAGGAAAGGGAGAAAGTTCATCTGGGGTATTTAACAGAGAATGATGAAATGGAGGTAATGTTATTGTCCCGAGTTCCAAGAATCTCTTACTTTATTGAGGAAAGTGAAAGCCAAACAGAGGACACGAATTCCATAGAAAATATATAAAAAGAAAAGGCCCCGTTACTTAGTTTTTGCTATCTTTCATTTACCACTTAAACTCAAAGGCCGCCTTCATGATTGCATGGTACTCATATCTGTCCTTCATGACTTTATCAGAAGGTAAAGTAAAAAAAAAAAATCTTGTAAATATGTATCTGAATCCATTGATTTTACACTAAACTCTGAACAGAACTAAGCAAGTAGTAAAAAGAATGTCACCATATTTTGCTAAAAGTTATGATCTTTATTTTTATTCCCATCTCAATTCTTCCTTTATAATAAACTTTTCAAGAAGATTTCAACCATACCATACTTTTATTCACTCAAAAAATAAAGTAAAAGGTCTATGAACTTATGTCGAACAGTTAGCTTGCATTATCAAAAAGACAAAATATATAGCCCCTAGAAAAAGAGAGGCATATCTCTTTTTTTCTTTCTTTTCTCAGGGGCCTGAACTTTTACTGCAGATAAACATCTGATGATTGATTGATATACAATTATAACATATACCAACACAATATACAACTTTAACAAAGCTTTAAAAGTGTGCAAGATTTAAAATTGTTAAAAAGGGTTTATATGGTTTGGAATGACGTACCTTTTGGCTTATCTAAGAGCCACGGGGAATTGATAATATTTGATAATGATGATCAATAATTATGATAATCATAATGATAATCCCAAGGATGGATGGCCTCCCTCTGTAAACCAAAATGAAAGTAAACAAAAAGAAAAGAAAAAACATGAGACCCCCACCAATGGAAAACGCCATCTATGGACTTTGTAACTTTCATAATTGCTGTTATATATTTAATCATAAAAGCAGTATATAGTGCACTATCCTTAGTGCCTCCTGAATCTCAGGCACTCAACAACAAGCATTCATTTTTATTATCTCAACTTTTTTTTTATCCTTCAACCCATTTGATTGCAACCTCACTCCAATTTATAGTTTCCTTTTTTTTTATTTATTTGATGATATACAAAACTTTTTACCAAAATTTATAAGAAGAGACCATGGCGTGATTATGATATTTCAAATAGTAATCCAAACATACCATCATTTGTCCACTTAAAAAAAACTAAAATTTAAATTTTCATCCACTTCTTGAGATTGAATTATATATATCATATTTATATGAAAGTTTTCCTTTTGTTAAATTTCATATAGCATGATAAAAATTGAAACTTAAGACTTTGTAACAGAGTTTACTATGGGATGCCAAAAGGTTCAAATTCAAGAGTAAAACAGTAACTAATAGAAACCTCCAAAGTAGCATCATTATATCTAAAAATAGTATATCGATTATTCAAAAAAAGTCAATCTACTCATAATTTAATATGTAAAGGCAGTAAGCACCCAATCTCTTTTTTAAGATGAAGATTGATCCTCATGCCTAACTTTATTGAGTTCAAAGAAATTATAGACATTTTTATCTGGCCACAAATTAAAAACAAAAAGAAAAAAGGTAAAATTTAATTAGGTACAAGAAATTTTTTGAAAAAAAAACTAAAAATTGGCCCTTTATTTTTCCCTATGCTAACAAAATAATTGGATGTACAACAAAAGAACAGAAGTTGAAATTGATGTAATGGCACCATGTTGTTAGCTCCATAATTTGAGAAAGGAAAAAGACGATGATGGCAACAGAAGGCAGAGAATCAGGTGAAGCACGAGGATCATTATTACTGAGAAGAGAGTTTTTCTGAAAAGTAATGGTGAACAACATTCATAGCTCCTCAAGCATGCCAAATCCCAAACTCCAATTTTCTTTTACCTTCATCTGTTGTTGCCTTATGTTCTTCAATCTTGATTTTGCTGTCGGAGAAGAGATTTTGTACACAAAACAACATCAACACCAAACCCCATTACTCCAAACACAATTAAACTTAAACCCAATTCAATTTCAGCTTTCACGTCTTCATAGTACAGACTCGTAACTGAGTAGGCATCATACAAGTCACTCACAAATACTGAAAACAGAGCCAGGGAAGATGATAGAAACAGCACAATCAAGAGGAAGAAGATGAGGAGGAGGAGAATTAGAGCTATAAAGGAACCATAGAGGCAAGCAAGAGCTAACAGATCCAAATTAGGAACCATCAGATTGGTTCGGTTCCGGGAATCCTTTGGAAGCCAGTTTGGTAATGGTTAAAAGTTGGAAGTTGAGGAAAGGAATGAGGATGGAGTGACCTGCACTCTATGCTATACTTTGGAGATTGAACTAAGGAAGAGGGAAGGGAACTGAAATTTTAGTGGAGAATTTTCATAGGATTGTTGAGCAAGGCAAATCCTTCACTATTCTTGTTTGCCACAAAAGAGAGTAAGAGAAGGAATCTAGTTTGGTCACTGTACTTCTGAGTGTTAAGATCCAACCATTTCCAAGAAAGAAATTTTCAATCAATCAAAATTGTTCGATTTGGTTTCATATACAAAAATCTGCATTTTTTCATTATCATGAACAAAATTATATGAAAATTGAATTATAACAATATGAACCCATCAAATCAAATTGAATGATCTGCTAGTGTACAGTAGCAAGCCAAAGCCAATCCAGTTTGACGCCTGAAAAAAGCCATTCAAAATTGCTTTAACTTTTGCAATGATATAACGGGGAAAAAACTCAAAGTCAGTCCTCTTCAAGCGCCTCAGCATCTATCTCTATCAATGAGAGGAAAATGCAGCTGGGTCCTTCTGTACAAAATATCAAATCATCAAATGTCCTTTATAAGAAAAGGAGACCAATATTTGAATTGTACTACAACAAGACTTCCCTCCATAAGCTTTGCCATTTGGACAAAGTAAAAGCTTAGTAAAAGCTTGCATTAGCTACATAAAAGTGAATGTTCAGTCGTTATATTTGAAAGATGCTAGGGGGATGCACACCATTCATATCTCTCACCAACGATGCCAAGCAATCTGGACACGGGAGAAACAATTTGAAAATTAATCCTGGAACACGGTGGAAGCATCTGAGCTGATCAAAGTGCCGTTACAATGAAGTTTTTTCTGTATGACACGATGGCATACGGTCAAAAGTTAACACATGTTGGGTTTGAATTGCAGACCATAGAACAAAATTTTACATCTTTAGGAAGTACGAAAAAGGTCACTGTAGGATTTCAAACATTTTAAAAGACGAGTTGCTGTATGTTGGTGTAAAGAAATAAAAATGGTCCCACTAGACTCGACTGAGATCCAATTGAAAATAGAGAGCTTCAAGTACTCACCTTCCTTCCAGATCTTGAATTATTTCATGTAAGTGAAGCAGTGGCATCTAGATAATTCGTCATGAACCATTTGTGAGGATAAACTGCACTTGACAGTTTAAAATTGACGTTCCAGACCATGATTCTCGAGCAGTCTTCTAGGAATCCTTCCATTTGGCTTTCATCTTCCACGATTTGTTCGATGAAGTCGCTTGCCTAAAAGAACAGTTTCATTAGGTGGTAGTTTTTAAGGTGCTAAGGTACATATATGAAAATTATGGAAGAGTTGATCTTGTTTGGTCATTTCTCATCCTCAAAGCAGTACCTATTTTCAGATTTTGTCTTGGTTCAGAATGTTTGATCCGTAAAGAGGTTTGGGGGATCAGTAAAACCTCCCATTGGAGTGCTTTACAAGTTAACATAAATCTTTTTGTAATGTTCCCTCTCTCTTCATCTCTTTAGGTTGGAGGCCTTTATATGACCCCTCTTTTTAGGCTTGGGGATCCCAATGCACTTAGGTTATCACTTCTTTCTTGGTTTGTTAAGTATATATCAGTTTCTTATAACAAGAGTTATAATTGAAAGGGAAAAAAAGGAGTTTACAGTGGATATGTTGATCAAATATATATCAAATCAATGTTTCCATAAAATGATGTTAAACATTTATAAAGAAATACACCTCAGGTGTACACAAGTCAACGAGTTAGTAAGCTAGCAAAATATATCACAGATTTTCATCTTCTTCTTTTTTGATGAGAAACAATAGAATATCTTTATAGAATCAAACGTCCAAATAAAACAATCTAAGCCTCTACCAATGGAAGGATTACAAAAAGACCTTCTAATCTCTAAGTTGATAGCATTGTCGTGGAGTTACAAAGCAATCTATGTTGGGCACTCCAACTGGAGGCCGTAAATTTATCACAGTTGAAAGGGGAAAAAAGGTTGATATTATGTTCTAATGTTCTAATTGTTAATGAGCTCTGTGAATTTGCATGGCAAAGGCTCAACAGTATAAAGCCATAACTTATGAACAGTGGACCGTGAACTATAAAGAACTTCCTTCTAGCATGGTCTATGAGAAGTATTTTCTCCCATTCTTTGGCTGGATGTCCCATGATAATTCTCGTAATGGTTTTTCAAGTCAAAGTGTCACAATTCATTACCACCATCATTCACTAGCTAGAAATTGAAGTGGATTATAAATGAAGAGGAACAAAGACTAACTTGGAGGCCATCTCTGATGGAATCAAGCTGCCTCACAGGTTCTGACGTTCGTCGCTGCCACCTCTCTGGATCCCATAGTATGGTGCTATTGAAAGCAAAGCCTGATAGTTCAGCATGAAACCTGCGAAGTCTCATACTTGATTCATATATGTGCCATCCAATTACAAGGTTTCCATTACAAACAGGGCCTTCCAGAATGGATCTACTCGTACCCCCTAATAATTTTGCCACCGGCCAAGTTCCAAACCGTCTACAATGAAAGTTTTAAATACATAAACCAACTGTAAGTGCATTCATGAGATGATTGATGCAGATATTGATGATGCAAAGACTACACAGCCTAACAAAAGAAAATGCCTGTTAAAGAGAAGATACAAACAGTTTGTAACAGGTACCAACAGAATACCTTCCTGTGTATGCAGAGAAAGAGAATAGTAATGTTGACTCCACACTTTTTTAGGTAAAGTACAACTTTGTTTTCTCTTTATTTCGATGGTGATTCTCCGGAAAAAGAGTCACAAATTCATGCTTTTAGACAGCAAAGTAACATGCTAGAAAAACATGAGATTCAAAGGTACACATGCATCTGAGCAGCTGCTCATTTTTCATTATAACATTAATCTACTTAATTCGGTACATTTAGTTTATCTTTTCTTGTCAGTAATTTGTACTCACTTCTGTAATCTTCTTTGATGTTTGGGGTTTTTCCTGGATTCCATTTATCAATGAAATGTTTCTTTTACCAAAAAAATATTATCACAAGTACGGAGGACACTATGAAGAGTATAGTCCTAAATCCTAATAGCACACATACAAGAATGAGGCAACTGATATGGTATATAGGAAATGAAAGACGAGAAACTTTTATTAACATGTAGACCTTGCACCAGAAATCTCCCAACTTAATTGAATTAAAATTGCAAGAGAAAAAACAAAAGTACTAAGATCAACAAGGCAAGTATTTTATAAGCACTAAGAAATAACAGATTTTTAACAGTGTGAATTATACATTATAGCAAAAGTACCTGATCTCCCTCATTTTCTCGAATAGATCAACCAAATAGAAGTTATTTTCATCTGCAAAGTAAACGATTCCATCAAGGCGGTGGGTTTCAATGTGAGACAGGGCTAGATTTCTTTGATGAACTCTTCCATCTCTCATATCAGTTAAGTTTTTAGTGCAAGCAATATGTCTAAACATAATCCCAGTACTCCTCAATACATCAGCTGTTTCATCTGATTGGGAGTACATTTCTACAACGATCCATAGGAGAGGCGGTCGGACCAACTTTAGTGTGTGCGCCAAACGGCTAAGATAGTAGGCTTGTAGTGGATGAGCAGCCGTCGGGGTCACAATTATCAGTAGCTTTCGAGGCTCTAATTCTTGAGCAATTAGATGGTTATCCAAATTATCATAAGAAACGTTATTATACATTGGCACCCCTGGTAGGATTTGGCTACTCTTCATGTCTTCACTTTCCAATGGAATAAAGATGGTGCTGCTAAAATTATTCTGAGGCTGAGATTTTTCATCAATGGATAACCTATCAAACTGGAAAGCTTGATATTTTGACATGACATTCATGGATAAGTTGGTAGATGCAAATGGCACCAATCCAGCAAGAAACCCAACAAAAAAACACATGAAGAAATGGAACATCGCCCTCCTCCAAATCTGAACCTTTGGTTTCAATTTGTCCAATGGTCTAGAAGACCTTGGAGAGTAGATCCCAAGAATAGCAGCTTGAGTTTCCAATGTATTAAATAGGGAATAGTGCAGTCCAGTAGATTGAGGGTGGTTTTGAGGAGATAGGGAAGACCTGGACAGGGGAGAACCTACTGAGCATGCTTCTCCGTTCATTGAAGTTCCAGGCCGAGGAACTGGGGACAAGGTTCTTCTAATAGAAGCCATGAAAATGAAAACTCACTTAAAACCCCATCTTCCCAATTCAACTAGTGGTACCAGAAACCCACCATTACAAAGCAGAGCTTCAAATCTAAACCAAGCTGAACTCTGAGTAAATAGACAATCCAGAATTATGGCAACAAAAATTTCCCATTGTAGCGCTATGAGTTCGCAATGTCATGAAGGAGAATTTGACCCATCCATCTAACTACCCCGAATCACTGGAGACTTCAAAAACTACTAGAACAACAAATCCAAATCCAAACCAGACACAACCTACAAACCAAGAACCTAGGAAGCCAATATCATGATTGAAACAGTATGAACAGGTTAAAAAATCCCCCTACCGTTATCAAACAAATCCAGAAAGGAAATAAACAAGACCCAAAACCCAAGTTTGAATACCTGAAACAAAGGCGTTTCACACTGAAATGGCGATTAGTTCCTGCCCATCTGCAACTCTCGGCAAAGGCAGTACTATGTTGAGTTTGGATTTAAACATGGAAAATATGGTGAGATTAGAGCTGGATTTGAAATCTGAGAGTGTTTAGTGGGAAGTTAGTAAAGTGTAGTACACTACCCAGTTGGAGTTCGTACTAAACCATTCTCTCACCTCTCTCGATGGAGATTCAGACAATGAATAAAAGAAATATTTTTTCTTTTCAAAGCTGTTTGTTGGCGTCAGGGACAGTAAAATGTGAGGCATAGCATTAGGCACACATGACTACAAGTCAAACATGGGCAATAGATATGGAAATATGAAGACTTTACTTCCCTCTTCATCATATTCCTTGGAAATCAATTCATAATCTCACTTTTGGAAATTCATTAGAATCACATTTTATATTCTTTTCCTTTTTCTGTTATACGAATGGTGTTTAGCCCTGATTAACCTTTTTTAAAAAAAAAATAAATTTTCATATAATAAGATAGCTGAAACTCTAAAGTAAAAATGAAGTTGGGCAAAAATAACAAAAAAAATTACAATCCAATAGACCTCCGATAGTCCTATGATTATAGTATGATATCATTAATTTTGTCATATTCGAAATATGCAAAAAAAAAAGTATTATTAGCTGTTTTTTTTCTAAATGTTTTTGTCATTTGATGCACTTTTCCGCAGTAAAAATTAAAATTCCAATAAACACGGGTTGTTCAAGTGATTACGATTAACAAAAACAACACGTGAAAGTTGCTTCCAATCTTGAGTTGGTTTTCTTTATTTGGTCAACCGTGTTAGAAATCACGTTAAGGTCAGTTGATTCATTGTTTAGCAATTAAACAACTCCACAAGTAGAGGAGGGAGGGGTAGGGGCAAACATTATAATAAGTTTTTAATACTTCTAAAGATGGGTGCAACCCATAATCACCTAAGCTTATAAAAAAACGATGTTATTTTTTACTGGATAATTTATTGCTATTCATAAGAGCTTGTATCGCTTTTTTTAAGGTTAAAATCTTAAATTTTGCATTTTGTTCTAGTTTGGCCTCTAACTTTTAAAAGTGTTTGTTTTGATTTCTGGACTTTTAAAAAATCTTACTTTGGTCCCGGTTAGAATTCTTGTTAACTCTTAATTTAATGTTAATTTGAGGATGATTGGACTTTACATTAATAATATTAATTAAATTGATAAAGATTTATACCAACCTAGAAATATAATTAACACATTTGAAATAAATAAATATGAATTAAAAACTAATTTTGTTTTTTTGTTTCTCCAAAACTTAAATCTCTCACATCTCCTGTTGACTTCCCATCCATTTTTATTTATTTATTTTTCAAGTTGAAATAATTTTGAAGCAAGTCCATGAGATATATTGGTGTTTAAAATAGAATTGGCATATTGGTGTTTAACATATTGGAATACAATAAAAAAAACATAAAATAGAATTGACACATTGGTGTTTAACATTCATAACAAGGTAAATAAACTAGAAAAATAAAATAAGTATAACAGTTGTTTAAAACAAATTCTATGAATTGTAAACAAATATTTACAAGATATAATCATAAACTCCAAAAAAAAAAATTGGGAGGAAGAGATAAGAAAAACACCTCAATTAATCACAAAATATCTTAAACTCGAGACACTAAAAGTTTTATATGTGGATGAATTATATGGAGCATATGAGTTGCGAAAGTAGAGTAGAATGACAATGCGAAAAAATAGTAGCAGTTAAAATCTAGAATACAGACTTTTTAAGCTCTCCGATAAAACATCAGTTTATCATTTAGTCTTTAATTAAAAATTAAAACCTTATATTACTAAATGTGATTATCTTATTTGACATCATAGTCATCCAAGCCAGCTCAACATTTTGTATCTATATACAATTTAAACATTCTTCCAAAAATATATTTAATCCATCAATAGTTTATCTATGTTTTTTTAGAAAATTTCATCTACAATACTATTTACAACCTAACCATACTTAAGATAGTTCAAACATCATATCTTCATTCAATCAAGCACAGATTGAAATCTTCATGGAAGAACACTTAATTTTTAAAAAAAAAAAAAAAAAAATCAATCTTTACTAAAGAAAGAAGAAATTATTTGGGTTTGATTTACATACATTTGAAGAATACATATAGGTAAGATTTGTCAATAAGTTTAGAAAGACAATAATTGAAGGCCATTTTTCTGCCAAATTGTGCATTGTTATTGTTTGTAATGTTACCATCAACCATCACCATTCCTCCTTCACATTTCACACACAAACAAACATAAGAAAACCATTTCAAACCAAATCACATCCATACCCTCTCTTTCTCTGTTTTCAACAATTTTGAACAAACGCCATGAGAACTCACCAACCAAAGCTTAAAACTCAACTCTTCTCTTGCGGATTCTTCCGCCATTGTACTCGCTCTGTCTTAAGCCCCACCGCCTCTCATTCCCCTGCTCTCCCTTCCCTTCCCTCCGCCTCCGACCAACCACCACCACACCCCTCCCGCCGTCCACCCCTTCCCGATTCCGAATCCTCTTCCTCCTCTGCTTCTCAAAGCTTCACTCAATGGAGATTCCCACTTCCACATTCACCCATTTTTACCCAACAACCTTCAATTTCAGACCCACCTTCTACTTTCTCCATTCCCCCTCCCGATCCTCTCCCCCCACCCATCTCTGCATCAGCCATAAAAGAAATCCTCCAAGTCGCAGAGCTCCAACTCTCTTCCGCTTCAGATTCCGACCGCCTCGCCGCTCTCCAACTCCTCGAACGCTCCTTGGTCCCAAACCCATCTCTAGACTCGGACTGTACTCCCGAATTGATGCGCGGTTTAATCGAAAGTTTCAACATTAAAACCGGTTCCAAACCGGCTACCAAAATTCTCTTGGCGCTCTGTTTAGCAGAGGGTAATCGTCACGTTGCAGTGGAAGCAGGGGCGGTAGGCGCAGTGATAGAGTCACTGCCAGAGATGGAAGACGCAGCTGCCGAGCGAGCACTTGCGTCGCTTGAACTTATGTGTACGGTTGCTGAAGGAGCAGCGGAGGTTAGGTCTCACGCTCTTTCTGTGCCAGCTATGGTTACAATGATGGGAAGAATGGCAGCTAGAGGGAAGGAATCCGCCATAAGTGTGCTTGGGGTTATTTTCGACAATGGGGTCTCGTCGGAAGCTAAGTCCGGAGTGACAGCTCCGCCAGAGGAGGTGGCGCGTGCCGTTGTCTTAGCGCTGCAAGGTGATAGTAGTGTGAGGGGGAGAAGAAAAGGGGCAAGACTTCTTAAGACACTGCAAGAGCAGCAAGCTGACGAATTCTCCACCGCAGCCCTATAGATCCGGCGACTGTGGTCGGCCGGAGTTGATCGTTGAATGTGTGTTTAGTGTTAACCAATCCATAATTTTGAGATGACAAATACAGTTTGAATGGTTTTTGGTTAGACAAATAATTTCACTCTTTATGGAGTTCTTTAAATTTATAAATGTCAGTAATCAGCTCATCTCTCTTAATATTATTATCATTATACAAATCTCGAAGTTACACTGTTGATTATTATTTCTTAAATTGCTAATTGTTATAACTAATGTGTTTAATTTGGAATTGATTAGGATTGTTTTAATTTGTTATATAGTTAGTGAGAGAGATTGATATAATTGTTTACAAAATAAAGAATGGAGACAGAGTCTGCATGGCACCACATGGCTGGCCCATTGTTTCATATGAAGAATTCAGTATTTAAATATACGACAAAATTCAAATGTTAGATTCCTTTCTCAAACTATTTTTTCTTTTGTTCATCTCTTAATCATTAAATACAAAATTCACAAGACTATATATATATACTCACTGCCTTTGTATAAATAAAATAAACTTCATGCTTTTCTCGAGTTCGATAATCTCGAATGATTGACGTGCACGCGTCGGAGAACAGATTGAAATCAGTAAGAAGAAATTCTTGAAAAAATAAATTTATTTGTTGTCTTTTTCAAAATAACAAAACGAAGAGTTGTTTTTAAGGGAAAAAACAAGAACCGTTTTAAAAATTATTTGAAATTTTCGTCCTAGAATTAATTAATTGAAAATGTAATAAAATCTTAAATTTACTATCTGTAATAATAATTTTTATGTAAAAACATGCCAGATGTGAATATGTATTTTCAAAATTTTTTGCGATCAAAATAATATTAAAACAACTACAAAAGCTTAGCTCGACTGACATTTGAGGGTATTTTGAATCCTCTATTGTTGTACTGAAAAAATACTATCAAATAATAAATAGTTTTGAAAAAAAATAACAATAAGAAATAGTACTATACAAATTAAAATTCAACATTTCTCAATTTGCATTCTCTATAAATAAAAATTTAACTTGAGTAGTTCTAAAAGCAACGTCATATAGTTCTAAAAAGGACTATAGGCACAATGATATTTAATATCTACATACACTACATACCATGAAATCATCTATACAAAAGATTAAAAATTTTAAAATATATATATTTTTTAAAATTAGTATAAATGACAAAACTACTTAAAATATATATAAATGATAGACACTTAGCTAATAGATTTTGAAAACGTTAATATATTTATAGCGATTACTACATGTACTCCATACCCAATAAAAAGAAAGTCAATTAAATAGTCTAAACTTGACGTGGATCTAGTAATTAACAATCAAACGTTAGAACATTGAGCATGAGCAAGGACTTTGGATATACGTAGCTTGGGCGTTCTTGAATTCTCGAGTTGAATTTCGAATGTATTTTAATAGATTGTAATAGACTAATATCACATACATTTGTTATTTCCTCTAAAGACGTACTTTTTTGTGATATTCTCTTTATAAAAGAAATTGTAAAAAAGGGTTTAGGGTACAATTTTTTGTAAAGGTAGCAAAGGCAGCAATGTGTGGGGCTGTGAAGCAGTGTATGTGATGCTTTGCTGTGTTATTGAGCTAAGACAGAGGCTGACCATTTCTCAGTTCTCTTTTCTACTGATCTTTTTTGTTTTGATTCATTTTTCTTTGATAAAATCCAATCATCTGCGATAGATTACAATAAACTATACTATAAACACATATATAAGTTATCTCGTCTCTTATAATTCTATCTTGATCATAACCCTACATAAAATTTAACCCTATCTTATTAATTAGGGTAGTCACACTTCATTCAAAAACCACATTTGGAATATGGGCACCACATACATTTTTTCCCCTAAAGTAAGAGAATCCTATTTTTGAAGAGCAATAATTATTTCTTTCTTTCTTTCTTTTATATACTTCTATAAATGAACTATATGTCAATACTATTTTTCTTAAATCTTTATATTCTTTAATGCACTTTTTCTTTCTTTTTAACTGTTAACATACATAAATACTTTCTAATATCAGCTTTTTGGTGTACTAATTGGTTTGATTCCAATTCCTATATGTCCTACAGGGTTACACTACTTACTTTGGAAGTGATTTTTGAAGAAGGACACAAAAGAATCTAGCAATAATAATGGTGAGCCAATATGGGGCTCATCTATATACGCATATGCTCAAATTAATATATATATATATATATATTGAAGATTACTGATGGGTTCAATCAGAATTTTCTCTTTTCCTATTTTCAAAGTCTAACTTTAAATTTTGTAAACTCATAAAATAGGTATGCACAGTTAAAGGATTGCTTTACAATACCTAGTTCACAAGCTTCAATATATAGACTCTATTTTGTGAAATAAATCGAACTTCAACGAATTTATAAAAGTCTAAAAAAGTTCTTATGAAAGAAAAATTGAAGATCCAATTTATAGACTAATTCAAATAAGTAATAAATCGTTCGCGAATAAACCTAACTCATAAAGATTAGAATGATGCAACCCTAAATGATCATCGAGCTGTAAAAACTCGAAAAGTTCAAAGTTTTAGAAACCCATTTAATTATAAAAAAGAAGTAAAAATAATAATTAAACGACATGGCGTACACAAAATTCAAATCAAACCCTAAAAAATTATCATACTAGAGAAAGAGTTTCCATTTTGATTATGATAAAATAATTAGAAGTTTATGTGTAAAGGCAGTAGTTATTTCTGATCATTACTGGATAATCAAAACATAATATTAAGATTAGGAGTATTAGAATATTAAATATGTAGGTAACTTCTGTATTTGAGTAGCCATTCTGATATTAATAACATAACAATCCTGATATGTTATGATCAGAGCGTTTAAGGAGGGGTTTCCATGGCTGCCACGCCCTCTCTTCTACCTCTGTCAATATCCGATCCGCCATTGACGGAGGCAGACTTCATGTAAAATATATATCTATATATATTTAACAATGACAGCCCATAATTTCCATTGTTGAGAGAATCTCTTTATCTGCCATGTCTCTGAGGCATTTTCTTTTATTGAGTCAAAAAGTTAAACTGAAACTAAGAACCCACCCCAGACCCAGAAAGTACAAATTGAGAGGTCATGTTTTAGTCATAACCATTTCAGTATATACCATTGGGTATATATAAATGGAAAGAAAAAAAAAAAAAAGAAACCCTCTGGACAACACAAGAAGAAGGCTTTAATTTTTATGTATATATGTGTGTATATGGTCAGCCTTCTCAGCTAGCTGCCAACTGTTTATGTGATTTAAAACAGCAATCCATAATCAATTTTCTGTTTTTTTGTTGAGTGCATTATTTGAACAGATGATCATGAAATAGTTTCAAATATATTGATTTGATTGCTAACATTTTTTTTAAAATTGTAAATATAGTAAAATATCTCAAAATTTATCACCAATAAAAACCATTATTTTGCAAATATTTTTTATCGACCATAGTAATAAATCATAGTATAAACTGATAGATATTGCTATATATATATTTAATTATTATTTTTAAAACTTCTATGCATTATAATTATCGAGTAATTAATTAAATGTTATCTCTACTCATTAAAACATCGTGATTATTGGTATAAAATATGATGACACCAAATGCATTAGTAATGCACTTCAAATCTTCTCATTACTGTAACAAAATTTTGGATTTAATCAATTATAGAAACTGATAGACTTTTATCAGTGTCTATTAATGTAATCAGTGTCTATTAATGTACTGATAGAAGCATATTAGTGCCTATCAATATTCATTATTGATAGAATTGAAAATTTTTACTAAATATTTTGTCAAATTTGTTATTTTTTATAATTCCCCTACTTTTTTTTTTAATTTCAGAAAATTCATTTCAAATCTTTAATATATCTGGATTTGCCTTGAAATATAAATATAAAAATAAAAGGTTTTTATATTGAGGCAAAAAAAAAAAAGTTCACATTTCTAATATATATTTTTTTGGAAAAAAATATCAACTTATATTCTTACCAAGATTAATTATTACTCTCAAGAACAGCTTAAATACTCAAACTTTGCAGGTGTTTCAATTTAGATTAAATTGTATAGCAAAAACTTAAAATTGGTTATATCGATTAAACTTCGAAATATGAGTGAGTAAATTCATTTTGACTCTTTACTATAACTATTTTTTAAATTGACTTGTGCATAAAATTCACATCTTTTTATAAACTTCTTCGAACACTGGTTTATAAAATTTAGGATTAGAAATGAAGCATGAACTATTCTCAAAGAAAATCCTAGTTAAGATTCTAAATTGATATACACACTTATAATTACGATTCTTATGTCATACTATTTCAATGAATGAAATAAATGTATAAATTAATAGAAAGTTTAAAGTTTAAATTAGATACAATTATTAGTTTTAGTATATTCAAATTAATGCCCCTAAATTAGAAGTATAAAGATATATTTACCTATTGTTCTTTCTTAACAAGGGGTGCAAGGACCTTGAAATAGTCATGAACGAGGGATTAAATTATCAAACGGCCAATTATGCCCATAACTCAAACGATAATTTATAACATATAATGATTTTAGAAATAATAATTAAGTGTATAACAACATTTTTAAAAAAATCGTAAATGTAGTGAAGTTTATCGATGATAAACCAACTTTTGTAATATGATCTACAGTGATAAACTCCAATAATTAATTGTCTCCAACCAATTTTACTATAGGAAAATTGTATTAGATAACAAAAAAATTTAGAAAAAAAACAGTTCATAGCATTTTTTTTTTCATATTGCGAGTTATCGCTTTTAAATTTGTTACTTTTACAATTTAGAAAATGCAGTGACATGGATTCTAATATCATAATTTTTTTTTTGTTACTTTTGCTATATCTATGATTCTTTTAAGATGCTGCTATATATGCTACTAATATTCATGACTATTTCTAATTAAATACCATATAGATGTTTCGAGATCTAATGCTTTATAGATAGACAAAAATATGCATCAACTCAAATCTTTAAATACTTGAAACAGTAATCAATCTACGGGGAAAACACTCAATAATTGGATTGAGAGCTTACAAAATTATTTCTAAAAGCACTTGAGAAAAAGAGTTTTTGAGTCAAAGAAAATATATCATTAAAAACTTGAAAAATCATAAAGTTGGAGAAAGAAATCAAACATGACCTTATATAATATAGTTAATAATACCTTGGATATACAGGATAAGTAAGAAAATATCTTGAAGGTACGTTTGAATTGACTTTTTAAGTATTTATAAACTTTTTTAATTTTACACTTATAAATACTTTCTCGATTAAACTAACAACAAAAGAGAGAATAAATTACCCATCAATTATATTCTTTCTAGAAAGAGAAGAAGCAGTATCTTTTTCCTTTTTTTTTTTTTCCTTTTCTTTTCTTATTTCAAGTGCACTCCCACAACATCACAGTACAGTGTATATAGTTCACACTAAAGCTACAAATATTAGTATCTTTCCCACAGGAACAAACTAACAATGAGCCTTCTTCGGATTTATCTAAATATATATATATATATTACGAAGAGAAAAATCTAACTATTTCTCTGTTATTTTTCCTTCTCACACACTGCTACCTCATCAGTGCATAAAACTGATGTAACCTTACCCTCTTCCGAAAACGAAAGAGTACGTAACTCAGCGTATATACATAACCTTGTGATTTGTGAATATAACTATAACGACGTACGACACCATCAAAACCAAAATTTGCATATACAATCAAATGTACTTGATATGAATCTCAAGATTCACGTAGTCTTATGTACAGTCCTTGGCTTATACCGAAAGATGGCGCATCTGAGGCCAGTGTTTGTTGGGCGCAACGGGAGTTGTTCATATTCTAGACTTTTTTACTAATATTTTAACAACCGGCAACCATTTAAAAGTTAAAGTCCTGATGAAAAATGAAGATAAGGCAATTAGATGACTTCCACAAGATGCATATATGAACAATGGGCATGGACAAAAGAATATATTGCGATCCATTTCGAAAGACAAAGAGAGTTTAAGAGTATTACCGGCTTGTTCATGACGATGATCTCACATACTATAATGTTGTAATGCGTGTTGTTTTACAACAGCATGCTTTGTATTCCTTTTGCGTTTGCGTCCATCCATGTTATTCAAATCCGATGTATTTTCGGAAATCCTTTTTGAAAATTGTAGATCTTCAGCTCCTATCATGTATTTATTTCCTGCCTCTGGTATGCTAAACTCAGCAGGATTTTTATTAATCATGCAGATTCCGAACTCAGAACTGACTTTCGAATGCTCCAACATTCCTTTAGTAACGTGTCGCTCTATTATATATTGTCCAGGATTTTCCAGTCTAGGATATCCACTCATGGACACCAAAGAACTAGATGGACCACCAGATTTCTTTTGCAAGCTATGAATGGGAAAAACTCCTTCATTGGAACCTTGACCACTTGTAAGTACACTCTTCTGTGATTTTTGAGCTCTGTTCCATGTTGAAGTGGAGCACTTGGTTTTTTCCTTTTGTTTACATTGCAATGCAACTTTACCTGTTAAATCAGAAACTATTTCATGACTTTCATTTCCCATGGGAGGAGAAATTGATGCACCGCCCATTGAAGGGCGATGGTAACAATCGTGAGACTTCTTTAACGGATGGATTTCACCATAATAATCAGATGAATAATTGATGGTATCATATGCCTTGTGCAAACCAACATCCAGCCCAGAAATATCCTTAGCTTTGTGATCGTGGGGAAAAGCTTTCTTGGTAAATTTTGGATTTTCATGCATTTCACTGCGCTGCATTTTGGCATCCATAAGGCTGAGTAAATGCATTGCTGACATTGTTTCATTAGAATACAAATCCAATGACCCCCTCGGGTTTTGGGGAAGCTCAATGCCATTAGAATGGCAATAAAATGGGTACTTTGCACTAGTCCTGCTGAAATTTTCCAACCCATAATTACCATCATCCTTTTCAAGATTAGTAACTTTTGGATTGAAAAATTTAGGATTATGCCCTCGATTCATACTCCCTCTACTACTTGATTCAGGATAGTTTTTATTAGCAGTTACAGTAGTCGACTGAGATGCAACCTTTCTAGGAGTGGTAGGTATGTATGAATGATGATTTGGCGGGACTTCGTTCCACAGATGAGATACGCCTTCATTGTTTTGTGAAACAGGATGGTGTGCGTTATTTACCCTGAAAGATTGCGCCCTGTAAGGAGAGGACTCCTGATCTTCCGCCACCCCAGGATATTGGCTATATTGAGAACATGCTTTCTCACTAGTACTTCTTGCCAAAAACTTGACAGGATTTGATGATTTATTTTGAGAATGTCCAAATGTAGAATATTCTGGAGGGATAATAGTCTGACGCAGGTGGTCTATGCTAAAATGTCCCCCCTCAGTGTGAGAAAAGTAATTACCTGAACTTTGTTTTCCGTATGCCACATTATCTCCTACCGTATGCAAGTTATTTCTCCCATTCCTAACCTGGGGTTTCCACTTGGGAATATTTTTCTCCTGCAATGAGTCACTACTGCCATATGCATAACTGAAATTCATAATTCGAGCTTTCTTTGAGCTTGTCTTTGATAGGGATTTACTATTTCTAGTATTATCAAGGCACCTTTCATACTGATTTTTAGCCATGAGCTCAACAATTTCCATTGGAATGTCATCTAAAGCTCTTTGCTCAGATATATTACCAACCGTATGCTCACTCTGTTTCATCTGAGCTGCCAAGTGCTCCTGAACACTCTTTTCAACTTTGTTTACCCCGGAATTGTCCTATAAAACAGTAGAGACTAGTTAATTAACAAAACCTGAAATCTTAATCTGATAAATTTCGTAGGGTGATAGATAGGAAATAAAAGAATATACAAGAAATTTTGTAAATAAAGGAAAAAGAGAATCTAAGGAACATAATAATAGTAGATTTGTCATACATAAATTTTACGAGATTCACGATTCCATATGCAATCCTGAATGACTTATTGTTATCACTCTCCAATACCAACTTCTTGTAAGAAAATGATAAATAACACACAAAGAAAATGAGAAAAATTCATCCAGCTGAAGTTCTTAACCCATTGTACAAAACAAATTAATGTTTGCATCAGTAAATGATTCCATTGAAATCCATGAAACATTTCAGTTACGAAGGTATTTCAATCAGATGACCATTCAGACCGCAAGTAATTTAGAGAGGAAAAAAAGAAAATTCCTCAGGCATTCATGAGTGCATCATAAAATTGTTCCTTCTATAGGCTACAAAAACAACACAGTATGGCAGAACTTGTACCATTGCCTGCAACTGAGACCCGCTATCATCATTAGCTTGAGAATTTGAACTTTGCTTCCCATTTTGTAAATGCATTCTGCCAGAGGTTATCTTACTATTGACTCCACGGTACCCTACTTGCCGAGAAAAGGTATCTGAACAAATAAAAGGAACATTTGAGTCTTTAAGTTTCTTCGTTTTAGTATCTTTGATCCTAACAACACTTGCTCTTCCTTGCCAAGACGACAATGAATGTGAGCCATCCTCGGTCTCGAAAATAGATTTTTTGTCATTTCTTGATGTGGCTAAATTGCTAGAGAGGGAAAGATGCAAACCTTCGCTACATTCATCCAGCACTGATGAACAAGAAACAACTACAGGATCATTGTTCCTGAGTTCCACTTCTTTTGAGGCTGAATCTCTTCTTGGCATGCTATTGCTCCAAGAAAAACCCCGCCGGTCATCAATTACAGGC
The DNA here is from genome assembly GCA_025688845.1 of Cucumis hystrix. Classification (NCBI taxonomy): domain Eukaryota; kingdom Viridiplantae; phylum Streptophyta; class Magnoliopsida; order Cucurbitales; family Cucurbitaceae; genus Cucumis; species Cucumis hystrix. The sequence goes on along the minus strand of CM046886.1, from coordinate 1,311,486 downwards.
ATCTTGCTTTTCCTTTTAGACAGACTAGAAATTGGCTCAATTCTTGAACCAAATAAAAGAAATGGGTCCATTGCACTGCTAGAAAACTCGTTGTGTTTAAGGGAAATGTCAGATATGTTGTCACCACTTCCTGGTGGAATGTCAAGAGGAGAGCATGCTTTAATTTGGATCTTTTTGTTTTTCTTACCATGAAGAGATTTCAGATCATTCCTACACTTGTTCAAGACACTTTTCTTAGTTCGTACATCAGTTGCAATTAATGCATTTTCAGATTCACTAAAAGAATTTGTTGTTTCCACATCTCCCTTCAATGGCTGAATCTTGTTATATACGTTGTATGAAGAGGAAGTCTCTGCAGCAAGGGAATCTTCATTCAGAGGCATTTTACTTTTTGAAGTCTGACCCCAACACCTGACATTCTTTCTGGCAGCCACTGGACATTGGGAAACAGAAAGGTCTTTTAACTCTTCAGATTTTTCGGAAGTCCCATGGGATGGGGACTCTTCCGTATCAATGTGATTCGTTTTTACGTTTTCATTTTCATTCAGCAACTCAGTCAGTAGGCGCACCTTACGAGCCTTTGGACGGTGCAAACTGCCTGACTTATCTATGTGATGGTCTTGCGTATCATTTTCTACTGAAATTTCAGTATGCTCAGATGCTGTTGCATACCTCCCATCAATGTCTGCCGGAAACCTCTGTCTCTCGCCATTACAAGCTTGATCGATCACCTTGAATCCTGATGATGAACGAGTTACCTCAGTTTGTTCATTATGTGCAGTTTTTTGTTCCTCATCATCAAAGCCTTCAAGATCTTCATCAATCACTTTGAGGTTTCGAAGACCAAGCTCAACCTCAGCAACTTCATTTCCACAGAGGAGATTGGAGTTTTTAACGAATTCCCTATGCACTGAATTAAGAATAACTTTTTCACAAATAAGATATAAAATTATAGGAGCAAGCAAATATGTATTATGCAACTATGAGAAGCAATATCGATGAACAGAGATACTTTTATAAAGACATGCCTAAGGAATTTTCCTCTATATGGCAACACGTGTGGTTGCTTATCTAACTACTATAATTCAGCAAGGTTTCCCAACCAGGTTTCTTCAATGGCAACATAACAGCAGCAAATTACCTGGATCATCACTTCTGTTTTGTTCTAACATAAGATTTGACTCAACTTCTGGCACGACACTAGTCGCTATGGGAAATTCTGTATTCAAGATCCATCTAGAGTCAACCTCATCTCCTGGAAAGAAACAAATAAAGTAATCAAGAGCCTGTAAAAGTAGGACATTAAAATGGAAAAGTCAGAACAAAGAATGCCTTCAGCTTTCTTTTCTCTCTCACTCGTGAAAGATGGAGGATGATTGAGGTTGCACAAATCCGTAGAGGCAATAGCGATTGCCTCTATAGCATCGGGCATATCTAGATTTGAAGATTTCTCAACACCTGACATGGAAAAGACGGCAAAAATGGAAAGGTGAGAAACTTGGGGGAGGAGGAATGCAAAATAACAGTAGGCAACTATTAAATCCTTTATAGCACCACCTGCAGGAGACTCCTTCCTGCAATTTTGACAGCGCCACCACCTGAACTGCGGAACATGAAAAGGTGGAAGCAAGGATATTGTCTCTGCAGACTCATAGTCACCATCAAAATCAAATGGCCAGCATTTTTTCCAATCTTTTTCACGCATTTGAGATGCATATCCACTGAACAAAAGGCAATTGATCAGAAAAAAGAGTTTTACATTGAGGTTCAGATCGTGATTTGAGAAAATTAATTCATGGGGCAACAATGTAACGAAAGACACTAGATTTGCAAAGGATAATTAATGAACCTTCACTTCATTGACAAATATTTTCTAAACCTAAACTCTAAGCTCCTGTTTGAAATTCATGTTGGAAGAACATGTTAAACTAGGTGAGCTCAAATGCTAAGTATCATTTTCCACATTCGGTCTCTTTCTTGGATAGCAATATCAAAAGGCAACTATGTGATGAGTAGTCCTAGCTGCTATGGATTGTTACATTCTTAGTGAAGCTTCCAGCAAAAATTTCCAAATTGGACAAAACATCGAAAGACAGTAAAGACATTTTTCGTTTGTGTGGACAATAAGACTAGAATGAAAACCGAGCCGTGATAATTACCCATTTGTGTGTATAAGTGCACTACGAGAGACATTAAGCATGAATGTCGATCTCAATGACACGTGCATGAACCCATGCTCTTTATTTAACCCAGTTTAAATTTTCAAACAAAGTCATATAATCTAATTAAAAAAAGGAAGAAAAAAATATGATTAAACTTGATAGGGTACGGGTCATACCGAATGGAGAAATGGTCACAGTTTCCAGCATCAGGTTTATCAATACAACTGGAAAGATCTATGAATAAAGAATCAATCTCAATGAATGGGACTGTAGTCCTCAAAATGATACTAGAATCATTCTTCTGATGATGTTCTTCGTCCATTAGAAGACTTCTGGTATGCTACAGTTTATAGCTGTGCTATGACCAATTTCTGAACATATATATACATACCAAAGCAGCAGAAGAGCTAATTAGTCATCAATGAGTGAAAGTATCATAAAATAATAGTCATCAAAGTTTCGATACGTATGAAAACTTTGACAATACTCCCAAACAAGTCCATTTGGAAACACGTATCTGATGTTTTTACAGACAATAAAAAGTTGGTAAAAAAGCACACTTACACTTCCTTACTTGAAGTTATGTAAAAATGGTCATCATGTGTACTTATTTCTCACATAAAATAACAATTTCTAACAAAAATGAAGTATGTATAATTCATGATAAACAACTCGTGAAGCAAACATTAATCTAAAACACACAACATTCCACATAAAATAATAAACACTTTGCAACTTACTAGTACAAATAATTCAAGGGAAATGAACCTCAAACCCTAATTACTTTAGATAACAAACCAAGAATGTCGACAAACCATAATTTCACCTATTACAAACGATAAATTATATCAATAACCAGCTCCGCCTTCATATAATTCAAAGAAAACCAATAATCAGTACTGCAGTACGAACAGCATAATCTAGGGTTTACTGAGATCAATTACCTGAAAATAGCGGAAGCACAGTAGATGACACAATGAAAATGGATTTAACAAAACCACCTAAAATACTCACCATCTGAGAATTCTAAAACAGCAGTGCAAGAGACGAAGGATGCGAATTGGTTCACTGATAAATATTTAGGGTTTTTATTCAGCTCAGAAATTCTCGACAGACAAACAGTTGACTCAGTGACAATCAAATAACTAACAATACCATATAAAATGCCGGATACTTAGCCAATTCACTCTCCAATTATCAGTCATACAAAAAAATTCAAAGAAAAAAAAAAAAAAAAAAAAGCCAAAAACTTCGGTGTAGAGAGAGAAAAAAAAAAGAGCTAAAATACGAAGAAAACAGCTGAAAGTGAGCTGAAAAAAAGCCTGAAACGATTAAAAGGAAAGTAATCGAAGATTTCACACAGAAGAAGAAGAAGAAAAAAACGATATAGTTGAAGAACGTACCTAAGTTCAGCCAAGTGCCAATCGGAACAACGATGAATTAACAAGACAACGATTCCTCACGGCTAGTCGACGAAAGTGTACTGATAGAGAGAGCATTTAGAGAATAAGACACAGATCAAAACTGTAAGATGAGATTCGTAGCTGACCGAAGAGAATTTGAGTGCGAAGCTCCGATAAACCCTAGAGAGAGAGAGAGAGTGAGATAGAGAGAAAGGGAAGTTTCGATACTTTGAGAGAGAGAGAGAGAGAGAGATCTATAGATAGTGGAGTGGATTTATTTTTTTATTTATTTTTTGTTGGGGTAATTTAATAATATTTTTCCTGAGTCCTTAATGTGTGGGTGTATTAAAATCATCTATGCCCATGCCATCCACATTCCACATGTACATAACATCTTAGGTGATGTTAAATTAAATGGAGTGGGAGGAACTCCTCACTCGTGGAGGTAATTATAAGTCGACACGTGGCAGGTTCATATGGATTGTTATCTGAAGGGTATATCAGGCTTTGAGCGTGAATGAACCGAAAGAGGAAACCCTAGCAAAGTTTAAAAACACACACATTTTACCACGCGTACTTTACACGCGCTCTTATTTAACGTATGCATAATAGTCCATTTGTGCCTGTCGTGTCACCAAAGGCAAAAGATGCCTTCCCACTTATACCTATTTTAATTGGTTCGTGTATTGCACGCTACTTGCCTTACAACCTCGACTACGACCAAGACCATGACTACTACTACTTCCTCTTTCGAAACCCTAAAAATTTCTAAACCCACTCTCTGCTTCTTTTGTGGGTTTAATAAGAAAACTAAACATGCTCTCTCTAATTAATTACAATTACTTTCTAAATGTTAAATATAGTCTATACTATTTATACACATTTTATTAATTCCCATTACTAGGACTTCATTTTAGAGTTTAATTACCATTAACATTTCTCACTATTCTTCTTCTTTCTCTAGGTTAATTAATTAATTTTACCTTTTTTTTATTAATCTAATTTTCAAGATACTCAAGTAATACAAGTTATACTAAATCTACAATGAGAACGTGTATTTTACCTTTTTTAATCCATGAATGTTCTTTTATTTATTATTCTTAACTTACACTAATATCAATTGAGTTAAGCTATGCGATTGATAATTATATGTATTTTATTTTTCTTGAAGGTTGAGTTTTTTTAAAAAAAAATTTATGATTAACCTTATTCATCAAAATTTTAAATTTTATTAATTGATCCACTAAGTATACGGGTGAATTTTATATAAATCCAGCACAAAATCCATTGTCCTATATATTATTAGATTAATTAAAAACTCCGCACAATTTTTTATGTGGAACCAGAAAAATTATTGGAAAAGCAAAGTTCATGAATTAATCCAAAACTGAAAAAAAATTGCAAATTTTTTATATAAAAAAAAAAAAGTAAATTATACCCCAAATTCTATACTCGAACACACACACAGAGGTCCATTCAAATTGCATACCTCTCCCTATAAGGATTCTAACATAGGACGATTCAAACACATAAATGTGACGTTGATGCATTGTTAAAAGAAACGAAAAAACGAAAAAGAAAAAACAGGTTCTAGAAAATGGGTAAATAATAATAATTGATCAAATGAATAACATGTGTGTGTGTTTGTATATATATATATGTGTGTATAGGGGGACAATATAAAAGTGAGGATGGAGAAAGGAAAAACCTAAAAAGGTGAAATGTCGTGTTGCCATGAATTACCTGAGTGTATTGATTCCAATAGATATTTGCATGGGCCAGTGAATCAGTTTGAAGATCCTATTTTACAATTCCCTTCATAATTAATAATACCCTCTCCCCTCCCCTCCCCTCCCCGCCCACCTGCTTTCGACCCCTCTCTCGGTGGCTCCATGTATGCCAAAGCCAGCTCAAACCCGACTCCAACGCCACCATATATAATTCAAATTGACCCACCACTCTCTTTTATTTTATTTTCCATAAATAACTTAAATTCCTTTTCTCTTTTTTTTTTGCTACATAATTTAAATTACCTCCATTGTATTATATATATATATATATATATATATTAAGAATATATATACCTACTATTCTTTTTCTACATGTCTTTTCTCAATGTCACATCAAATTACTTAGGTTTAATCTTTTTTAATATATACTTTATTAGGATTTAAATTGGTCAATCACATTTTCCCATTTTGCTAATTGTTGTAAAAAAAATTCTTTTTTAATTTTAGGTCACGTTGACTACTTGGTAAAATATAAAATATAAAAAATAAAATTATTCAATTATTTTTAGGATTGTTTTCTTGCGTCATGTAATTGTATTGATATATGAAGATTGCAATCAAATCTATAATGAAATAACGCAAGATGATTTAAAGTTGGAGTACTCAATATAATTACGTTTGAAAACTCGTTACTGTTATACCTAAAATAATTTCAATTTTGAAATCTTACAGATACTGATATCGCTTTAACTTTTAAAGGTAGAAGTAATGGTAACAACAACAGTAAATTTTACAATATTCGTGATTGTAAGTAAATATACAATAAAAAAATAATCTAATTACGTTTGTGATTTAAGTTAACTACCATTTATCCATCAATAAATTTTGATTACGATTATATTGGATGAACCAAAACTTAAGTAGTTGATGTATTGAATAATTTGTCAAACTCAAATAAATATATGTTAGGTGGAGTGGATTCAACCTAATCAATTGTCTAATACTTAAACTTGCGTGTGTATTAAAATTTAAACTAGAGTTATTTACACCCATTATTACCCACTTAATTTAGTTCAACATCAAAATAAATAAATAAATAAATAAATAATATATATATATATATTTATATATCTTTTTTTAATATAAATACTTTAATTTCATTTAGTTGGGTCCAAATTTTAATTTTTTGAAAAGAAAATTTTGCACGATATTCTTTAGTTTTTTGTATGAGTTATTTCAATGGAATCTTTGGTTTGGTAATAGCGTGAGCATATGTAAGAATATATATTAAAAAATTATAAATAAACCTAACTCATACAATGTTATTGTTTATTTGTATCCACCCAAAATTATAAATAAACTTAACGATAAATTGGTAGATGCTTTCGAACATTCCAACTAAACTGATACATTATTGTAATATTCTCATATATATCGAAACAATTTCATTATTTGTGATAATTAACTCAACTATCGATGAAATATATTTTATCCTCAAGGTTGAAGGACGTTCGAGTTCAAATACCCTAAAATATTGAAAAAAGTGATCATATGGGAGATTACTAGAGCAACTATGTGAGAATGATTTTATATTTTAAATTTATAAATGTTATGCTCGTTTTTTAAAAATCTTTAAAATAAAATAAAATATGATTCCTAACTTTTCAAAATGTATCATTTTTGTTGTTTGGTTTTTGAAAATAGATTTAAAAAGCCCGGGCCATAATTCTTAATTATAATCTAATATTAATTAGACAATTAAAAAATTTAAAATTTTAAAGGGCAATTTGCCTAAAATACTATAGTCCAAACTGATTTTTTTTTACCCGTCTGACAATCCTACGACATTTGGGTGTCGAAGAAACCCGATCGAACCTATGACCTCTTAGTTACTTTTTGCTTAATCCAAATTGATTATATTATATTGTATTGAGATGTGGAATTTGTATTCCGTCCATGGCCTCATATCAATCTTCATAACATTTTTTTTTACCTAAATTAGAAAGACAAGCTGGAAAAATAATTGTCCCTGGAGACACATTATTTGAAATCGATTTTTGCTCATCTGTTTGGATTCAACCACGATACGCACGAAGTGGTCATTTTGAGTGTATATATTTTTAGCAATGTTTTAGCTTTTGGATGATCGACTTTTTATAGTACGACAAGAATGAAGATCTAAACTCCGTAATTTATGATCATTAGAGTGTGTTCGTTTTGATTGACACCTAAATGTTTTAGTCAAATAAACGTCGTGTTTGACCAAAAGAAAAACACAATATTATAGCAGAAAATAGAGAATACTTTTAATTAGTTTTTAATCAATTTTAAATAAATAATAACAATATTGCTTATCTAATCAATATCGTACTTTCTGAAAATATTTCTAGTTGTAGTAAACAAAACTAATGTAACAATTAGGCCACTTACCCAATTTTGAAATTTCACTTATTTATCATATACAAATTTGAAATTTTAAAATTTTAGACACATAAAAAAAAACCATTATTAATATTTACAAATATATATATATATATATATATATTGATAGTAAGATTGGTAAATTATTAATAGAATCTTTATACAAAGTGTAATAATAATGTATAATTAAAAGTACGTCACCACTTACTTTTCAACGTTGCTACCGTTAGTTCATTATCGGTCATCGTTAATAATATTTCTACACATTTAAATTTAGTATAATGCTCCAAAAATCAACTCTAATTCAAATTCATAAAACAAACTTTACCAAATTATTTAATTAACTCCCTAACAATAACTTTTTTATTTTCTTTAAAACATATGTTCGTGGTTGGTTGATCGAGCTAAGTTATTGTTAGCGATAAATTTATTAACCTATATTAAATAAAGAAAATGATAGCCCAATTTATTAGTTTGAACTTTTTTGGATTGGGGAACAAATATGTCTAACGAATTATCAACTACGGTGGGTGAAAATAATAATGAATACAGTCACAATTTGTTTACATTCGAGATGACATTTTAATGTCAGTTTTTTATAGCGAATAAAAAAACTAACTATTTTCAAATATACATACAAATACCACTATTTATTTATACCTTAATTGCACTATTTTATTATATTTATAAGTATTTTTGGAAGTTTTGTTAAATATAAAACGAGATAAATGGTAAAAAAAGAGTTATCTATAGTTAAGATGGTTGGAAATATTTTAGGAAAAGAAAGAGAGGTGGGATTTTGCCCCATTTGGGAGTTTGCAAATGCCAAGAAAGGGTGTCTTGCTTGGCTCAAAATTGTGTTTGACATAACACATCCTTTTTAGCATTGTGCTTAATGCTGCTGCCCATTTTCATTATTTCTACTACTATCTTTACTTTATTTTATTTTTCATTATTATTCTCTAATTATATATTACCATTTAATATTGTTTCGTTTAAAAACAATAACTTTTTTGAAATACCGATCGTCAAATCTACATTGTCATTTGTCATCGACAAGCATCACATATCAATGTTAATTGACGACCTATGATGGTTAACTATGTAATAATATATAATCATATGTTACCTCTAGATTATAAGTTTAATATCTTGAATTTTGAGATTTTGTTAATTTTCTATTTTTATATATAATAAGCATATTACATATAAATTTTAACATTAAATTCATGAAATTTTAAAGATGTTAAATAGATTGATGACTTTTTTTTTTTTACACAAAATAAGATTGATATGTCGTTAATAAAGATTTACTAGGCATTGTTTTAAAGTTAATAATTCCAATCATAACATAAAATTTAAAATTTGTAGATCTAATAAACACTCTTTGCAATGATTTATAAAAGGAAATTATTTTATACTTTTTCATATAACATAAGACTTTTTTTAAAAAATTTATGTTTGTTTTGTTTTCAATCGCATATTGTTAATTATAATTTTCTTAATTATTATTAGTATCCTACATTTATTTTATAATATCATAATTCAAATTTTATTTCAAATTGATAACTTTTATTTTTAAAGTTAAAACGTTTTTGTTGATTTCCAACCCAAATAGTTAAACATGTGGATAGTAACAAATATTGCAAATATTAAAAAACATTTATATATATAACAACATTTTTTTTAAAAAAATATTTAATATATAGCAAAATTTATCAAAATGAAACAAAATTTTATATAAATTTGTTAGACAATAAAATTCGTTAATCAATATGTCAGTAGTAATAGATATTTGAAAATTTTAAGAATTCATATTCGTCAAATTTAGTTGCTATAAACTAATTATTTGAAAATATGTTGTTAGTGCAAATATTTATATATATCTATCCTATGATTTATCATATTATTGATTGATTTTAATCGATAGATTTTACTATATTTATAATTTTTTAAAATGTTGTTATATATATTTATATTTTCGCTATATTTAGAATTATTCTATTCTCTTTTTTACATACTTTTTTAGAAAATTGTCAGAGATAATAAAAAAATAAAATTATTTACAAAAAATATAGTAAATAGACAAAGAATTAGATAAATGTTGCTTTATAATTTTAATAATTTACTATATTTTAAATGATTATTTTTTTGGAAACATTTTTTTCTCATATTATCGGGAAAAAAAGGAAAAAATTCCACGTATGACTCATATCTCGCTGGCGCGAACCGCCGATACTTGTTCGGCCCCATTCGCGCCAAAATGGAGCCCCAAATCACCGCTTGATCAACGAAACCTAAAACCCATTCGCATCAGACGGTATCCCGCCCCTGCTCTCCCATTCACTCAATTTCCACCATCACAATGATTTTCAATTTCACCCCTTCGATCATTCTCATATCGATCAGATCGGTGGAGTTTGTGTCAATCCTCACGATTCACCGAACGGAAAATTTTCAATTTTCAAATACACCGACACAGAGCGCGTTAAACACGAACTGTTCTTCGCAATCTTCATCCACTTTGCTCCGCCTTACGAGTTCAGATTCCGGATGTACGTAAGATCTCATCTACTCTTAAAATCTTCATAGGTTTCTCATTTCCGTATAAATTACCATTGTTTTAATTTGTTTAGAATCAGCTCTCAGAGCTCGCCTTGATCGCCTATCTTCACCTGAAATCCTTTAGGGCTCGAGTTCTTTAGGACACTAATTCCTCTATATTTATCTTTCTGGAATTAATTCGTTAGATTAATCAACGGTTTTCAAAATTTTCCCCAAATTTGGTGATTGCATAACACGACGAATTAGGGCAGTAGTTCTATTTCTAACAGAGCGGTCGGTAGTCACCATCTCGTTTTTTTTTCCCCCTTTTTTCCAGCTGCACACTCCAGGATGGATTGTGAAACGAAATATCACATTCATATGGCGTAATCAGTTGCGGTTTCGTTTGGCCACACAATGAGTGAGGGTTCAGTTTGTTTTTAATTTGGTTGTCGGTTGTAGTGTAGCTCAATTGGAAGACCATTCATTATGTTGCGGCCCTTTTGATCATCAATTTCCCCACCATTGACATAAGATTCTTGATGCTGCCGTTGCATGGGGGATGCCTTTTCCTCTAGTGATTTTCTTTTCTTTATGATATCTTTTGTCATGCTAATTAGTAAAGTTTACTGTCTGTATAAAAGAAAGCTTAGATGGAGAGTTCTTTTTTAAGGAAATGTGTGGAGCTGTCAAGGATGAGAAATTTTGAACCTCTGGGCCCACACAAAATTGATCGTGCAAATGTACGAATTTATTTCTTTCCTAAACATAACTCCGTTCGTTTAATTTCACTCACCCATCAACTTAGGTCTAAGATTAAATAACTCTACGCACCTTAAAAGTGTATAGATCGGTTTTTTATACATGATGCCGACCACTCTTTGAAAAACATAAAATTATATAGTCACAGTGGGGTCTAGAGCCATAGAAGAATAAAGCTACAGAAGAGATGTAGTAGTTAATTACTAGTGAAGAGCTAAGGGAATTAATCGACTACCTTGCTAGGAAGTCTAACATTATTCAGTTAGATTATGAAAAGATTATACGAATATACAAGCGAGAGATCATACCTCGTTTCAATTACCTAAATTTTTTATTTTAGATATATAAAGATTAATTGAATGAATCTATTGGTAAATTAATGTGGAAAATATCAGAAAGAAAAAGAAGAGGAAGGTGATGTAAACGAATTTACCTTTCGAGTAGAAATTAACATTATAACATAGACCATTAATTGGATATAATTTGTTTCATTTAACAGCTGATTTGGGTCCTAGCTAGCTAGTTCCTATATGTAGCACATATAACATATGGCTGGGGAGGAGCAAATTAAATCACATCGGATGAAAGGGGGTTCAGTATGTGATTTACCCAAATGACCCAGTAAGTTTATGCTTCTATTCCTTCCCAGTAGATTGTGAAATTATGTAAAGAAAAGAAAAGAAATTATAAATAGGCACTATATGGTCAAAGTTATGTAAAATCCAAAATCTGACATTTTTCCTACAGTGGAATATGATAGCTGATAAGTAGTCTGTTTGTTTTCATAACATTGGAAAAATGAAAAGAGAAAAAGAAAAAAAATAAGCAAGGGCCAGATATTTCAGCCTAACCTTTTTCTTTAAGAAATATTGGAAATAGTTTAAACCATCCATTAATCTTTTTTTTTTTTTTCTATATTTAAATCGATGTCTGAAATTTGACCTCTTTTAATTTAAAGAAATTGCAGTTTTTGTCAATTTTAAAATAAAAATTTGAAGGTTTATTATTTATTCCTAACTTGCCCTCATAGTGCTTGTTTTGCTTTCTTTATTATGCATGTCCAAATCGGCGATTGTGGCTTTTGAAGAAAAGAATAGAAGAGATCGACGGTATGCTTTCCGATTATCTCGACTTAGTCAAGAGGTAGAATGAAGATATGTATGTATCAAAATACTTTAAAATTCAAAATCACATAACCAAAGTTCAATCATTTAATCGAACAAAATCATTTTTTAATTTTTGAGATGATTGATTTCGACGATAGTGGTTGAATGACTTGTTATCTTTATAAAAATAAAAATGTTGTGTGTAATAACGTTAACCATCCTAAATCTAGTATATCATCGTTGTTTGGCTTTAATTTGAATCTTTTTCTTTCTATTTCATCAATCATCCATCACAACGAATTGATCGTTGTGATTGTGTTTCTATTTAGTCATGGAAAAACAAATATCTACCCACCAACGAAACATGCATTTCAAATATAAAAAACTTTATTTCTTTCGTAAACATTTGTTAAATTTTTCTTACATGATTCGATAAAAATAACCAAATAGCAATTAGTATTGTATTAATAAGAATAATCATATAGTAAATGATATTGCTGACAATTAGTATAAAATAATAATTGATTAAATTGGCGTTCAAATATCTACTATAGCAATTGATAATAACTCGTACAAAATAGCAATTAGAAATTAGAAATTAATCAAACAAGAATCAAATATCAATCTACAATAATCATAATATGGCAGTCAGATTTTTCATAATTTGTCAATTGATCACTCAATAATCATCCTTAGAATCAAAATCTAATTATAAATCTATTTGTATTGAATTAAAGATTCTTCTTAGTTTCCTTTTAATTTGTTTGCTTGGTTGAAGATTCTACTTATTTAATTTACTGACGCTGAGGTGATTTTTGGTGGGATGCTGAGAGATTGAAGAGTACTGTAGGATTCATCAATAGGTATTTGATTTAGCTGAGATTGAGTATATCTTATTACCATCTTTAGAAGAAAGTTAAACATTAAGGTGAATGACATTATATTATCTTTGATCCTTAAACGTCAACCAAGAAGACCTCAAAAGAAAAAAGATTCCTTAAATTGTTCAATTGGCAATGAAAGAACATGTAAATTTGCTCCTGTTTGAACAATCATATTGGGAATATAAAAGATATCCTTTGTTATTTGTTTTCATGTGAGTACAACATTATATTGTTCTAGTAGTGTTTTAATGTATCAATCAATTGTTTTATTTATTTGCTAAGTGTTCAATTACTTATTAACACTAAATAATCATATTGAAAACAATAGCAATAAAAAATGCGAGAAAAAAGAAGTAATCATATGACAATACAATCATATTATGATAATCAAATAGTTATCAAAGACTAACTAATTGACAAAAAAAAATATAATTGACGAAGATATTTTAAACTTTTTAGTTTAATTCATGTTTTATTTTAATTGGTGAATTGGTATCATTCATCAAATGCAATTTTGTATTTTTAAGGCATTTTGGTCATCCGACTGCTGCAATTAGATTGAGCTCTTAAATTTACCAACTTGTAAAGGTTAAATGAATGGGTTATGGACTCGATCTTTATTTTATATTTTGGAAAGTACAAATGCCCTTTCATTTTCCTCCTATTCATTTGTAAAGCCTATCTCTCTCTTTATATTTTTTTTTCGAGGGGTCTCTCCCTGTCTTAAACAAATGTTCATATTTGAGATATAAATATTTTGCCCTTTTAGACATGTGAGTTGAGAGTACTTATATTAGCATCGTAATGAAACCCTTCATTTGTTTGGGAAAAGAAATTGAAAAATTCAAACCAAACAAATTAGCTTTCAATTTTATCTCATTGTTCAATTTTCAATTTTATTCTATTTCTTATTAAAAGTACTGGTAAGAATTTTGAGTAACATTTTAAGAATGAAATACATAAAGACGAGTGATATCTACGTCAGAGTGACTATATTACTCGTCCTTTATTTTCTATGGTTGAAAAAGGGGGTTTCATGGGTGAAAAAGAATCATAATGATTTATGGTAAAAATTGAAACTTTCGTTTGTTTCGTTTTCTGAAAAGGTAAAACAGAAACCTTTAGAGCCAAGAGCACAATTTAACCCAACAACTCATATGTAAAATACATAGCGAGAAGGACACTCAATATATATATATATAAATATATCACGTATGATTTTATTGATCTCTGTATGAATAACATAATGAATTACAGAAAACTTGAATTTGATTACAGACATCACATGTCCAATTGACTTTACCCCCAACAAAAGCTTTTTAAGGTCCATTGTTATTTTTGGACAGGTCATGATCTTCTAGAGAATACCAATGAAGGTTTGTCCTCCTTTGTCATTTTCTCTGTAATAATAATAATAATATCATGTCCCAGAAGTTTATGATATCAAAAAAGATCAGAAGCTGTGTGCCCTTTGAGTAAAATTACTTATGTACCGTAGAATATGTCTGAAGTAATGCTTTTGATATGTGTGGCCTATGTGGGGTATGCACTACCAGCCTCGGACTACCCCATTTGTTCCTTATCTTGAAGACACTGTTGATTATATCACCAAAGACCCTAATTCGTCAAGCGCCCACTTGAAATTGTTTAGCCTTGGACACTGTCTAAAGGTGTTACACTACATCATTGGAAAGGAAAAAAAAAAAAAAAGGTTCTCTGTAGAAGCCAATGACTTGAACAACATACCACTAACTTTGACTGTGTCTAATTAGAGGAACCAAGTGAGCGGTACCCCTACTTACTCCAGTTGAGTTTGCTAGCTATGACAGTGACTAAAAGTCACACAGTGAATAGATAAAAATAAAATTATAAGTATATAAACGAGGAGAGAACTGTATATTTTTATTGGGTATGAGTTCTAATGAATAAAAGTAAAACTAAATGTAAAGTCATATGGACTTAAATGATTATGTCCTAACAAGGTTAGGGGTCTTAATTATGCCATAAATCCTAACCAAAACGTATTATTACTTCACACCTCTTTGAAGTTTAGAAGTTAGTTTAATCAGATTTGACTTGGTGAAATAGGCAAACTGTGAAACAGCATTTTTCCCCCCTTCTTGTTCTTTTTCTGTAATGTATATTTTGTTTACTTGTTACATAATTATTTGGTTCAGGAATTTAATTTGCAAGGGAATTCTTTCCTTCCCAAAAATGTTGAGGACAGGGAAGCTGCCAGACATGACATGATGCAGCTTGTACAATACAACCCTAGAACGTAATATGGCAATTGTACCAAAATTAAAGATATTGTCAGCATGCAGTTCCGTGAATCACAAGATTCGAGGTGTAACGTACGGTACTGCCTCCTAATATACGAATTTTCTTTTCTTTAATAAGTGATTTGTTTCGTAACTTTTTCACGTTTTACTATAGATATTTGACAGTCTGCCTTTTACTCGTGGACAATATCCAGATATCATGGTGGCTTGCATGTTACATTCTCAAAAGGTAGCTAATGCAACCAAGTTTACATGAAGGGGTTGGGTAGTCCTGCCTCCTTGCCTTGTGTAAAACCAAAGAAAATCCTTTTTCTTTTCTTAAAGAAAGGTGTTAGCTAGTTACTTTATGCTCTAAAGTGAGACGCACTTCCATTATTTAATCAGCCTTCCACTTAGTTACTTTATGGGGTATATTTGCTAAAAGAAAGAATAATTAATTAAGTTCTCACTTTATGCCCTCTTCAATCTGATCTACGCATCTTTTTTGAACTGATCTTACTATATATATTCAGAAAATATAATATACATCAGCCTACAGCTCAATTTGTAACCCTTCTTCATCACCTTCACCTACATCTTGTGCAAGTTTTACAGAAGTAATTGGCCATTAAAAGGTGAGGCCTTTAGCTTTCTCAAGAAGTACCTGTCCAAATCGTCTGTTTATATCTCTCCCATGCATATGCAACCCAAAGGTGTGTGTTGAGCAACAAGACCATGCCTAAACATTTTAGGCCTAAAACAATGTATTAAATTTATTTTCATATAGAGCAAAAGTTTATTTTTTCTCTAATTAAATATTGATTTTTACTTATCGAGTCTTCTACTTTATAAACGATAGAAGTCTATATAATATTAAATTTACTCTATTTATTAATTTAAACTTATAATTATTCCTTCACTTTATGAGTTGAAACCAAAATTCTAGAAAATAAAACAATTATAATACTATAATTAAATAATTAATTTATTTAACCTACTTAGTTGCAAATAAAGATTGATAATCTTTTTCTTTGATAACTTAATTATAATAAGCAATGAGTTATTCTTAAATGAATAAAAATATTTATAAAATATAGCACAATATTATAAACTATTAATAAAAATGGATGATATTTTACTAATTTTGTAATTATTTTTAAAATTATAATTTAAAATAATTTATGACACCTAAATTCTTAGGTAACTCTGTTAGTTGGGCTTGTATGTGTTATATTTCTAGATTCTCGCGAATGAAACCATTCAAAAAAAAAATACAATAATTGAAAACGATTATAACAAATTTAGTGGTACATGCGCCTTCTTTATTCTCGCTTTGCCCAAGTATGTGTTATGTATGATTTGTACATTTAAAATGTAAGACCATTCGATTTTCCAAATAATGTATTTTTTGAAGTCGGATATTATGTTAAATCTTAACTAAATCTACATTTATTTAAAGTAGAATATGGAACCAAATATTTTCAATCTCTATCCATAATATATCTCCAATTAATTATTATATCTAACCCAACCTTTACATTTAATAAATAATAAATATAATTATATAACCTTTATCTTTAATAACTATTTATATATATATATTTAATAAAATTTCAGAAAAATATTAGTTTAAGGAAGTTTCTAAAATATCTTACTCATTTTTATTATTTTAATCTTGTCTAATTATATGTATTTTACTCATTTTTATTATTTTAATCTTATCTAATTATATGTATCTTACTCATTTTTATTATTTTAAACTTGTCTAATTATATCTATCTTTTATTTTTATTATTTTAATATTGTCTAATTATATCTATGTTTGATAAACTTTTATTTAAGGTTAACTTTGAACAACGAGACAAATTATTTACAGGGTGTGTCACAAATTTAAAAAGCTCTTGAAATTTACCATTAAAAAAAAAATTACAGGTTTTGTCATTCCTTATCATTGCATTTCTTGTCTTATGCTATTTTTTTTCCTCTTCTCCGATATTTTCTCTTTCCATCCCATTTTTCTCTTCTTCAATTTTTTTATAAATATTTTCACTGTACTTTCTTTTCATATTCTTCATTTTTCAATTTTTTTTTCCTTCCATAATCTTTTTTTCGTAATTTTTTTTCTTTTCCTTTTTACCGTCCTTTTCTTTCTTTATATTGGTTGATCGTGCTATTTTTTTTCAATCTGTTATTTTGTTTATAAGATAAACAAATCTATTCCAAATCTAAATGATCCCTTGCCAACAAAATCTTTAAATAACCAAATCTAAAAGGTAAGATTAGCCAAATCCAAATCTAAAAGTAAGAATAGCCAAGTCCCATATTTATTACCCATGTTAGATGTTAATTAATGATGAATATTTTTATATTTTCCAGTGAGGTGGACTTGTAAGCTTTTACGGTTTTCAAAATTGTTCCTAATATTTTTTAGAAGACCCCTTCGTTTAATTGTTTTTAAAAACATCAAAACATTTCCTTAATAAACTTTATAAAATTCACATTCACATAGAATCCATGAGTGCGAGTTGTACAAGGCGGCATGATTGAAAGATTCTTAGAATGGGAACCATCGCCGATCAGAAAAGATAAAAAAAGGATTACGAGAAAGACAGCCGGCAGCTTTGCTTCACCCATCGGAAAAATGATGTGGGCCTTCTTGGGTTGCTTCCACTTCAACTCCCTATTCTTCACCCATCGGAAAAATGATGTGGGGCTTCTTGGGTTGCTTCCACTTCAACTCCCTACAATAATTATTAATAATAATGGCAATTCTCATATCTCACGTGCTACTCCTCCCTAATTCCCTCGCATGCCTTTCCCAATCACCAACAACTTTCCCATGGAACCGCCAAAGTTTCTGTGCCTTTAAATCCTCGTACCGTGTTGCAGCCAGGGGCAGGTACACAAAGGAAGTCAATCAAATGGATGAAGCTATCGTTGACGCCGACAAGTTTCGGGTCGAATTCCTTCGAGTTCTCCGCAGTAGACGATCTGGGGAAGGTGCAAAAATTGAATTCCAATGTTGTTTCTTTATTCTTGATCTCTTTTAGTTACCTTGTAAATTATGATGTCTGTTCTGTTCTGGATCGCTGGAAAGTTTGTGAATTTGTGTCTGAAATTCTTAGTTGATTTGAATGGTCTTCGTCTCTTTGCTGACATGTTTCTTGCTTTTGACATCTTTTGAAAAATGTTTAGCCTTTTTGTGATTCTGGGGCCATTTTACTGTTTGTGTATTTGTTCGTCCTTTTAGTCAGTGGGTGTATTGTCTTTTTTCATTTTACATACTTATAACCTGAAAAAAAATTCATGTAAGAAAGTTAAGCTCGGACCATCATTTCTTACTTAAGGTACTGCTTGTTTTGATTAATTAAGTGTACTAGTTCCTGAGGTTGTTGTTTAGAGTTATGAATCCATGATTATGTCTAATTTAATTTCTCAGTTCCGCTTAATGTGAAGCACACAGAGCCTGTTCTCAACCCTCTGATTCAGGAGGCCAACCCGCCAACCTTTAGTAAGGTTAAATTAATATTATTTCTTGGTTCCTTTATCTTTGTTTAAGTTGTAGTTTATCCATGTTGATTTGTTTTACACGTTTAAAGGCGATGGCTTCTTGTCCAAAGGAAACTTCTTGCAATTCGAAGGACTTGCTTCACGAGGAAAATCTTCATCTTACTACGGAGGCAAGCTATGCTCTCATACTTTTCACAGTAACTTATGCGCAGGACATGTTTTAATGGTGTATTAGGAGAAGCTGAATCAGACCCAGAACTTTTCTACCATGCAAAACAAACATTCAGTAAAAGATCTGCTGGCATAGTTTGTAAAAAGAACAATTTCTTGCTTTTTAGTCCATGACTCCATGTGTTATTTTTTTGGACAAAACAAATAATGTAGTTATTCACTAATGTTTGATAGGAAGGAGAGCAAGGGCAGTTGCCCATATTGATCATGAGCATGAAGGAGAGCAGACAGCAAAAAAGACCGGGAATTGTTTTTCTGCACAGTACAAACAAGTGCAAAGAGTGGTTGAGACCATTGCTTGAGGTTTTCCTTTGCTCTGGCCTTTTTTCATTGTCAACAAGTTGAGAACTAGATCTTACAATATATTTTGCTTCTTTCAGGCTTATGCATCGAGGGGATATGTAGCTATTGCCATTGATTCTCGTTACCATGGTGAAAGGGCCAAGACCAAAACCACATACCGTGATGTATGTTGATTATTGTTTAAGTTGGTTTCATTTAGCCAATGAGATGTCTTTTATTTATGACTCAACTTAAAAATATGTACGCTCATTGGCTAGCTTAATGAGCTATCACCAATTAGTTAAACTGTGAACACATGATCTTCAAATTTCAGGCAAGGAGTTGGTGTATAATTTTATTTAATCTGGCTGCCAAGGAATTGGTAGACCAGTAATTTAGTTTATTAATTGAGAAAAATATACTCTGCTTTTGAGATTGTCAATCAACCCATGAGATGATAATTGTTAATATGGCATTTTTAGCTTCTCTCTAGTCCTACAGCAAAATTCTCTTTTCTTTTGCACAGTTAAGTCCTAACCTGATGTCATAATCTGGTGCAGGCTCTTATTTCTGCATGGATAAAAGGTGATACCATGCCGTTCATATTTGACACGGTAGCTCCTCATTTCATTTAGTTGCTGAATTGTTTGGATTATGAATGAACAATTAGCTGAAAATGTAACAAATGAATAACTTCAGTTATGCTAATAGAGTAACTTTGGTTTATAAAGAGCTAATAGACTAAATCACTTGCAGGTTTGGGACTTGATAAAGTTGGCAGATTATCTGACAAGGAGGGAAGACATTGATCCATGTAGAATAGGAATTACTGGTGAATCACTTGGAGGTCAGTCGAAAGTAAAATAATATGGAACAAATCGGAACATGCCTTTTCTTTGTTATATAAGGCTTACCACTTCACAATTTCATTGCAGGAATGCATGCATGGTTTGCTGCTGCTGCTGACACTCGCTATTCTGTGGTTGTCCCCATAATCGGCGTGCAGGTAGTTAACCCAAATGATGACACTCTGGATCTTGTGTTAGTATATTCCTTTTTGGAAAGGAGAAACGGGGTCCAGCTGATATATTGTGATATGATTGCAGTCTTTTGGATGGGCTGTAGATAATGATAAGTGGCAGGCGCGAGTTGAGAGTATAAAGCCTGTTTTTGAGGGTAAGGTGCATATGGCAATTGGTTGGGTGACTGGTAGTTGTTACACACGAAGCATAAGCTAGAAAGAAGAACACATTCAATAATTTAAAGAAAAAAGTTGAGTAATTAATAACTTTTGAATGATAATTAGCAAGAGATCGTTATATAGCTGTAACCTCTTGTGTGAGCGTTTTCTAGGTTATGATAATTTGAAAAAGTTAAACAACTTTATAAACACACATGACCGGTCTTTGTATTTTGTCTGCAGAAGCACGAATTGAATTAGGCATGAATGAGATCAACAAAGAAGTGGTGAAGAAGGTTTGTTTTTCAAGTTCTTGGTTTATTCACTTTTGATTTAGTATTCGGCTTTTCGAATGGAATTTATGAATTATTATCAATCCCAAACCTATATTATGCTTATTACAAAAGTTGTTTCTTTTCTTTTATTTTTTTTTGGACGCTAGAACTTATACATACTTTATCTGTCATGACCAGCCTTTTTATTAGATAAAGCACATTTGAAGTTGAATTACCTCGACGGTTTCTACTGTTTGATTCAGGTCTGGAATAGGATTGCTCCTGGGTTGGATTCCCAATTGGACTCGATATATTCAGTTCCAGCTATTGCACCACGTCCTTTGTTGTTATTAAATGGTAACGTTCATATACTACCTATACTTTCATGATTTTAATCACAAACCAACCTCAAATTTAGAGGAATTGGAAGATTCGAATATGCAGTTCAAACACAAAGCTAATGCTTTATTTTTAAGCATCCAGTAGTCCTGACATCATATCAGTAACCAGTAGGCTATCTTCTTAAAGTTGCTGATATTCACCTGTAAAATAGGTGGATCTTTAATTGTCTACATATATACATATATACATATATAATTAGTGTTTCATTCCATGTCTTTAAATTTAAAACTGAATTGCATCATTGTAATCTGTTCAAATATAGTTAATGAGCAGTTTGGACTTTAAAAACACTAGGTGCAGACGATCCTCGATGTCCAGTTGCCGGTTTGGATGCTCCGGTGTCAAGAATCCAGACAGCTTATCAAAAGTTTGGTTGTCCAGAAAATTTCAAGGTACATATGACTTTCCAGTTTCTACCTTCTTTTATTTGTTAATTAATTTTTGAATCCTTTAAGTGAATGGTTATTAAGCGTTTCAAATTGTCACTTACAAGTAGCTTATAAGAAAGAACAAGAATATGGGACTTCCTAACAGGGTGGACTTCTATTTTATCTGCTTTATAATGTTTGATGTTGTGCAGTTCATCGCACAAACTGGGATTGGTCATGAAATGACAACAGAGATGGTAAAAGAAGCAAGCGATTGGTTTGACAAGTTCTTATGGGAAAGTACCAAAGAGTAATGACTTTTCTCGTCCCTTAATTCCTTTGGATATCTATTATGCATTTATGAATACAATGTTCTTCATGTACGAGTAACAAAAGATCTGTTATTTTTACTTGGTACTTGACAAGTTCCTTACATTTCATGCTCTAGTTGGGTCAAAACTAGAGTGAGATCGTTTGAATTGCAACATTAAAGTAAATGTAATTTAGTTCACGTAATTTCAAAATTGTAACAATTCAGCCTCTATTTGATAATACTTTTTTTTAAAAAAATAAGTTTATAAATACTACTTTCACATCCTCTAATTTTTATTTTATAATCATCTATGTTCTATTAATAGTTTAAAAAATCAAGCTAAAATTTAAAAACTAACAAATTAGCTTTTAAAAAGTTGTTTTTGAAATTTGAATTCAATCATTGTATTTAAGAAAGAGGTAAACTATGTTGACATGGGTGAAAATAATTTTAATTTTAAAAAACAAAAATGAAATTAAGTAAATGATTTTACAATTTTTATAACCATTTAGTTTCTATTATGTAAAGCTTCACTAAAATTAAGTGTGAATGAAGAAATTAAATTTTATGGATTATAAGGTAGAGTAACAAAATTCAAAGATCGTTTATTGTTATTAGTGTTTTATAACAGTTGTTCAACCATTATAATATAGTTTTGTTCTAAAAAGGATCATCATAATATAGCAGTAAGTCATCCAACGTTCCTGCTATACCCTAGTATAGAAGTAAATAGATTAAAATTTCATGAAAGAAAAAGAAAAGAGCATAACATTTATTCCAAAATAAATCAACGTGGCATACTGAAAATCCAATGGCCAATTCCTACATGGCCTGAAAATAACGCAAAGAAAGCCAAAGGTTCATCAATATATACAGAGACCCTCACACGTCACCAAAGAGTGAGGAAAAGAATTGCATCAAGAGAAAAAGTATAAAGAATAACAAAAAGGACTTGGTGGAGTGAAATCAAAATTCAGTCGCCACCAGCAGCAGCAGGAGTAGATTTCATGGACTTGAACTTTGCCAAGTCAACAAGATCACCAAACAGATTGTCCTCCGGCTTAGAAGGCTTATTGGGAGGCATACTAGACAGGGCAGAGATTTGGTAGGATGAATTTCTTATGCCATTATCATCACTAATATACGTTCTCTGCTCCAAATACTGTGTCCCATTTGGTTGGATGTGGCCATAGCCATAGAATTGATTGCCAAACATTTGCAAAGGATACAAAGTTGCCATCTGTCCAGTTTGCTGTGAAAGCATGGCTCCATAAGCCCCTCTGTGGAATGTTTGAGGAGCCAAATCCAGCTGATTATTGAGACTAAACTGGCCATTAAGTGCTGAAATCTGGCTGCCTACAATTGGCTGGATATACACACCTACAACTTGGTCATTTGCAATTGGTTGAAGTCCTTGAGGATATAGACCATTCTGTACATGTGTGAAAACGGCCTGAGTTACCGTCATTGGATGGTGATACTCATCGCTTGCTACCAAACCATTGTCACCCACAGGGTGAGATTCCCAAGGTGGTGGTGGAAATGACTCGTTGTTTTGAGAACCTGATCAGCCACCCAAACAGTGAGATTAGTGAGTGAGTATACGCAGGCCAAAGCTAAAACAAACACTGTTTTACATCAACCTTTGTAAAGTTTGTAGTTTGTTTATTTTATCTCCCTGTTTGGGAAGTGGCGTGGATTATATGGTGCATCGTATTTTTTATGTATAGCCTAAATTGACAGAGTGCTACATGTGAACTAACATATATTAAGGAGTTGAATGGAATTTTGTTTGGAAGATTACAGTCAATTTCACAAAGCATGATATATATATATATATGTCTAGAAAATGAATATACGAACCATTATATGAATCGAGGGGTTGCCTCTGTCCTGCCTGGGAAACCTGGCTAGTCATGGAGGGACCAGGACCAGAAGCATTTGTGTACAGTGACTGCTCGCGGTGAGACGATATGGGGAGTTGGACAGTTCCATTTAGGTGCATTTCACCCTGCGGGGACTGAAAAACTTGGTGCTGGTGGAAGTTTGAGACAGAACCATGGCTCTGATCTCCAGGATTGTTGGACGGAGTATCAGTTGCTCGGTTGCTATCATAATGCACGTCAAAAGGGACAAGGGCATTCTGTTCAGATAAAGGAGTAGTTGGCTGCTGCTTGGTCAAAGGAACAAGAGCCAGTGAAGTGTTCGCATCAGGATGAATGTAGTCGTCACCACTCAGCAGGTCCAATTTGGGATCAAACTTAGCTGGAGAAGCTGTACCATCAATGGATGGGGATGCACTCAATGACTTATTTACTGTTTGTGTGCTTGAGCCAGTAGTATTGGAGGCCAACCTGCATGAAATTCATTGGCACTAACAAGTCAAATATAAAATGGTACAGAAGTATTATGCTCGGCAGTTTTAATGGGTAGACATAAAATGAATTTGATTCTAAAGTTTCAGTGTCCAAGGAGACAAATGCGAAGAAATCAAAGAATATAATTACTTCTTCTCAGGTCGTTGGTTGGTATCTCCAGTGTTACCAAGAGGAAAATGATCATCATGATGTGCTCCAACCAATTCGGATTTTGGTTCCCCTTTCAGAACAGAGGTTCCTGAAGCAATGGCTTCATACTTGGAAAGTACACGTTGTAATTCATCATTAAGTGACAATCCTTGGCAGAGCAATGATTCATCCCTAAAGAAAGAGTTGAAATTAGAATATACCGCGATCTATATATTGAAAGGGAACTGTATTTCATGAAACTGAAATGGTAGCAAGTAATATGATGAGGAGCTCTGTATACGGGTATCCCCTCTAACGAACACAAAAGTAACACAAACATAATTTTCAAAGGAAAAGTTCCAATAGATACTGAAGTCATTTTTTCACCCACTGTTAAAGTGATATTAACTTCCAGCATCTTTCAGGATCTAAGCCAAAAGCGTAGCATACAAGGCACAGGCAGTCTTATAACAAGTACACATCATCCAATACAGTACCTAAATACACCAAACTCCAGGTTCCACTGCATGCCAACAACAGAATGACAATACGATAGAAAAATATTGAGGAAAAAACAATGATGCAATACCAAAAAAAAAAAAAAAGTCATACGAAGTTGAATTCACAAGATGAACAGCTCTCTGCTTGTAATTATGGCATTGTTCTACCAAGTCAACAACGACATCCTGCCGAATATCCTGCACAAAATGAAGAGACACATCAAATTGGTGATAAAAAATTATCATAAAAATAAATTTGATAATAAGAAAAAAGTATAGGATGTCTCCAAAGGGACATAATAATTAAGGAGTTATAATGCACAAAAGGTTGAATAAAAATATGGGATCATTTACTAATTACTATCAAGGGTAGCATTAGAAAGTTGATTATTCACAAATTTCATTATGATATATATTTTTATAACCGAGAGTTGGAGCTTAGCTCACATGTACCCGAGAAAATACATTACGATATTACTACTCAAAACCACCATTATTAGCGCAGGGTTTTGTTACAACATTAATCCAATGTTTTCTCAAATCAATAACTTACCTCCTTGTTTCCCGGATCTAATGCATTTAGCATTTCTTTAAGGACATCCACTACTCCCCGTGCAAGTTGGATCTCACTCAAGCTGAATATGAAATTTCAAGTCACAAAAGGTCCCGAAACAGTATTTTAGGCAGTAGAGCGAAAATGTCAAAAGGACGAAGTAACTATCACGTCAAACAAAAGTTTAATGGTGGAACTACAAGTTACTCCAGAACAAGATTGAAGACTGTCTAACTATCACGCCAAACAAAAGTGCAATGAACCACCCACTCAAATGTCTAACAAATGAAGACTAGCAGATCATCAAGCCTCCGACTCACACCTAGAAAACAGTTCCACTTGAGCAAGAAAACTGTAAGTGTATAAGGGAACTATCAACCTTTCATTCCACTGTCGTTTCTCAATAGATCTTAGAAAGCATTGAATTCATGTAAGAAAAGTGAGAAGGGGCAAAAAGGGGAAGTTGTAAGATGTAATGAAGTGAATAACTTAAAACTGAGAATTCAAGGGGAACTTGTGTAACTAACTATCAGAAAGTAGCTAGACAGAGGAGAGGAAACTGGGAAGGGAATGAGAACACTCGATAGTTTCTAGTTAAGTCTGTTCTTCAGACATACCATCAATCTAAAAGACTAAAACAGTGTACCTTAAGGCTGAAAATTTAACATCCCTTGAGGATCCTGGAGCATCTTGCTGATAATCAGGATTGTGGAGATTCTGATTATCCAATCCCACCTGTTGTTTTTGAAGAGGTGTGAATCCAGGCGCTGGTATTTCAGATTTATGGGGAAAAAGTGCCCCAGCACGCTGAAAAGGAACAGATTTTCAGAAAGTCAGTTTTCGCTGAGATCGTTTGGTCCTACGCCTACCAAAGATAAGATAATTGCACATATTAGTTCCAGACAACGTTGTTTAGAACTCAAGATGGTCTCCGTATCAATCAGATTTTATGGTTTAACAATGAAATTTTCATGTCCAAGGACTCGCACATAACAATAAACTACATAATATCATGGATAACATTGATAAACCATACCAATAGTTCTTGATAAGCAGCATAGTATTGTGGATATCGTCCTGTTGATCCTCCTAAAGCCTCTTGCCAGGTATCTATCAGGAGCAATATCTTTTCTTGGACACGAAGGTCAGGCTACACCATGCATCACATAAACCATGAAAATGATAGAACACTGATACAAAGTTTCTATTTTATTGATACCTTCAACAAAAATTACAATATAAAAGCTGTAAAAGAAAAGTAAAAGAACCCTAACCCTCTGCCCTTCCTCTCTTTCAAGGAATGTTGCAGCCCTAATTCTTCACCAAATTCTTCATACCCTTCTTCCCTTCCCAACTTCCTATTTATAACCAACTAACTACCAACAAATCTAATTACCCTTTTACCCCTACCCTATACTAATCTAGGTATCTAACAGAAAACCAAGCTAAACACTTTTTTTACCCCTAAAGAACAAAAAGTAAGGGTAAAATAGACCTCTCTTACCTTCTTCTTTACAATTTTGACCATATCATGGGGAATTTCCTTCTCCGCCATATGTGCATGACTGATGTTTCCACAATTCTTGAAGATGGTCTCCAAGAGCTGCATATAAGCAGATACAAAAGGTGAAATGTATTCAAGACTTGATTTCCCCCATGACAATTTGTGAGCAAGGTAAATCATGTCAATAAGTTAATTAAAAATGTTGGTGGTTGAAATGATAGGGATGTTCAAAACTTACTGTTAGAGCAAGAAGCTGAACTTTGGGGTGCTTACTTCCAAGGCGCTTCTTTATTCCCTTAACAACATCTTTTGTTTGCCTGGTAAATAATCAACAAACTAAATAGTTTACACTAAACGATAATGTGTCTTTCTTAGTCCTTCAACAGGTTGAATTTTTCTAAAGTACCAAACTTTAATTTGCATTGTTCAAAAAGACGATTGATTGTGTCTGATTATAAGAGAAAAAAGAAAGGACTTTAATGAAAATATTTGCAGCAATTTTAACGACTAAAGTGGGTGATCGTTATGCATAAGGTGCTTCTGCTTCAACTCTTCTATACTGTTACTATTAGTACGTTCACTGAACTGAAGAAAGGCTTTTCATAGTATCCACCGATGGGGAGCTTCTTCCCATCATTAGAGGCTTCCATTTGGCAGCAAATTCAAGAAAACTTGGCAAACTGATATATGGAAGCTTCTATTGATGGAAGAAGCTTCCTCCCTTACCTACTTAGTTTTATAAATTCTATTCAAAACAGAGTATATGGACTGGGTCAGCTGCTTGCATAAGAAGCAATCTTAATTATCAGTAACATATTTATCATGAATTCTGAATTTCCGATAAGAACAATGTAACCTCCACCTATCTTCACAATAGTATGTTATTGTCTACTTTACTTTGGTTTCACATTGAAGTATCTCATACCGTTCTTACTTATATATCCATAATCATTCTCTTACTTTGTTTGCACAACCCTAAAACCCTAGGTACCACCTTGCTTTTCCTCTGATTTTGATACCTTCGAGAGCACCAAAAATGGGGGATTAAAGCTTCTAACTATACTCTTTACTTAAGAAAGTACCACCTCAAGTTTTTCCTCATTCATCCACTCCGTATCGCCTATCAGAGTTTGCTCTTATCAATAACTAGTTGCAAACCCAAATCCCTTTTTGTGAAATAGACCACAAGCCGCATCCTTAGTCTCCTCCCCTTAAACAAAGATTTTACTCCTCTAGCAGTGAGCATTATAGAGTCATTACTTGATCGCTACTTCAAGCACTTTTTGTCTTATATGAGTATTCATCCACAAATGTGCTACTTTTGTTTGAAAACGATAAGGATCACACCCAAGTTATGTTTAGACTATTACTCTAATGGAACTTTACCTATCTCCAAAATGGTGATATCATCCACTTTAGGATCATATTATAAACAACACACTAAAATAAACAAAGACAGAATTAAAATTAAGAGAACCAAAATAAAATTAAATATTTTTTGGTTGGTTGGGGTGTGTGCTGTTATTTGGGATATTTGGGGGAAGAGGAATGAATAATGATCAGGTGTTTAGGGGGAGGGAGAGGGATTACTGTGAGGTTTGGTCCTTGTTAGATTTCATGTTTTGCTTTAAGCTTCCATTTTGAATACCTTTTGTAACTATTCTATTGAAGATGTTGTAACCCCTTCTTTTAGTTGGGTGGTTTGTTGTGCTGGAATTTTTTATATGCACTTGTATTCTTTCTCATTAAGAGTTGTTATTTTCATCAAAAAATAAATGAATAAATTTCTACACAAGGAACTGCCACAGCAAACGAACTCCAACAACTGCTTGAAACCACTCAATGAAATCCTTAAAAATCCATAACAAAACATCCACATACGAGAAGGAATTACCAAACAACAACCAAGAAAAACACTGAAATCAAAGGAGAAGTGGGAGTGTAATAGAGTAATAAACCAACACGTACCCATAATCTCTGTTGATCATATCACATATCTCCATGTTCGCAGCCCAGTCAGGACCAATCAGCATATCGCTCGTGGCACGTTCAACTATCGGATTCACCATCTCCACGACCACGACTACCGCAAAAGCAATAAACTCAACTGTATAGAAAATAAAAATTCCTAGTCTAGAAGGCGCTAAATCGTAAAGTCGTTCTTCTGCAAGTTATCCAAACTATTAAAATTGTGAAATGATAGTATCGTATCAAAATCTTTCTTTCGAAGTCCCCAACTCTCACTCTTATTCCGATTATTCCCTTAACGTTCTTCAGTCGTATCTGAAGCTTAGCAAAGAAATTCTTGTTTTGAGATTGTAAGCTTTGGAGTTGGAAGGTGACGCGAGATTTTTCTTCTTCCTCTGCTGATTCAGAGAACGCCGTCTAATCAACTGCTATTTGGCATTTTCTTCTCCAACGGCCCGACCACTTCGCCGCACTTTGATCGCTCGCCACTCCTTTCTATATTTTATACTCTCTTTTTTAATTATTGGATTATAAACTTTTTTTTAACAACTTTATTATATATAAAAAAACATTTTAAAAACATTTATAAAATAGCATTAATATTTAGTATTAGTACTAATATTTACTAATTGAATCCTACTGTTTTTATTAGAATATAAAATTTTGTTATATTTTATCAATTTTGTTATTTTTACTGTATTAACAAAAGTTTGGCTATAACACTACTATTAAATTTCAATTATTTTCATAAATCTAGTTTAACATAAAAAATAAACATCTTGATACCATCCATATAAATATAATATAAAATTGCTTTTTAAAAACAAGGAATAATTATAAATATAACAATTAAATTTAAAATAATTAAGTATACTGTTAAAGCTCATCATTGATAAACCATGTTGCAAATATTGATCTATCATTGATAGACTATAAGAGTCTATGAGTTATAGAAGTCTATTATAGATAGATTTCGCTATATTTGTAATTTTTTAAAATGTTTTACATACTTAATTATTATTTAAAAAATTGTCACCAATTATATTTACGTTAAAAATAATAAAAATATTTATTTATTAATTTAAATTTATTTTTGAACTATTGTTAAATATAGAAAAATATTTATAAAATATTACATTCTAGTTATAGAAGATAGTGATAGACTACTCTATGGTATCATAATCTATTACGAATAAATTTTGATATTTTCAGGTAAAATATTGTATGCCATTGGATGGTCAAATATGATTATTCCTTCCAAAATTTATTTTCCCATTTATTACTTATACCATACACTTTTCCTACGTAAGACTGTCAATGTGTCACAATTGGTTAGACTTTGAGCTATAGCTTCTTAAGACTGAAATATCAAATTTGGTTTGGTATTTCCAAAGTCAAAGAAATTAAGTTTTGGTGGTTTGAATTATTACAATATTTATGTGAGTATGTCATCTTTTTCAAACTATAGGAAAAAAATAATTCCAAGCTATGTTTTAATAGTATTGACACCTATAACTTTAAAATTACGTGGCACGAATATTTAATACAAGTTTGATTTATAATACGAAAAAAAATGAAAATAGAGATTTCAACAAAAGACAACTGCTTTATAGTTCTAGGTTAGGTTATTACAATTAATTATGATAGTTCATATTTGAGTGTATATTATTTTAGTATGAACTATAATAAGATGTGTTCGAAGTATAAACTATTTTAGTTTGAAAAATAAATAATAAACATCGATGGTAGTATATTGAGGTTTGAAAATAGTGTTTACGGTAGCTGGTTGAAAAGTATAAAATAATATTTACTGAAACAAGAGGTGGTTATACAAGTTACTTTATTGGTCAGACTTCTAATAACAATTATAATGTACTTTGTTGAGACAATAGCAATGATGAAAGACATCTAAAGAGATGTGTGTTCATAGTGATTTATTAAACCCTTTTTCTAATACACGAAAGGAAGGGAGAACAAAAAAAAAAGAAGCCTTTAGAAAGGACAACTGCCGTCCTATCTCTCATGCCCTGCACTGCTTGAGCTAGCAGCATTCTTGGAAGCTGCATCAGTAAATTCTGAAAGAGATGGCAGGTCGGGTTAATATGGAACCGGTATTCGGACTGTTGGGGGGCCGGAGTTCATGTCCTCGATGAGAAGATCGAAAAGTGCCTGAACCAACGGACCTTCTTTTCCTGAAGAGCAAACCCAAAAAGTTCTTAAATTGTAAGATAACACATACTTCCACGGTTTCATTGTTATATCTTATATAATAAGAACATCCATCCCCACTATAAGAAAAATTACAACGATGGTTTTCTTAGATCATCAAGTGGTTGTAGTAGTATGAAAGCTTCATAAAATTTGTACGAACAATGATTCACAAGGTTAGTTTATGGGATAAAATTCATCAGGTCAATGTAATCAAGTTGACGCAAACTTCTTGATTCAGATTCAGAAAAACAAAAATGTCTGGATATTTATTCTCTGAAGCATCTTATTTATGAATTAAAGATTATAGGGATACTTACCATCACCAATGATTTGCTCATCCCACTGCAGTACGGGAGAAACAAGAACTCCACTCCCAATAAGCATCATTTCATCCGCCTTCTTCCCTTCCTCCATGGTTATATTTTCACAGCTTATGCTCCGAAGCTTACCCTCTTTCACCAGCCTCTCAGCAAGATTTATAATTCTCTTAGCTGTGCACCCGCTTAGAATTTTGTCGAAGTGAGGCATTATGAATTCCTTATCGCTAGTAATAAAAGCCACGTTCATATTAGGCCCTTCAGCAATGAATCCATCACTATCCAACCAAATGGATGCATAAGCACCTTTTTCTTCTGCTTCCATCTTTGAAAGAACATTTGGTAGGTAATTTACACTCTTCATAATTGCAAATTGGGGTGGTTTCATCGGGACTGATGAAGTTATAACTTTGATGCCTTTTGGACGAGATGGCGGCTTCCCTTGAATTACAACTGCATAAAGGGCTGACAGATGACAGCCAGAAGAAGAAAGTTGAAAATCTCCAGGTCCTGCAGAGAGCCAGTATCGAAGTGATCCATTTCTACACTTAGAAGCACTCACAGTTCTTATGAGTATCCTTCTAATCATCTCCCGATCATATGGAATTGGGAGGTTAATTTTTGCCAACGATGCTGATTTCAAAATGCGGTCAAGGTGCTGGTCCAACTCATACAGATATCTGGCTAAATACAAAATAAATTAATGGAATGTTTGCAGTAACTCTACCACCGACAAAATCATGACATGAATATATGACTTTCCTACTCTAACAACCCACGAAGGAAAAAGCCACAACATTTAAATCTCATAATTTTTTTCAAAAAAGGAACAAATACAAAAACTGAGCAAGCTCAGGGAACTTTAAAGATAGATCTGTTTACTTCTACACATAGTTTAGCTTCTTGTTTGTTATTGTGATATAAGAAACAACTTTACTCGTCCTATATATTACATTCTTTCACTTGCAAAATTAAGGAAAATTCAAAAGTGTTGTGATTGAATGATTAGTCCTGGAGTCAGTTCATGAGTTCTATTGAGAGTTTGTAACCGAGATTATGACTATTAAACTTCCTTCTTCCAAACTTTGAGCAAATGGTCACTCTAAGAGCTGATTTACACTATATCCATTTAAATTGTCTCTTCTTTAGTAGATCAAAGACTATTGGCCTGTTTGAATCTTTAGTAGGTCAATCAGGCTCAGAAAATCTTTCAAACAAACATAAAAGACATACAGTTTACCGAGAGAATTATGCATGTCTTGGATTAAATTGACATCATAATCTTCGTGAACTTTATAAAATTCTCACATACCCATCCACTATGGTAGCAGTATCAAAAACACCATGTCCCCGGTGGACCATGTGATCATCAATTGGAATCACCATAGCAGCTGGGTCTGTCGTAATTCCTCCAAAAACGCTGGAATACATGGCAAGGTATTGTTGCTGGTTTTCTTGATTTTCTCTTCTTGCCCTTAACCTTTCAATAACCTTCAGTACAACAACATAGATCGAAATAACAATCAGTACATCTATACAACCACCATCTTCCACACGTAGAACATTAAATCTCGTTGTGTATTTCTACCCAAAAATATATCCCTAACATGCACAAAATTTCAAAGAATGATAGAGACATCAAAAGTGAACCTCTGAACTAGTAAGCACCGGAGCATCAGAAGTATGACCAACAGTATCTGCAACAACACAAGGCAGTTAGTTCAATCACTGACATTTCAAAGGGGTGGATAAAGAAAATTTGAAAGAAAGCAAGGAAATCAAAAACCCAAACAGGATTATGAACACTCAGATTATGAAGACTGAAAATCAAGTCAACTATCATATACGCGCCATACAAACTTGCTTCAATCAATATCTCTAAGGCTTTTATCAACTGCCACAGTAGAATCGAACAGTCCCACGCGAATTAAGAGAACTAACCTGCAATCGAAGCCATAATTCTGAAATCTCGGAAATACAACCGTCGGGTATTGCGCAAATTGTGTACATAGTGAGAGTGAAATCGAGTAAAAAGTATTGAGCTGTGAGAACGGTAAGGGAACACTGCCGGGCAGTTTTCTGCCAGAGGAATGGGCCGGAGAATAGACTGGAGAGAAGCCATTAAATATCCTAGAGAAGCTGTTCTGGACAAATCTGATTGAGATGCTAGTGCAGCATTTGACCCTTTGTAGTAGTATAAAACTGTACAGTGGTGTTTGACGAATCTGATTGCTTTTAGCAAAGTAAAGACGATGGTAGTCTGCCGTCCGCCATGGCTCTTATCACCATCGCTCACCAAGCAAAAGGCCAGACGGCCATTGCTGTTTAAAAAATTTCTGTTGTTTTATTGTGATAGTGATTTTATTTTACGTCATTTTTAAATATAGAAAAATAATTAAAATATTTATAAAAGGGAGTTTTTAAGAATAATAAAAAATACAAACCTATAAACAAATCACTACTTGATTTTGTATGGTTTGTCCATATTAAATTTGTATAATTTTTCTTTATTCAATTCTTATGTTGTCATTATATTTCATATTTATATGCAAGTATTATTTTACATTTGTTCAATCAATTTCAACCTTTTTTATTTGGCAATTCAATTATGTTTTAATTTAATTTGAATAGTTTCGTGCAGTAAAATTTAAAAAAAATTATAAAAAATAAAACATTTGTAATGCATTTTGTTTCTATTGTTTTTTTTATATGAAAGTTAAATAATTTATCAATTTTTTCTATTTTGGAAAAAACCCTAAAATTTATCCTTTATTTTCAATGAAAAAACAAATTATTTATAGGAATTTTCTATCTTGTTTAGTAAACACTGCCCTAGTTTGCTATATCGACACTTACTTTCAAACTCTTAGACTATAATAAATTAGAGACCAAACTTTGGTTTACATTGACTTAATTTGCTATATCAATAATTAAAATTAGAATCGAAATCAATTTCCGAATTAAATGTCAATCAACTCAATTGAAAAAAAACTCACCAGGTCTCTTAAATCAACTAAGTTACGCATTGTTTCACCCTAAATAATGAGTACCCTATATAAATTGATTGTGATAATCTAATAATTTAACTATAAAAAGTTTTAAAGTTTATCGCATATTCTATAAGAAACACGAACCTATCTAGTCACTACTAAAATTATGTACGAGATTATGATAATTGCATAGGTCCAAACATACATTGCATAGTAAACATACAAAGTATCAATTCAATAAAAGAATCAAGACACATCTCAACCAATAAATTAATAGAAATTAGGGATACACATATCCTCTCAATAAAATAAATAAAAGAATATAATTTTTTTAAAAAATGTATACAAAATTGACAAACTATTTATGCTCCATATAATAAACTAATCGTAATTATTTTTTATTTTGTTAATTTTTTTTACAAATTTTTCAATAAAAAGTATTAGATTATAAAAAACAAGAACAAATAAAAATATTGTTTTTGAGACTATTTGTCAAACCCTAGAATCTTAAAAAGTTTGTACATATCTTAAAGATTGGGAGAGATAATACAAAACAAATATATTTTAAAAATATATAATATTGATTTTACATTGTTTGACTGAATAAAAAAAAGGACAATAGATGAAAAGAGAAGAAACACACAATATATAAGAATCTATATATCAACCTAAAGTCTATTCAAGAAATTTTGAATAATAATAACATATAAAAACTATATGTTTATTATTTAAATTTCAAATCTATAATATAGATAATAACACAGTTAAAAAGAAGAAAATAGACCTATCAACGATAATTTTAGAAATAATAATTAAGTATATAATAATATTTTAAAAATATTGAGTGAAAAACTTCGTTAATAGATTCTTGTAGTTTATGATTTATTAATGATAGAATTAACATTTGCAGTATGATATATCAAATGATAGATTTTTATTAGTGACAGGCTTTAACAAAATTTTAAAATTTTGTTATATACTTAATTATTTTAAATATAATTTTTATATTTGTAATTATTTATAAATTTAGACGTGACCCATTACCAAGAAATTTAGGCCTGGGCCTAGGCCCATTACTAAGAAATTTCGGCCCAGGTCGAAAAGCCCAAAACATTGATCAATGAGATTCACAACACAGCAATCCCTTCCATTGCTTCTCCACCCAAATTCCCAACTCCATACTAAAACCCTAGTTTCCGTCGATCTCATTAACACCAGAATTCACTCATTATGGCATCATACGATTACGACGACTCACGGGCCAACTACGATGACCCCCGCCACGCGCCGGTGTCGTCTCCGGCTGGCCAAGACATTGGCTACGACCCCAATTTCGTTCCAGATTCCGTCAAGTCCTTTGTCGTTCATCTATACCGACACATCCGTGAGAAGAATGTATATGAAACTCATCAAATGTATGAAACCTCCTTCCAGTCCTTATCTGACCGCCTATTCAAGGATACACCCTGGCCCTCAGTTGATGCCGTGGCTCACTTTGTGGATAATGACCATGTGTTCTGCCTGCTTTACCGTGAGATGTGGTTTCGCCATCTCTATGCTAGGCTATCACCAACTTTGAAGCAGAGGATTGACTCGTGGGATAACTATTGTAGCTTATTTCAGGTGGTTTTGCACGGAGTCGTGAATATGCAATTGCCTAACCAGTGGTTATGGGACATGGTCGATGAGTTTGTTTATCAGTTCCAGAGTTTCTGCCAGTACCGGGCTAAGATGAAGAATAAGACCGAGCAGGAAATTGCTCTTCTAAGGCAATTCGATCAGGTTACTGCGATTAAATTTACTTATTTTTCTCCACTGTTTAAATGAAAATATGGATACATGAGATCTAGTTGTTGTCTGATAATATGGAGGATGCGTGTTACTAATTGGAGAAGGAAGTGAGCTTTTACCAACCAATAGTACTTCTTGGCCTTAGCATTCCTCTCTAATGTGTATTTAGTTTTATCAAATTTTTAGTATTTTAGGAGTGAATTTAAAGATTCTAAGCTATACCTTCTCTAAGGATGATGAAAAATAGCAGGAATATCCTTGAATCCAACGGTTTATAAACTTCGAATGACAATCTTTTAACATCACTGGTTGTTTGATTACAGGCTTGGAACGTGTATGGTGTCCTCAACTACTTGCAAGCTTTTGTGGAGAAATCCTCAATCATTCATATTCTTGAGGAGGAGAAAGAAGGTCTTGAACAATTTACAGCCACTGATGGGTATGACTATAGCGGTGGAAGTAGTAATGTTTTGAAGGTATTGGGATATTTCAGCATGGTTGGATTACTTCGGGTTCATTGCCTGTTAGGTGATTATCACACTGGTTTGAAGTGCTTACTCCCAATTGACATAAGCCAGCAAGGTGTTTTTACGAGTGTCATTGGAAGCCATATTACTACTATATACCATTACGGGTTTGCCAACCTAATGTTGCGGCGGTATGAATTTTTTTTCTTCAGTGTGTATTTCTTTCATGCGTTCCATCTTATTGATGCATTGTGCATTTGGTTGAAGGTATTAATGTTCTATACGTAATTATAATGATGTTAGTGCCTTAACTAGTTACAATTATTATTTTGGATGGATTATGAGAAAGTTATTAAGTGTTAGGTGGGTCTGTCATGTGTTAAGGCCTTACGTGTGGCATTGCTCATCCTTTTTGTTCCTTTGGTCTGTTTCAAATGGCTGACCCTAACAATTTTTGGAAACTTGTTTAAATGTTGCTAGTTTACTTTAAAGGATTAAAGGAAATGTCCAATCTGTTATGGAAAGTTAAATGGCATATCTTTACTAGATCTCATAGTGTACTGTATTTAGAGCATTGGACTATTCTCTTCATTTCTCACTTAATGAATTCTAAATAAAGTTCATTTCCCCCTATTTTCAGGTATGTGGACGCCATTCATGAATTTAACCGAATTCTCTTGTATATTTATAAAACCAAGCAATACCACCAGAAATCTCCTCAGTATGAGCAGATTCTGAAGAAGAACGAGCAGATGTATGCCTTGTTGGCTATATGTGTTTCACTCTGTCCGCAAGGGAAGCTTGTTGATGAAACTGTGAACTCTCAGTTGCGGGAGAAGTATGGTGAAAAGATGATCAGAATGCAAAGGTATGATGAGGAGGCTTTTGCCATCTATGATGAGCTTTTCTCATATGCTTGTCCGAAGTTCATCACTCCATCTGCTCCTAGCTTTGAGGAGCCACTAGTAAACTACAACCAAGTAAGCTTTATATTTGTATTTCCAAAGAAGTTGTATTTTGAAATTTTTCGCAAGCAGCAGTTATTTGTGAAGTAAATTCTAGATATATCTGCCATTGTTATTCCTGTTGAAGTTCTATTTGATGAAGTAATGAAGTTGACAAGAAAAGGAGTTGGGTGTGTTGGCTCTCTCTCTCAGAGGTTTTATTTGCATCTCTTATCTTTTCCAGGATGCCTATAGACTTCAATTGAAACTGTTTCTTTATGAAGTAAAGCAACAACAGTTACTATCTGGCGTCCGGACCTTCTTGAAAGTGTATTCCACCATCTCCCTTGGTCAGCTTGCGATTTATATGGAAGTGGATGAATCTACTCTAAGGTTGGAATTAGAAGACACGTTCTCATTTTTATTAGCTGTGTTTTTTAAGATTAATTAAGCGATGCTTTTCTTTGTGTTATATTTACAGGACTATTTTGTTAACATACAAGCATAAAACCCATGCCGTTGATAGTGCTGGAAAAATTATGTCCAATGCAGACGTGGATTTCTACATTGATGATGTACGCCTACTTTTCTTCAAGTGCTTCTTCTTTATTTTGCAAATGCATTTTGAATTCGGTTCACATGGCATGTCTATCAGTATTTCATTTTTGTTATTAACATTGATGGATTTCAGATGGTTTCAAATTGAAATTAACGCTAACTTGTGTGGCCTATATTTTATGGGTTGGTTTTAGCTTTTTCTTTTTCATTTTATTATTATTTTAGGAAAATCGTTTAGATTGCAAATAAATGTTTATATGGCAGCTCTGCTGAGTATGACTGTCTGGATTGGATTCTTTTGGTTCTTCTACAATTATTTTTATTCTCTGATGTATCATATTTCTGCCATACTAATTTGACTCGGTCCGACTTATTCCTTGTTTGTGATAATATATAATAGATAGATGGTTCCTGATGGATAAATATTTCCTTTAGCTTTTTAAAAAATTGCTATCTTAAAGAACGTTGTCTTTTACCTTAATTCATTGCAGGACATTATTCATGTTGTCGAATCTAAGCCCGTAAATCGCTATGGAGATTTCTTCTTGCGGCAAATTGTTAAAGTATGTAAAGTTCCCTGTTAATCTTGCATCTCTGCACTTATTATCTGGATGAAACGATAATCATGCTCATGTTTTTCTTTCTGACAGCTCGAAGGGATGATTAATGATTTGGACAGAGTGAAACTGGATTGAGTTGTCCCCAATAGTTTTTTAGTTGATCTGCCTTTTTTGACGAGGTTTTTACTAAAGGAACGTTTACTCCATTTAAGGCCCAACCCTATCAATTTTTCATCTTCACTTTGTACTATTATTAGTGTAGATAGACACTTCTGGGAAGCAACTTCAAATGTCTGCACTCACTCAAATGTCACTCAGATATTAGAGTGTTGAAGGCTTGTGCCTGAGTTTTTTAAGTTTATAATCTTGGAATTTAAATGTTATTACTTGATTTACTTAATGCATGTATCCATCTTAAAATTTTCCTTTACATCATAAACCTTGGGATGTTCCTCAAAGGCTTCGTTTGTTCAAGTTTTTTCATATGTAAAAGTGCATCCTAACAATTTCAAGTTGACAAGGAGTTAGCGAGCAATGTCTATGGTGTTGATAAGGTATAAGATTGATGATTTTTTAGCGGTGGAATAAACAAACTTTTTAGACCAAACGATGAGTAAAGTTCACAACTTTCAACATTCCTATTTCTACTTTCAAATCCTTTGGTAGTTGCAACAGTTGAGGCTAGGTGTCCGGTGAAAGTTATTTTTTTGAAATATCAACTAATATCAAAATGTTGTACTGTGTTAGTTTATTTATTCAATGAATAGTATCATCTTCATTCGGTAGCAAACTATAAAGGAAAAGGTAAAGGTAAAGGTATCATTAGCTAGTATCATCATCTACCACTGCTTTTCAATCATTCAAACTGCTTTTATATTCTCTATTTTGGAAGTGTAATATTTGAGTCCATTTCCAGATACATTTATTTGTTATGTGCTCACTTAAACTCCACCTAAGAAAAGCATTCAAAGCAATAAAAATAAGAAATATTTGTCACATGACAAAATATAAAGGAACAAAAGAAGAAAGATATGCATTCATCATTCTCATTTTGGCTAGTTGGGTGAGTGTTGGAGAAGGTGTCGAAGAACAATGATTCAAAAGGGAGGTCACTTTGTTAGAAGGAAATAAGGTTAGATTATGAAGTATAGTCTTTGAATTTTGATCCTCTTGGTCTCCAAGAGTGTTCGATAAAATCTCCGACTTTCAATTGAAAGTCTATTAAGTTTAAAAGTTAGTGAAATTTTCTTTGATCTATTTGACATTTTTCAAAGTTCTCATATCTATTAAATATTAATCTAAAATTTTAGAATTTTATCGACCATACAATTTGATTTCTTAGATCTAATTGATGTTTAATGATTTATTACACCTTTTATTTTCAAATGTGTGATATATGATAGATTGAATCTTTTAGCTAACTTGAGCTAACTCAACTTCTATAAATATGTATTATCAAATTCAAGGTTTAGTTCGATCCTCTATTCTTCCATAAAGAAGGTATATGGTAAGAAAAACAATTTTGGATATTGGATCGTAAGTTTATGCAAACAAGTGGAATTGTGAAGTCACATTTCATTCACGAACACTATGGAAAGGTAAAATTTAGAAGCACATGTACTTAAACCAATGGTGAAGAAAGAGTAAGTTGCATTTTAAAAAAATCAAATATAAAATTATTGTGTCACCTAAATTCAAGAGACAATTATAAATATAACAATTAAATTAAAAATATTAGTCTCTATAGTAATACCTTAACAAACTTGTAAATATAGTAACTCACTCACTTCTTGTCAATCATAGACATCTATTATAAATAGGTATTATAATACCTATATAGACTAATACCTATTTATAATACCGTATTTATATAATATTTACAAATACCTATTTATAATATTTATAATACCTATTTATATTACATCATAGACATCTATTGTAAATTGTAATACCGTATTACATCAGTGATAGAACACACAAGAATATAAGTCTATCAATTGCTATATTTACAATTTTTTTAAAATATTGTTATACACTTAAATATTAGAGGAATTTTAAAAATATTAGATTTTACAAAATATTTACAACCTGTAGTAAATTCTATCACTGATAGTAATTGATATGTTATAATGATATAATCCAAAATTTTGCTATAGCTTGTAAATATTTTAATTTATTTTTCTATTTTTAGAAATGCCCCTAAATATTATATCTAAAATTGTTACTAATTATAATTACCCAAATGTAAATAAAACTCCACCAAAGTTTTTTATTTTATTTTATGTAAAAATTGCCCCCTAAGGGTAAAACTGTAAAATTACAATCACGTGGAACTTACGGTTACCATGTAGTATAAAAGCAGCACTGGAGGGTGAAGAGGAAGTTGGTTGAGCTTCTGTTCCCTTGGCGCCCAAGCCTCTTCAGACAAACACTATGATATGCGAAAATCGGCGAGCTTGAGAGCGTAGTGGAAGTAAAAGTTATTAGGTTTGCTCTTCGTTTGATTCAACGATGGAGAAGCTCGGATTTTCTAGCATGAAGAGGTTGAACCAGTTGAAGTCACCACTCTCTGGTTCGGCACAAGGAACTTCGAAAACATTCTCTTTCTCTTCGCGTTCCGTTCCGGACTCTGCCTCATCAGGAAATTTTGTCAATTTGAAGATTGCTGCAGGTTCCAATCGGAAAGTGCTGTGTTAATTAATCATTCTTTTGTAAGGAATGGAGTTTTATTTTTTATTGTGTTCGTCATATTATATGCAGAAAAATTGATGAAGGAGCAAGCTTCTTTAAAGACTGATCTGGAAATGGCGGTATGAAGGTTCATTCTATATGTGTTGCGCGCGCGCGCATCTTCATGCAAGCTTTATATGGAATTGGTCGAATAGCAACAATCTCCTTTTTAGTCTCAATTCATGAATAGTCTGTGTGCTATTTTGTGTAGTTCACAGTTTGTTAGGTCTGGATTACTTTTTCTCGGCCATGTTGCGTTTTTCTTTTTCTTTTTTCTATGATCATTCTGCGGAGTACTGGATTTTGAAGTTTGAAAAGTTTACAGAATGGGAAATTGAGGAAATCATTGGAGCACGCACGTGCTTTAGAGGATAAACTGCAGAATGCCTTGAATGAAAATGCCAAACTACAGGTGAAGCATAAAGAAGACGAGAAGTTGTGGAAGGGACTGGAATCGAAATTCTCGTCGGCTAAGTCACTGTGTGATCAGCTCAATGAAACATTGCAGCGTTTAGCAAGTCAGGTTCAGGATGGTAGTTACTAATCTGAGACTCAAAATTTAAGCGTTCCGTTTTTCTTTGTCAGTAATGATCGATCACAAGTACGGCTTTCTCAAAATTTAATCATTGTATTAATGAAATCTTACAGCTGAGAAAGACAAGGAGGTTTTAGAAGCCAAATTATCTGCAAGTTCTACGGCAATTGATGGGTTAAACCAAAAAATGCAGGAGTTATCAATAAAAGTAGAGTCTGTAGAAGAAACAATAAGAAATCGTAAGATCTTAAACTTTTGAACCTGACTTCTTGCAATACTTTGTTGGTTAATATCACAACGTACCATAGATTTCTTTGTTCTTTCTTGGTAATTAAACTTTGGAGTGCCGCTTGTTATCTAATGCTTTTGAACTATGAACATAGGTGAGAAGGAGCTGGCGG
This sequence comes from Cucumis hystrix, assembly GCA_025688845.1. Lineage (NCBI taxonomy): Eukaryota > Viridiplantae > Streptophyta > Magnoliopsida > Cucurbitales > Cucurbitaceae > Cucumis > Cucumis hystrix. The sequence goes on along the minus strand of CM046886.1, from coordinate 1,269,116 downwards.
AGCTCAAAATTGAGAAAGAGGACAATTGTAAACTGTACAGAGAAGAACAGCAGAGAACTGCAAATCTGATTGAGGAAAAAGGTAACTATATAACGACTAAGGCTAAAATTTTCAGAAAGTTCATAAAACAATTCATGCTTGGTAATTTGGGGTGATAATTTGCCTGACTTAATATGGAAGATTTCATTTTGGAGATGAGGCAAAGAAGTATTGTCCGACAATACACAACTCTCATTTTTCTATTTTTTTTACCAATATAGATACGTATTAACATGCAATGCCATAACTTTTGCCAATTCTTAGTTGCATTGCATAAAGATGAATTGATGAAGGTTTGTTTGGTTATGTTATGCAACCAAAACAGAACTAAGCCTGCGGGAAACTACTCCCTACCATATAATCTGCAATCCTAACCTTGATAGTTGATTCCTTAAGCCGGGAATAGGATTGAGACAAAAAGTTTATTGACATTGAACAGTCCCTTACCAGTTAATTGTAAATGGAAGATAATTTTGTGCTTGAAGAATTTTGCACAGAGATTCCTAAAACCTATAATACTTTTCACATTCAACTAGTTATGGGTGTCTCAGAATAAATAAAAGTTTAATTAAAGCAATGTTTAATTTGGTCTTTTTTTCATTATGCAATATAGATAGTAAAGTTAAATGTAACTTTGTAGATTTCTCTTCTAAGATTTGGAATGCTCAACTAAAATATTTGGAGTAATTTGGGGGTCTTCTCTGAGTACTCCAGTCATTTAGGTTATTCAGGAGCATTAAGCATAGTTTGTTGTTTCATTTGGGGCTGAAAACTACCTTGTCGGACTTTTTACAACATTGTTTACAATCAGAATATTCTTAATTTTATGAAATACAATATCATGAATATCCTTTCTGGTTAGGGAAAAATAAGGTGGCACAAATATCATATTTTTGTCTGCCTTATGCATTTCCACCCTCACGATCCTCCATCCTTCATCGACCCAATGAAATATAAATTGGCTACTAGTGCTTTTTCACTTTCTTATATCCACTTTTTACATGAAAATTTTCCAGAGAACTCTTAAATGCCGTCTAGATCTCTAATCACATGCATATCCATACTCCATACTTGTAATATATTCACGGTTTTAGAATTTGGATTTATTAAAGTTAGATGAGAATCAACTTTCCAGTTTCCTGTTTTCCCATCACAGGATTTGACTCAATGCTTTTCACAATCTTGATATAAAACCATTAAAGCTTGTTGAAATATTTCAAAATAGCTCATGATGTTCGAAACTGGAGAAAAGTAAAACTGTAATCTTGTGGTGTTTTGTTACTTTATTCTCAACTTAAGAAAATAAAATTATAATCAGCAGCGTTTTCTCGTAAAAGTGGACTACTAAGTTACTTTCTTGCAGACTGTATGATCAAGAGATTTGAAGAAACAGTCACGGAGAACAGGTTGATCATAGAGGGATTGAGTTCTAAATTGGAAGAGGCACAATTAGAGTTGAACTTGAAAGAAGACAAAATTACTAGTTTGATAGCGTCGCGGGATGACTTGCAGAAGGAAAAGAGGGATCTGGAAATGCATAATGATGAGGTTCATAAGAAATTAAATGTGTCACTCTTGGAGACCAGAAAACTTGAAGATCTTGTCAATTTATTGTCTGAGCAGCTGATTGAATTGGATCGTCATAGCTCAATTTTTTTAGAGAAATTTAATCAGCTAAGCCTTCTAAGTGACTCTTGCTTTAAGCTGGCCAAATTGGAGAGCGATGTTGCTTCAGACCTGGCCCAAAAGCGATACAACAAGGTCCATGAAAAATTGATTTGCATAACATCAGAAAACAATGTACTCAATTTGATAAATGTGGAATCACAGCAGAAGGTAGATGGACTTCAACAAGTCCAAGAATCGCTCAACGCACAGCATTCAGAAGAATCACGTTTAGCAGGAGAGAAAATTCAAAAGTTGGAGTCTGAAATAAAAACTCTCGTTTCAGAAAAGATCGAGACAGAATCATTAATTTCCAAGTTAGAGGGGAAAATTGGTACTTTGTCAGAAAGTTCAAGATTATCTGACAGTAAAATGGTCAACCCTCTCTCAAAAGGTCTAAACAATTTGATAATAAGCATTGTTATTCAACTAATTTTATGATATACTTTCTTGCAGGAAAGTTTGTTGCAGAAGATTTCCGCACTAGAAATCGAGAATCAGTATAACATAGAAAAATTGGAGAAAGAGTTACACGGCAAAGCAGAAGAGATAGGTACTTTGATGAAGGAGAGTGAGAATCATAAAAAACATGCAGATATGATCGAGTTAGAGGGCGAGCAACTTCGTAATATTCTGAAAGAAAAGGAAGACTTTATTCTTTTGTCTAAGGAGCGCGAGAAGAAGCTAGAAGACAATATTAAAGAGGTTTTGTGAATTATATTGTGTAGTTGTCGATTTAATGACAAATTCTTGTGACTAGCTTTTGAATGAACTTAACTTTAAGACCAAGTACTTATTTATTACAGAATCAAGCGCTACTGGTTGCTACTGAAATGAAGCTTTCTGATGCTGAAAGGCAGAACGATACTATGCTGGAGAGTAAACAGATGGAGTTATCAAGGCATTTGAAAGAAATATCCCATAGAAATGATCAGGTACTATTCGATATTATTTTTCTCGTGCATGCTCTTCATGCGGTAAGATTATCTTTATTTAGCCTGACAGCAGAGAAACTATTAGGCTATCAATGACATCCGGAATAAATATGAAGTGGAGAAATTGGAGATTGTCAGCAAGGAAAAAGAAAAGGTTCACTTTAGTACTCATATTGGAGCATATTGAAATACCAAACTTTTTGCTTATTCATTCAAGAATACAGGCAGATCAAGTTGTACAAGAGGTGGAACGAAATTGTGAACAAAGGCTAGAAGAAATGAAAGAAGAATCTAGGCAATCCCTGATTCGCATTCAGGAAGAACATGCTGCTCTGGTAACATTTGAAAAGAAGTTTACTTATCTTTCTCTGATCAAGATATTCATAGTTGACATGGCCCACCCAATAATATTTGCCATCTTTTCTTTGTTCCTATTTTTTTTCTTCTTGTGCTCGAATTGCTGCCAAAACTTATATTCTGGATTATGGATGTGTGCATCAGATTCCTTTTTTTCCAAGTTAAAATATAAACATGTTAGATTTATTATTTCATAAATGATGAGAGACTATGTGATACACTTGTCACTTGGTGGATTGGCCAGCTTATGAGTGAAATTAACTTGTAGTTTAGGAGTAATTGCATTTACTGTCTTTCACTACCAATACCTGTAATTCATTAGACAATTTCAGAAGCTTCTTTGTTCAGGCGGTGCATAAATCTTACTGGCTATGATATGTTTATATGTTTATTTGAGGGTAGATACTGAGGCTCAATGAGTACAGTGTTTGATATCTTACATCTTGATTTCACAGTTGAGTCAAATTCAGCAAGAGCATGCCAGAAGTGAACAGATTTGTAAAGCCAAACACAGCGAAGAGTTAAAGTATGCTCAACTTCAAGCTGAGAACAACTTGAAAGAGGTTACATAGATTTAATTTTTGGTTTCTGTCAAACCTTACACCGTTAATTAATAGTTCAGTAATTTACAATGTTCCAGAAATTGACATCACTGAGAAGTGAACATGAGGCTCAGATGAAAGCTTTGAGATGTCAAAACGAAGATGAATGTAGGAAACTTCAAGAGGAATTGGATCTCCAAAGAACCAAAGTACTGACAAACTCAGGTATAACTATTTAGTATTGTGCTCATGACTTAATATGCTCATAAATGTTACAGGAAGACAGGCAGAGAACGTTGTTGCAATTGCAATGGAAAGTAATGGGTGACAAACTACAAGAGGACCAAGAAGTGAATTCAAAGAAGGTAATCTCCCGTCCATGTGTAAGTGTGTCCATGCATGTGCTTACCAATCAACGCCATGCCATTTCTCTCTCTGAGGCTTTCTTGTAGCTTGAACTGGTAGCTAGATGTATTCCTTCATCTATGCCTCATTGATCTGATTCATACTTTTTATATTATTTGCAAAACCTGAAACTAATTCTTGATAGATAATTTTTCTCCATTCTCACAATTTAATTTTGTAATAAAAAGCCCCCTGTTTCTCCGTATTTCTTCATCGGATCAAAATGAGGTTAAAATATATTTCCAATCCTTGCACTATTTGTAATATTTTGGTGCTTCAATTCTTCTTTAAAATAATGTAATTCCTGTAATTTTAGAAACGCATCATTAAATCTTGGGGTTTACAAATATCCTCAATTGAGTCAATTTCCCATCAAAACCATTGTCAAATTGAACACAAGTATGTTTTTTTTCTTTTTTTCTTTTTAATTTTAATTTGTGTATTATTTTATTTTCCAAAATTAAAGATGTGAATTCAAACATGAAATTTTTAGACTACTACCGCACTTTGTAGTATTGAGATCCAAGATAGTAATTCTTCATTGTTGTATATCAATAGTAGTTGATTCTTCATAATTTAATTACTTGTAATATTGCAGGACTACTCCATGTCATCAATCAAGATGAGAGATTCTGGTGGTTCCAGAAAAAACAAGCGTGCTCTGATTAGAACAGCAAATGCAGAGGTGCTACTGACAGCTGATAGATAGATGACCGAAAAGAAGTCTGTTGATCAGCCACGTTTTAAATTCATTTGTATCTTATGTCTTCTCATAGGTGTCACCTTACCTGCAACCAATTCAAACACCAGTATCACAGTTGTTGAAGACCGTAGAGGACATGAACACAGGAAGTGTTGCAAATATACCTAAGCACCATAGGAAGGTACGTTGTAGGTTAAAATGATGTGCACTTCACATTATGTTAGCAGTCGAGATTAGTGGATGTTACCATTGACATCTCGATAGAAGGTCAAGGGAATTATGTGAAGTTCCAATTTATTCCACATGGTTTTACACTCTCCTTCCCTCTGCATACTGAAAATTAATTAATGGCTGGCAGGTCACTCGGCGTGAATATGAAGTTGAAACCACAAATGGAAGGACGATCACTAAAAGAAGAAAAACCAAAAGTACAGTTCTGTTTGAGGTATGAATTTGAACGCTAAAATGAACCGATAGAACCTTGCGTATGTTGAGAAACTGGATCATCTCATAATTATTGCTCATAATTATTATGCAATAGTAAAATTTGGTCTTCATGTATATCAGGACCCGAGAAAACATAATAAAACTCCAAGAAGAAATACCCCCAGAGGTCCTGTTGTCAAGGTAAGGCAAAGGCTTATATTCATATCCTATTGGGAGTCTTTCCCCTTCTTGATTTGTGTACTGCTGTTGGCAATTAGTTGGTTGGTGATTCATGCTGACTTCAAAATAATTTCTCAGTATCAATGTGATGAGAACTATATTGAAAAAATGGGGTTTTCATAATACACAAAAGTTGGTTTCACGTAAGAGATGTACTAATCTTTATGCATCTCATTCTCATCATTCACACATTGAATTAAAGAATTTGTCACGTGACAAATTTATGAATGAAAAATTTGGTGGGCTGCACGAAGATAGATTTTTCTTATATGCGCCTAAGCAACTTTTTCTTTATGAAATTCGAAATATCTAAGTATCACAATTTTCTATAGGATTTTTTTTGTTTACACTGTAACATTATCTAAATGTCACGTTATTGCATTGTTATACATAACTTGTATTATCCCACTCTCTGCGTAGAAAATCAAGGGTGGAGGTGAATCACGTCCTTCAAACATTGGTGATTTGTTTTCGGAAGGGTCCTTGAATCCCTATGCAGATGACCCTTATGCATTTGATTGAAGGTATATTGTTGGTTTTCACGTCCTTCAAACAAGATATATGATTATATTGTTGGCTGATTGAGTGTATGTTTAGGAAGTATTATTGAAACGCTATCAGTCGTCTAAGATTCCTGTTGGTCGTAAACAAGTAAAGTAAAATAAATAATTGACAAACAAGATCTGGATCGATCAATTATACCCAGTAAAACTGTATTTTATTATTGGAGTATAAAGTTTCAAATGAATACTGCCTTTAGGCACTGCATCCATTGCAATTGAACAGAGAGCTGACAAGTTGAGCCTTCATTGCTTTTCTCACAATTGACTGGGTCTATAACTCGACTCGATAAGCCAAAGATGTGAGATGACCTTACATGTCTATTTTCGAAAGGCAAGTTTCATCTTTTCTCAATGTTGCCTGCTTATTTCATTGAACTGTTCTCTGTGTACTTATATACAATGACCATATGTTTTCTTGTCCAATTTGAAATGTGTAGTTCGCCATGGATGTTTACAGGACTGAGAATGCGGCGTAATCTGAGTTTTGATAAATTGGGTGTGAACTTTAGAAACATTCCTTGTTAAACAGTTCACTGATCCCTTAAGTCTTACTTTGATTACATACACTTCAGTTGCATGATTTTCCATAATCCACACAAACAAATGACATAATTGAACATGCTTATCAGATTTATATAGTAATCACTAACACTTCTTTCTACTTCACTTTGCCTAATGAACTTGAGAGATGAATTAGATGCGTGGATTGAACCAAAGATCTTGATAGGTAAAATAAGGTGATAATGTTTGTCAATAATGGAATGTATTTGATGATCAAGAAGGGCATAATAAATCATCAATCTTTTCCATTTCATATATATTCTCCAACTTCTAACATAATAATATATAAAAAGAAGTGTCAATGTTTCCATGGAGCAAATGTAAAAAATGATATAAATTTTAAATCCCTTTTTGAATATATAATGAATTAGTTTATTTTTATAGTATAAAGGGAGGAAATAAAAAGTTCAAAAGTAGCCCTACTTCAATGACATAATTGTTTCTTTTTAAGATGGAAAAGAGAGCATATTAATTTTGTTAATATAATCATACATAATTCAATTTTTATATTTGAAACTATTGGAGAAAATTAGTTTGTTATTATGTTGTATACTTAATTTGTAAAGTCATTTGGCTATTTATAAAACTATCTATTTTAATGAAAAATTATGCAAGTTTTATTTACACTTAAAGTAGCAATATGAAGAATTAATATGATATCATGTGTATTATTTTTTAATTTTTGCTCGAGTGCTTCTCTTAATTTCTTCCCGCTTTTTCAGGGTCAAAATAGAATTGCAATAACTTCTTCTTCTTTCTCATTCTATTACTCAATCAATGGTTCATCGTTATGCTTATCTCTACTTTTTTCATTATTTACATAACATACACTTCATTTTGGTTTTTGAATATCCTCATTAATGAATCCAATTACACTACATGGAGTAATAATGCAAAGATTCTCGAGTGTACCGTCAAGAACAAGTTAGGGTTCATAAGTGAGCATTATCGAATCTATCCATTTTTTCTAGTATTAAATACTTGAAAAATGGTCAATTCTTTCCAAACACATTTTTTAATTCATTAGTTTTTTTTCTCTCTAGTATATATGTTTTTTTTTTAATTATTAATAATATTATATATTTTGAGTTACAAGTTTAGTCATTGAAAGTTTGTGTCTAAACTGATAATTTAAGCTAATGTGTACCAATTAATATCTCTATTAAATTTATTTTTATTTAATCAAATGATTTATTAATTTTGGAATTAAATAAATACACACATACACAATTCGTTTCTATTTTTCTTATTTTGGACTTTGGAATATCAGCAACTTTTATTAATCTAACAAGTTGTTCGAAGCATTACACTTCCAAAATGTATTGAAGATTCTTTGAAGCCTTCGAAATCTAAGAACTCTAAATATCTCGCCGAAGAGATTCACACATTCAAAAACCTAAGCTAAAACAACTACAAACAACAATGGAAGACGATGATGAATCCAGTGATGTAAGTCGTGAACTGGTTAGGGTTGTTTAATTTCCTCAAGCAAACTCCATGGCCTGATTACTATCGATTATTCCATCAGAACTCAAACAAATCCGAAGGCAACAAAAAGGAATAAACTCGAAAGAGAGATAACCAGCAGAAGCTGAAGAACAAATTCCATCAAACCGCAGAGTTTGATCCTCTTATTCCTCAGACGCTCCCTAGCCAACTGGATCTTCAAATCTCCCACAGTTTTCCTCAGCATCTTTCTCTCCTGGAAGGTAATCGATCGACGTTTTAATTTAACAAAATCGCGAATCAAATAAATAAATAAGCCAGAGCGATATATATTAGACAAGTTAGGATAGATTAATTATATATAGCGATCGTAAATTGTGATTTTGAGTACCTTGGCTTGTTCATGGACAGTGGCTCTGAGTTGGCGATTTTGGGAGGATTTGAGTGAAGAAAGTAGAAAAGCTGCTTTTGCACATCGAATGGCGGTTTTGGATCCTCGCATTGCTTCGTCTTTGGATTCCGCTTCAACGTCCTCCATGATTTCTGCTACGTACACTACAACTGATCGAAAGAAATTATGAAGGTAATCTGTCGTAACACTACAACAAGATTATTGCATTGCACTTTTAGTGTCTGAGTTCTTTGAAAATTTGAGTTGGGCAGTGATATATACACAAACATATTCGGGGCAAGGCACGTGCCCCTCAGGAGAATTGATAGATTACAATATATGTTAAATAATATTTTATTTTTTACTAAATTTTGATTGTGTTGTAGTGGTTGTGTCCCGCAAAATCACAAGATTTTAAGTTGTTTATATACGAACGATATTAAGAAAAGATGACTTTTTAGTACAAAATTTAAAAAATATATAACTTTTGATCATGAATTTAAAAAAATAGCAAAATAAATTAAAATATTTACAAACTATAGCAAAATTTTGGATTATATCATTATAACATATGAATGATAGAATTTGATATAAGGTGTAAATATTTTGTAAAATCTATTATTTTTAAAAATTCTCTAATTTTTTTTCTTTTAATAATTTTACATTTTTAGTTTTGAGTTTTTAAAAATAAATTTTTAAAATCAGCGTTCTCTTTAAATTTATTTTTTTCTAATTTTAAATATCATTTATTATTTTAAAACATAGTCAAACAAAAATACTTTCAAGACCTTTTAATCTATTTTAAAAAATTAGAATACTAAAAAGATACTTTTTGAAAATCAAATAGATCAAATGAGTTTATTACTGTAGACTTGGAGTTTAGAAAGGTACATTTCTAAGATTGAGTGACTAAGCACACATTTTCATTAAAACATGTAACTTTTCCAAAAAATAAAAAAAGAAAATAATAAGGCCAGCTAAAATTAAGAAGCATTGAGACAGTGAGTTATTATAATTTGTGAGTTATAATATTTAGTTTTTGAGACAAGCTATTTTAGTCTAAGTTAGGTGGAAACTATTTTTTTGTTTGAGATAGAAAATAGCAAAGTTGTAAAGAAGAAAAGAGAGATGAGATAAAAATATTGAGTATAATATAGCAAATATTAAATAAGGTTGCACATATATATGAGATAAAAATATTGAGTATAATATAGCAAATATTAAATAAGGTTGCACATATATAGGATTTTGATAGCGTATACATATAGTTACTTAATTGTAGGTTATAAATAGATGCACACACAACTATTATATTTGTAGTGGGTCTCTCAACGATGTGGAGTGAGCGCTAACCAACTTCTAGTTGGTGCATGCAATGTTCCTTAATTCTTATACTTTTAAAATGTAACTTTAGTTAAGCATTTTCATTATAAATTTTGTAAACATATATTCACATATTGTATTTCTTTCCATGAAAAAATATTATTATGATTTAAACAATTTTAATAGAATTTAATTTAAGACAATTTACGATAGAAATATGAACTAAAATTGAACATATGAACTAAAAGTCAACAAACATATTTCATAGATTAAAATGATATTTAGAATATGAACTAAAATTGAACATTTTAAAGTATATGAACCAAAACTCAACAAACATATTACATAGATTAAAATGAGCTTATCAAAAGAAAATATCATATCTTACCTAAGTTATAATATTAGACCAAAACTTTTTCTATAAAAGTTTCAAAAGTTGTACTAATAATTCGATAATGATTTGGATTCTTTTCTAAATCAAACTTAAGAGTTATGCATCCGAACTTAAAAAAAAATTAGTTAACACATTTTACATTTGTCTACACATCTAATACCGATTCTCTGCACATGTTGAAGTATCTATGTTTCACAGTACATACTTTGATTATTACTCTTCCAAGTTGTGTGGTTTAATAACTTTGAGGAACCTAACAATATAAATGTAATGGGTCACAGGTCAAATGACTAATAGCATTTTCCAATGTAGTTGTCATTATGATATATGAATAGATACACAACTATATTTTAATTAACTCTCTTGAAAAATAAATTGAAACACCATAAATATATATCCATTTCCTCTTACACATTATTACTTTTCTTCCAGAATTTGAACCCTGATTGGTCCAAACGTAGCTTCAAATTAATACACATATCTCTAACATCATTAGACTATAAGAAAAGAAATATATCTATTTTCGTATGAAGTGAAAACCTTGCTTTAAATTTTGATGGGTCACATTAATCATCAATAAAATTAATAAATACGTAAGAGGTTAGAGGTTGAAGTATCTATGTAACTAAATTTACCGTAGTTCGTATTTCAACTCTCTTAACCCTAATGTGGTGAGGGTGCAGCTAGCAGTGCACCTCTCGATCTCTCTTGCGTTTTGAATGTTGGAAAAAAAAAAGAACTCTCTTGGCCTAATGGGTATGATCTCTCACACAACTGCAATAACCATGATCAATGATGATCAATGTAATGTAATTGATTCTTTTTTCATATATATAATTACACATTCCCGAAAACAAAAGGGGTTTTACCTCTAAACATATATCCCTGATAATTCAGTATATATGTAATTAAAATACTAAATGAATAAATAAAAAGAAAAGAAAATAAATGAACTAAACTTTATTTTGAATAGGATTTGGGAAGAAACTCTTTAAGGACTCAGTTTGATGATGATGATTATTATTATTCTCAGTAGGGAGAGAATTAGGTAAAAAGAAGGTTGTTGTTGTTGTTGTTGTAGTAGTAGTAGTAGTAGTTGGAGGGTTATTTTGGAGGTACTGATGATGATCTGTTATTGGGTGTATGAATTTGCAATTTGGGCATGTAGGTGAGGATTTCAAAAGCATAACTAATAAATGACATTGCATGCAAACTCTTGCAACCATTTCTTGTTGCTCTCTTTCAAATCTTAGCCATGGACAACTGATCCCATAATTATTTGCTTGTAATTTCATCAAACCACCTCCAGTATCATCATTATGACTGCTCATGATCTTCTTCTTTGATTGACAATTTAGATTGAGCTCAAGGTCCAAGCTCAAGGCTTGATGATCACTTGTATGGAAGCTTCTATTAGGAGTAGTAGTAGGACCCTCTAATTTATTTCTTCTTGGATCCATTGAGGTTCTCTTTTGAGTCTTTGTGTTGAAGAAATGTATCTCTCCTGACTATGAAACAAAAAAGATGACAAAGAGAAGAAAACAATAAGAGAACAGAATTATATAATACTGGAACTAGGATTTCATGACACTTAAAAATTAAACTACTAGGATTTCATGACACTTAAAATTAAACTGTCATGTACCTGAATATCTAGACATCGTTGCCACTCCAATGGCAATGGAGTCTCGAGATGGAGCTCGATATTATTAGTTGGAGAATTGAAGTTGTCTCCTTGTGGGTCTTCCCATTTTCTCTTCATTTTGGATTTGCAGAGAGAAAACGAAAGGAGAGAGAGATATCTATTGTAGTTCTGATTTCAAAAGGGTTGCGTGAGATCACTTTGTGTGTATGTGTGTGTTAGAAAGGGGTGAAAAAGGCTTAGATATAACATGAACGATGGGGTTAGCTATAACTGCAAGGGAAGAATCTAGTTGGGGACAGGCTTTGAAGGTTGAATTAAAGGGTTTTTGTACGACATTTGTAGAGAAAAATTATTCAAATAGACTATCACAATATACACGGATAACAGTTTTAAACTCTTTAATATACATGAGAGAATAACCGCAAAAGTATCACACATTATATCCAATAATAAATTTTTAAAATGACAGTTATATTGTGTATTAGATAATTTTCCTTATGTAGCTCAACTCCAAGGCCTACTGCTAAACCCTAATTGAATCCTTGATGTGAAGCCCTAACCAACTCCTACCCGTATCGGTTAGAATATTAAACACACACCACAATCTTTGTTTTTGTTTGTTTAACTATCCATCTTCATTAATTACCAATAAACCACCTTGATCACGATAGTATACTTCAACATATATCGATTTAATCACAAAGCGAACTAAAGTTATTGTCTTTTAAAGATTGTAGGATCGCCTCAACGCATGATTAACACCACAAGTCTCTCTGTAAAATTAGATTAAGATGAAATAGTGGAAGGTGGGGAAAAGGGAAAATGTGGATTAAGTGAATAATAATGTTGTGTGTGTGTGTATACATATATTTATGAAGGCGGTGACAATGGGGGAAGAGGGAAGGTGGGTATGTTGAATGGGTGAAATTAATGTTGGGAAGTGGAAAAGCAGTTGAAGGGGGGAAGGTCTCTCTTTGATGGCTATGGGGATCTTTAATATACTCAATAACTCCAACTTCCTCAACTGGCTCACTCAATAACCTATAAACAACCTTTAAAGCTCTCAACACACACACACACATATATATGTATGTATGATATATCTACCACACTCCCCATTTAAAACAACTTATGAACATCACCTCACAAAACTAATTAATGGTTGGATATATCATGAGGTAATAAAATATATATTATTTCTTTCACGTACATATTGAAAAAAAGTTAGCTTTATCTAGCACTAAAATTAAATGTCTTGAAACTGTTTTCTGACACCAAGGATGTAATCTCGTCTTTTAGTTCGGTTTTATGGAGATTATTATTTGATTTTCGTTTTGGGATAGGGTTTATATACTAGATAATAATGCTTGGGGTATTGAGTTGATTATTATTGTTTTTGGTGGGTTATAATAATTTGTACGTTATAATAATATGTATATTGGTCAATGCAAACTGTTTTAGTTTGAGTTATATTATAATAGTTTGTGTATTTGAGATACAAATTATTTCAGTCTTGGTCGGAAACAGTAAACTCTTAAGGACAAAAGAGGAATTGTAACATTTTGAGAAGAGTAAAATATAAACATTGATCGAAGCAGAGACACCACCTTGTAAATGGAGTCTCGCAAACATGGAGTGAACAATAATAATTCTCTCTATCAAACTTCAAGTTACGTTGGCCGCGCCTTAAAATTTAAAGAGATTGATATAATTGTTCTAACTATTTTCTTGAAAAAAATTTGTGTATCATATAGTATTCTTAACTTTATAAAATTTAAAGAGAGTGATATAATTGTTCTAATTATTTCAAGTCTTAAATGGGTCTCAAACATGGAGTGAACTATAACAATTCTCTCTATCAAACCCTATTTAAGATAATAAAACAATTTCTCTCCTTGCTCGTAGATGTAGCAATCTCATTGTTACCATATTTCATTCATTGTATATCATAAAAGAAACATTTGTTTAAAACTATAGTAGAAAAAAAAATAAAGATAAGAAATAAAATCATAACGAAGAGCACAGATCGATCCACACCCATAGAGAATGATTTAATTTTCAAGCCATGTCGCGAAAAACTTATCTTTGTCATTCATGGAAATCTAAGTTGTGAAGTTACAATTACGTACGGTTGATTAGAGTATAAGAAGTCTTTGTATAGATAACAAATAGAATCAACAAACACTTAGAAACTTATTCGTATATCTATCTTTTCTTGTCGATGTAGATTTCAAATGATAGATGAAATCTATCTCGGCCTAGGAGAAGGGTTAAGCGAAGAACTTTCAATGAATAAAATCAATACATTATCTCCAATCTAATCTAAATATGTTTCACATGTGAAAGAAATATTTTTATATACTAGTACTCTAGTACTAGGATTATTATTGTCTCTTGAATAAAGAGGTATTTAATTGTGTTTAGAAGAGGAGGAAGAGATTTAATTGTTTAGCAAAAAGGGATATGTGAAGTCATTAAATGCTATGAAGGAAAGAGGGATTGATTTCAAGTAAAAGGCTACCTGCCTTCATTTAATTCCTCATGAATTCACTTAAATGTTAAAGCCAAAGGGATGATGGCCATCGCAAAACGGTTGCTTTATTACTACACTTGACCTTTTTTCGGTACGATAATTGCAGGATGTGAAAATTGAACCACTCGACTCTTTGAAACAAAAGTCATGTCAATTATCACTGATATACGCTTATTTTAGTTTTACTCAAAACATCGTTTTAAATATGTGTTGACCTTTCTGCAAGAACTCAACAACGAAAAATCAAACTCCAAGCCTTTTTTGTGATTGTTAATTAACTATCAATCAAGTGGGTTAAAGTTCGATTTCAAATAATTAATCAAGTTGGGTTAAGGTAGAAGAGAAAATTAATTAGGATATTTGTCCTCGTGATTCAAGATTATTTAATGTCTTATATGATTGCCACTTGAAGTGTAGCTTGGAGAATAAGATACTAATTATCATCTTAAATATATATGATTTTATATTCTTCAACTTGCAATTGTTAAAATGAAAAAGATAATATTTCATAATCACATTTAATTATGTAATTTGGACCTTTAATTTTAATAATTGACCATGTTCATAACAGTTGAAGGTTAATTTTAACAAGACATTATTGTTTTTTGTCATTCTAATGTCAACTTCTATTCAACATATTGTAATGATTTTCTATTACATGTATAGTTTTAAAAAGGTTTATCAAAAGGTAAACGAAATTTTCCTAATTTTGAATGAACAAAGTGTATTTTAGAAACAAAGGATAATTTAGAGTATTTTTTCATAGTTAATTTGGTATGTTGAAATGTTTAAATTTGGTACCTAACTGAGGCTTCGAATGACTAAGTATGCTCGGTCAGTGAGTTAGGATTTAGAGGTTACCGTCCTAATGAAGTTTGGAGACAAAATGCCAAGAAATAACCTAAATGGAATTCATATGTTTATTTACAATTTCGACTTTAGAATTTAAAGAAATACGCTATATAAATTCTTTAACTCTAGAGGCACCGTTGCTCTACAATTATGTATTACTCTCTCTAATACTAAAGAGTTAACCACATGAATGATGAATCTTTGTGTTCTTTTTTCTTTATTGTTATATGTATATTTTTTTTTAATTTCTTTATTTGTCGATTCCACAACATAATCAATCAACATTATCTATTACTGTACTCCTATGCTACATATTTTTTAGTACAATGAGCGTAAGGATAGAGAACCGAACCGAACGTGTATACATTCAATTAGCAAGAATTAAAACCATATTGCTTTGTTTTTTTTTTTTTAAGAAATATTGCTTAGAAGTTAAGGCAACAAAAAGATAGGAGGTCAAATCCTTCACTCATATGGTGTTCAATTCAAATGGAATTGCTTTTCTATACATATGCATATGTATATGAGACTTTTACAAAAATAGCAAAAAAATTTATGATAATAGAGTCCATGTCATAACATTTTTTAAATTTGCAAAAGTAGCAAATTTAAAAGTGATGACTCTCTGATATCCTATGATTACCGTCTAATAGTCGTCTGATATCACTAGTCTTACTATATTCGCAATATGCAAAAAATTGGTGCCATGAGCTATTTTTTTAAAAATGTTTTTATCATTTGATGCAATTTTCTTATATATATACATATGCACATATATTATAGAGAGAGAGGTATGTATATATATGTATATATAGGTGTATATACATGTATGTATATGTATTTTCAAATCTCATTCAAAGTATAAAATAATTACTTTAAATAGTGAATCAAAATATGTAACTCAACAAATAAATTGATAAGATATACGTTATCATTTATTAAAAAAAACAGTAATTTATCATAATAAGTTTATTTTTCTGTAAAAATTTATCAAAAATAGAACATTTCACAAAATATTTAGAAAAATAAAGGTGATAAATTTTGTGTCTTTAGTGGTTTTGTTTGTAAATAATTTGTTGAATTTTTCTATTTTTGAAAAAACTAATACAATGTTTTATAAATACGGATTTTTTAAAACTATAAGAATCGGGAAACTATTTACGACCAATAAGGCTATAACAAAATTTTATTTTCCATATAAATACTTACAAAAGATCTAACGAAACATGTTAAGTGTTTAACTTTTTTTAAAGAAAGTGTTTTATTAAAAGAGAACATATTCTTGAAAAACCTTTTTTTTCCCCTAAACAATCCAAACCAACTCTAAACTCTACTAAGAGAAATTAAAGAATAAGAAAAAAAAAAAACTATCAAATCTTAAATTTAAGTAGTCTACTCTATTGTATTAATTTTTTTTTTTAAAAAAATAGAAAAAATTAACAAACTATTTACCTTGGAAAAAAATTTATTTAATTTAATTTTGATAGGGTATGCATGTGTGTGATTTGTACTGTTGTGCTGCATGCACCAGAAAA
Source organism: Cucumis hystrix (assembly GCA_025688845.1). Taxonomy (NCBI): domain Eukaryota; kingdom Viridiplantae; phylum Streptophyta; class Magnoliopsida; order Cucurbitales; family Cucurbitaceae; genus Cucumis; species Cucumis hystrix. The sequence continues at coordinate 1,252,561 of CM046886.1, read as the reverse complement.
ACACATATACCATATTATTCATTTGCCTTTTTATGTGTCACATTAATTATATTACTCAATGAAGTTTGTTATTTGTTAGAATTTATGGGAAAATACAACCCTTGACTCGTCTTCTTCCGTCTAACTCAAGCTTATTTAATTTATTTTTTTGTGGTAGGGAGAGATTGGGAGCATATGAGAATACGTCACAGTTATATAATTATTATTCTTTTATAACGGAATTTAGATTTTTCTACAATATATAAGGGGAAGGAGGGAATATTGAACGATTTTATAAGAACTATATGTGTCGTAGAATTGTACTTATTTTAACGTAATTTAGATCAATTATAGATATAATAGGTAGATGTGAGAATAAGAGATTTGATTAAAAGAGAAGACACTTAGTTTTCACATAATCATGAGAGTGAGTTGAAAAACTGTGACGGTGATTAGAGATGAATCCAAAAATGACACATCTCCAAAGTAATTTTAACTTATAATTTAGTGTCATCAACCATATATATAAACAAACTATTTAAAATACTAATGAATGAACTCTAATGACCTCTAAATAATCAAATTGCACACTTTCTGACTTAAGTAATCACAAAGCATTTCAACCCAAATTCAATCACTCATTTGTTAACAAAGGAAGAACTTATTAGGTTGAAAACTTTAAAACTTATAGGATTTAGAGTTCAGGGTTTAGGTTAAATGCTCATTGCAATTTTAAATTATAAACATATCATCATCGATATTCTATATACTTGTTTCCATTAATTAAAATTGATAGTATTATTTAATTACTTTTTCTTTAATACAACATAATTTATAATTTAATAATTTGTAGTGTGTTAAAAATGTATATCTTATCAATTTATTTGTTGAGTTATATATTTTGATTCACTATTTAAAGTAATTATTTTATACTTTGAATGAGATTTGAAAATACATGTACATACATGTACATACACCTATATATACATATATATACATACCTCTAATTGCATCAAATGACAAAAATATTTTTTAAAAAATAGCTCATGGCACCAATTTTTTGCATATTGCGAATATAGCAAGACTAGTGATATCAGACGACTATCAGACGGTAATTATAGGGTTATCAGAGAGTCATCACTTTTATCATTGCAACCTGGCCATCCTTTTCGAGCTTTTTGACAAGAGCTTCATTTCTAGTTTGCTCTTTTTGCTTCATTCTAGTGATGAAGTCTGGCATGGGGAGGAAGGGTTTCCTTGTCTCTGCTGGAGCAGCAAGCCACATGTCCAGATATTTGCTGTAGTAATCTTGAAGGCGTGCATCGTCGCTATCGCTAGAGATGACATTGATTTGATTGTAGACTGGTTCAGTTTACATTCCAAGAAATGTTACTGGCAGCCTCAGCCTATAGCGCAAGGAAAACAACAATAGAAACGGCCCAGATCCTCATTTCAGGTTTTACAGGAAACCTACATTCCAAGAAATGTTATTGGCAGCCTCAGCCTATAGCGCCAGGAAAACAACAATAGAAACAGCCCATATCCTCATTTCAGGTCTTATAGGAAACCTAAGGAGCTGGTGGCACAATCAACTGATTGAGCAAGAAAGATACCACATCTTAACTGCTACAAGAACAAACTAGAGAATGCATCTGCCCCTATCCAAGCTGAAGAACCGGATATGGTCAACCAATTAGTCTACACAATGACAAAACATTTCATTGGTAGCACACAAATCCATTTCAATCTTGCAACGGAATCCCTCCTTGGATTACGGTGTCATAAGATGAGCAGATACAAATGGTATAAAGATACTTTCATGGCACGTCTTTATACCCTGACAACTTGCGGAGTCGACATCTAGAAGCAAAAGTTTGTCGAAGGACTTCCGCATTACATTGCTAAAAAATTCTATCAAACAGTGGCAACGAATTCAGTCACAAAGCAAATTGACTAGTCTGAATTAACTTTCGGAGATATTTCAGCCACAGTTCAAGCGATATGCATTAATCTCTGTACAGAGAACAAGCATACCACAAAGGTGATTAAGGATTCTGATTATCGAAAAGAATTAGGCACCTTCTGCAAACAATACGACCTTAACAAAGGACCAAAGGAAGAAAAGAAGAAAAAGAAAAAATCTTCTTCCAAGCGACTTTTTAGCCGAAGTAAAGCTAAAGACCCTGAATTTTCCCGAAGAAAGAGGAAATACTACAACAAGAATAAATACCAACAACGTCTGCTTTAAATGCAATCGCAAAGGTCATTATGCCAATTGTTGTCCTCTAAAGGACAAGATCAATGCTCTGGCAATGGATGAAGAGACTAGACAATCTCTTCTTTATGGCATAAGGTCATAAGATGACACCTCTTCTCAAACCGAGTCCTCTTCAGAAGAAGAAGGTATCAACCTCCTCATTGATGAAGGATCTTCTAGCGAAGATGCCTTCTACTCTCAAAGTGACTCAAGCGATGAAGAAGGAGCAATTCCTTGCACAGGAAAATGTGCTGGTAAATGTTTCAGGCATATAAATGTCATCACAAAAGATCAAGAAACTCTTTTCAATCTTATCGAACAATTACCTGATGAGAATTCAAAGCGAACTTGCCTTCTCAAACTCAGACAGAGTGTTGAGGAACATAATTCTCAAAAGACGATTCAAAGTCCAATCATATACTCATATCAAGATATTTTAAATCGAATCAAAGGCGAGGCAAAGAAGCCTATTCAAATGGAAGATCTTAACTATGAAGTAAAGGTTCTCAAAAGAGAAGTTGTAGACAACAAGCAACGCCTCACACTTCTTGAACAAGCCTTCCAAGTATTTCAAGAAGCTCAAAGCTTAAAGGAAACCTCAGGAACTTCCTTAACCAATCCTGAGAGGCAAATTTTAGGAAGAGCACTGCTGATTAATGAACCCGGTGAAACCGAAAGTATCAACTATATCAGCAAAGTCCAAATCAAAAATGGATGACAAAGAGAGTCTTTAAGGTAAAAAACTTTCAACTTGAAGCTCTAGCCAACATTGATTCAGGGGCAGATCAAAATGCCATCCAAGAAGGGCTCGTTCCTTCAAGATATTTTGAAAATACAAAGAGTCTTTGAGTGGAGCTAACGGGAATCCCCTCAACATCCAATTCAAGTTATCAAAGGTGCACATTTGCAAAGGAGACATGTGCCTCATCAACACTTTCATTTTGGTTAAAAATCTTAATGAATGGATCATTTTAGGAACCCCATTCCTAACCCAGTTATATCCTTTCCACGTCACTGACAAGGGTATAATCTCAAAGAAATTCGACAAAGAAATTACTTTCGAGTTCATTCATCCAATAACTCCTAAGTACATTTCAAACATTGAAGAAGAAATTCATCAATTTATCAATCGCATCGTCAGGAAAGAAAAGCAAATCGAATTCCTTCAAGAAGAAGTCAAAACCTGCAAGATGGCTTTACAGATAAACAAGCCATCAGTTCAACTCAAAATACAAAACTTCCAAAAGAAGCTTGAAAAGGAGGTTTGTTCAAGTCTTCCAAATGCATTTTGGAATCTAAAGAAACATATGGTGACTCTACCATATGTTAGTGAATTCAAAGAGGACCAAATCCCTACCAAGGCTCAGCCCATTTAAATGAATAAGGATCTGGTCAAAACCTGCACAAAAGAAATAACGGATCTTCTCAAAAAAGGCTTATCAGCCCTTCTAAAAGCCCATGGTCATGCTCGACCTTTTATGTCAACAACCAAGCCGAAAAAGAGCTTGGTGTTCCAAGGCTTGTCATTAATTACAAGCCTCTCAACAAAGATCTCAAATGGATTAGGTATCCAATTCCTAATCGTCAGGACTTGCTAAAGCGAATTACTCTAGCAAAAGTCTTCTCAAAGTTTGATATGAAATCAAGATTTTGGCAGATCCAGATACATCCAGCAGACCGCTATAAGACGACCTTTAATTTTCCATTTGGACAATTTGAATGGAACGTCATGCCATTCGAATTGAAGAATGCTCCATCCGAATTTCAGAAAATTATGAACGACATTTTCAACCAATATCAAGAGTTCACAATAGTCTACATTGATGATGTCTTGGTATTTTCAAACACAGTAGATTAACATTTTAAACACCTACAGGTGTTCCTCAATGTAATCAAATCCAACGGTCTTGTGGTGTCCCAACCAAAGATCAAATTATTTCAAACGCGGGTAAGATTTCTTGGTTATGATATTAATCAAGGAATTATCAAGCCAATTCAACGATCTCTGGAATTTGTGGACAAATTTCCAGATGTTATACAAGACAAAACGCAGCTACAGCGATTTCTGGGTTGCATCAATTACATCGGCGATTTCATCCGGGATATCCGCTCAATCTATCTGCCACTTTATGACAGACTAAAGAAAAATCCAAAACCATGGATGGACGAGCATACTCGAGCAGTCCAATCAATCAAGACTTTGGCCAAAAGCATTCCATGCTTATTTCTTGTAGATGAACATACCAAATTAATAATTGATACAGATGCCTCCGAAATTGTTACGGCGGCATCCTGAAACAGGACCTTAATGGCAAGATCTCCAATTTTTTCGAATGTAAATAGTTTGTTAATTTTTTCTATTTTTAAAAAAGATTTTTTTTAATACAATAAAGTAGACTATTTAAATTTAAGATTTGATAGTTTTTTTTCTTCTTATTCTTTAATTTCTCTTAGTAGAGTTTAAAGTTGGTTTGGATTGTTTAGGAAAAAAAAACAAGAATATGTTCTCTTTTAATTAAACACTTTCTTTAAAAAAGTTAAACACTTAACATGTTTCGTTAGATCTTTTTATAAGTATTTATATGGAAAATAAAATTTTGTTATAGCCTTATTGGTTGTAAATAGTTTCCCGATTCTTATATTTTTAAAAAATCCCTATTTATAAAACATTGTATTAGTTTTTTCAAAAATAGAAAAATTCAACAAATTATTTACAAACAAAACCACTAAAGACACAAAATTTATCACCTTTACTTTTCTAAATATTTGGTGAAATGTTCTATTTTTGATAAATTTTCACAGAAAAATAGACTTATTATGATAAATTACTTGATTTTTTTTTAATAAATGATGATATTTTGTTATATTTGTAAATATAGAATTTTTTTTGGAAATTTTTTAAAAATAGTAGATTTTACAAAAAAATATTTACAACCTATAGTAAATTCTATCACTGATAGTCATTGATATGCTACAGTGATAGAAAACTATCAATCATAGAATCCAAAATTTTGCTATAACTTGTAAATATTTTAATTTATTTTGCTATTTTAAAAAATATTCCAAATTTTTTCATATTTAAAATAATATTTCAAAAAATCATATTTTGAGGAATTTTCATCCCGTAAATTAAATTAAAAAGGGAAAAATGAATGTCCAGAAACGGAATTTTTGAACGCTATCCCCTGAATTCGTAAGCATTACATATAAACTTCCCTTAATTCGTAACTATTACAATGGCTGCCATGCATATTTCCCCCTTCCTTCCACTTCCCTCCCGATTCTCTTCCTTCACCCGCTGCTTCTTCAACTTCCATTCAACCCTATCCATTTCTCCCCGTCTTTCCCTTTCAACTCTTCGATCTTCGTCTGCTCCCCCCATGGAAACTAGTACTAATGTTCAACCATCGGTTTGTATTCTCTCTTCTCTTTCTCCCTTCTCTTCTGCTGCATATTCATTGAATTTTACTATGGAATCTCCTCCATGTTGTTCAAATTATCTTTTCTGCTGAATACGAGCTAAATGGAATTGGCCGATGGTTCTGTATGTTTCGTTGTGAAAAATGTCGGCGGATTTGAATTTGATCCAGTTATACTTTTACTCAGAGTTTGAGTGATTCTTATTACGTCAGTTCCAAACTTCTTTCGGAAGGTATAGCCATCTGTGTAATGTTACAGTACCAGACTACCAGTAACCTTTTCAAGGTTTTATACATTTCATTTGTTTTTTCTGGTAGTGAAATAGAGTTCAAAGTTGTTGTTTCTATATTTTTCATTCCCGATTAAATTAGTCACATATGTGTGAAATTAGAGTGACAAAAATATATTGTGGAAAAAATGAATAGTTTACCAAATCTGTCGATTTGGCCTTTTCGAATTGCATTGTTTTTTTTCTCTCTAGATTTAATAATCTTCTGTTTTTTTATTTTGCATAGGGCTCTGTTATGATTGATAACGAAGACAATAAGATTAAGAATATCTTAGCTTGTTCCATATGTCATGGCCCATTGACAGCAGCAGCTGGTTCTGGCCTTTCAGTGTATGTTTGAAACTGTATTGTTGTACCTACTTTTGTTTTGTTTATTTCTTCTATTTCGTCTTAGTAATTGATGTGTCTTTATTTATATGTTTTGATACAGGGAGTCCACCAATGGATATCAATTGGAATGTGGCACATGTAAAAAGTCTTTCACTGGCAGTGAATCTCATTTGGACTTGGCGATAACCGGTGGAACTGACCGTGGTGAATCCATGCCTGCTGCCACTGAGATTTTTAGGTATTTCAACTTTATCGCCTGCTATTTATTGTGAACCGGTCGTTAATTAGCATGGTACTTAGACTTTCATATGTGAAGAGCTTCTCAATCTCAAGAGAATTTAATTCTGGTACAAATGCCCTGTAATGAATCTTTATGCTTTCTGTTGAAAAACAAACTAGAAACTGGGTATGCCATATACACAAAAAACCATTGGTACAATTCAATTGGCTGCAAATTCAGTATGGACATATTAGTTTACTTATCTGGGCTATTTTCATAAATATTTAGATTTTTTGCTATGTTGGAATTAGGACTTCACTGGTAGCTAGATAGCCTTAGTTGTATTAAGGAAACAGAACCTGTGTTTGGTTGGAACTTTTGATATCTTTCCCTCGCTGGCTCTCTCCCCTTTGTTTCTCATCTCATATTGTTCAGCTTTTCTCTGGATCAGGACTAGATTGGTTTCTTTTCTTTATGAGAGGGGCTGGCGTCAAAGTTTTTCAGTATTGCTTGGTTTTCCTGGCCCAGAAAAGGAGGTGATGTTAGCTCTTTTATTGCTCTTCATGATCAAAATGTCTACATGGTGCTTCTCATGTAATATCAGCAAGTATAGTTCAATTTTAGGAATTTGATCGGTCCATTAGTAATTCAATACTAATTCAAAGTTAGAGAGGGATTATTGTTTTGATCTAGAATGTTATATTACAGATGTTGGGGAGGGAATTCAAGCTTAACGTCCTATAAAGGGGAAGCCCTAGTGCCAACCCCCTGAGCCATGTTGAGGATGGCAAAGCTTATTGATTTTAATTACTATTTGCATGTCAACGAGACTTGTGATATCAATTCTAGATCTAGTTATTGTTCTCAATGCCTTGACATGATGATTTCATTGCAGTTCGAGTTGATAAAGAATTTCATAACACCAGTCTTAGGTGGAAGCATAATTGATGCAAGTTGTGGAAGTGGAATGTTTTCAAGAATCTTTGCCAAGAGTGGGTTATTTTCCTCTGTCGTTGCTTTGGACTACTCAGAGAACATGTTAAGGCAGTGCTATGATTTCATCAAACAAGAGGAAAACTTCCCCAACGAGTAAACAATATTCTCTTTTAGTTTTAGCTTTACTTGAGTAGCTGTGGAATTGCCATAGTTCAAGGATCTTCGTGTGGTATAATTTAAATTGTTGTTAAGTTTTTAATTTACATGGATCTTTTCCTTCTTAGGCGCTTGGTTCTGATCAGAGCTGATATTGCTCGACTTCCATTTGCTTCAAGTTCTGTTGATGTAGTGCATGCTGGTGCTGCTATACACTGCTGGCCTTCACCATCAGCTGCTGTGAGTAGTTTTCATCTATATCTGGGTTTATAGCATGTGATTTGACTTTCCATAGTTTGCACTAATTAAAATCACACGGCAGAAACTGCAGTTTGTTAATGGCTACTGGCTTTTCACTAGAGTGATATGCCTTCCCATCTTCAAAGGAAACCTATTTTAATACTCTTAACTTTGCTTCTCTGTTTGATTGTGAAATGTGTCTATCTGCTGGCACCTGCTGATGTATGTTGTGACATATACCTATAATTATACAATAGAATCATCCCACTAAAGTAATCCACGCCCCACGGACAAGCTTTTAGTAATTAACTGTGTGCATAATGAACTTTGTAGGTGGCTGAAATAAGTAGAATCTTGAGACCTGGAGGAGTATTTGTTGCCAGTACTTTCATAATGGATGGACCGTATTCTTTTGTACCATTTTTGAGGATTCAAATAGAGGTATGCTCGCAATTTGATTTCAATTTTCCTCTCTACAACTACTGGGATTCTCCTTCGAAGCTTGGGTAGTTTGATTACTTAAGTCCTATTATATCTTTTAATTTTTCACCCTGTCTGACTTCTGTTGCTTTTAAATTCTTTGATACTATCTTGAGTCCCAACTGCCAAGAAAAACAATCACATTTACTTAAGCTGGTTAAACCATATAAGTATGCTATCTTTAGGGACGGAGGATATGTCAATATCACTAAACCTTTCTCACTTTGGTCTAATTTAACCCTTAAGTTTTATTATTTGCATCACACTGCACAGGGTATTCAGCAGATATCAGGGAGCCGCATCTTCCTATCTGAACGAGAATTAGAAGAACTTTGCACAGCCTGCGGTTTAGTTGACTTTAAATGTTTAAGAAATAGGCAATTTGTAATGTTGTCCGCTACAAAACGCAGCTAAACATTTGGGTTTTCTCTAACGGTTTCCAATCCTTACCCTTCATTATTATACCTTATAACAGCTAAAACATATGTTTGTTGCTGTTGGTTGTCTACACATCTGTTTGCAATGTAATTCAATAAAAATTCGAGGCAAATTATTCGATAATAGAATTCTTTTTTATTTTTTCTTTGTGTGTTAGGAGGTTTAAACCTCCGACGTTGTGGTTAACAGCCACCTAACCAACTGAGATAAGCTTTCAGGTTAAGGATAGATTAAAAAAGATACACGCTAGAAGGAGGGCTTGAACCTCCGACCTTGTGGTTAACAGCCACACGCTCTAACCAACTGAGCTATTCCAGCTTGTTGGTATGGAATTGTAATCTAAAAATTTTGTCTATTTGCGCAACTTTTGGTTCATGCTTCTAACTACCAACACATTATTTGAATTCTCCTACAATTGTGACAACGAGTTAATATTATATACTTTTTTGTTAATCATATGTGGAAATTAAAATTCTCTTTTGCAACTAAGTACGAAAAAAGAAACAACAAATTGACCCAACAAAATTTTAGAAAACTATAGGATGAAAATGGAAATGGGACAATTCGTCTTTCAAATATTTACAATGTTATGAAATTGTCTATTTTAAATGTCAACTTTCACAATTATTTTTATAATATCCGAAAGACTAGACCAATGAAAGTAGTTGTAGTTGTCCTTACTTATGCAACCATAATTCTTTTTAACACGTGTAGAACCATGCTCGCATCTCAAGCTCACCCACTCTACTACTCACTTCCATTGAGTCCAAGCACCTCAAACAAACTATACCAGCTATAACACAAAGAGAATAATTAGCTCAATCAAATTATCTCAAGAGCCTCAAACATAGATGATAAAGCCTTACACAGAGCTCTCCAAGATCTCAGAACTCTCAGATGAACTCTCTCCCCCATAGGGGTTATCAAAAGAGACTTCTCAATTCCTCCCCATCAGAGTCCCGGACCACAGCCGAGCCAGCCCATCCATAATTACATACCCTCCCACTAAACCCTAAACTTTTCAAACGATTAGAGAACGAATGTATTTAATGTGATCTTTGGAAAATTGATACTCCATAAAGTAGGATTCAGAAATACTTCAAAGAAAGGGCTTCGAAAACAGGGTTACTATTTACTTATCTTAGCATATTGTATAAATAAGAATTTGTAGTACACAACAAATGTTATAGACTCCTTGTAACTATGAAACGGAATAAGAACAGTTCCTATTACAACAAAATACGAGTTTGATTCAACTGTACACATGTAGTTGAGCATATACATGTAAAAATAGCAGAGGTTCATACGACAATCTACAAACTCTGCAAGAAGACGACCGACCATATGTTCTTAAAGCGTGTCCAATCAATCTGTCACAAGATGAACTGAAATATATCTACTCATTGTAATTCTTTAAAGAATATTTCCTTTTGAATTTTAGAGAACTCCAGAGGTCAAAATTATAATACTTTCCAACCATCAAGGTTTGAAGTCCAATTTGTGGAACGGAGTCACTTTTCTGGTCTCTCAGCGAGTCGAGGAGCTAGACAACAGAGTATATCCCCTTGAAAGGTTATTGTTTGACAAAATTTGAAAATGTTAACTGACGATAAAGGGCTGTCTTTTCATCGTCATCAAAATCTAGATCATCCTCATAATCCATATCGATAACTGTTCTATCTCTAGTATATAGATCGTCTGAGCCTGCTAAATGGACTTGAGAGTATCCAGCACCTGAAGGTGACCTTTCAGATTCTATTTGCTGCATTTCTGATTCAATTAAAACTTCCATTCGTGCTCGTTCTCTATCTCTTGGATAGGTGCAGTAGAGAAACGAGTAAATAAAACAACAGAGAGCCAATGGAATTCCTATTGCTGTGTACAATGCCCGAGCTAATGATGCTGCATTCTCCCTATCTGTAGCAATTTCTTCGGATTCACTAGATCCTTTTTGAACAGGCTTATACCCATAGACATGCTGAGCCAGAATTCCAACAACAGGAGGGGCAAATGATGACAAAATAGACTCGAAGGACCGATCTAATGCATAGACACTAGTCCGAGATTTCTCAGGAACTATCTCTGCAAAAATAGGACTGCAAAACAATAAATCAAATCATGATTCAAAGTCAATATTGTAGCTTTGTTCCTTTCGTACATGAATTATGAAGTAATGTACGCACCAGAAAATTTTATTGTTATCCATTCAATGTTCAAGGCTGTATGTATTAACATTCTATTCTGGACATGCATTTTTTCTGGATATTGTTTATAAGTAATCAATATCCAATCGTCACTAAAGATGCTAATCCTCTAGGTCATGTTGTCACTTTATGAGCCAAAACTACAAGTAGGATTTTTTTTTAGTTTTGGAGAAAACCTATTGTTCGAAAGATGTGTAGCTTAGGATTCAATTTTCTAATCAATTTTCAGGGAACTGCTGTAGATTGAGATAGAAGACAGCAAATATGACACTTACTTATTTGTAGCTGGAGCATTCCAAGAAATAAAAAACCCCACAATGAATAAGACTAGTCCATGGATAACTGCTGTAGAGGACCCATCAGGCAAGAAGAGCAGAAGAACTGCAGCTAGAGGAATGCCTGACCCTGAGCTGATCTGGGCCAGAATAATCCTTCCGGAGTTCGGGAAACGTGTGGAGAGGATATCTCCCATTTTACCTCCAAACAAACCTCCAAGAGAGTTTCCGATCACAAACATGCCCATCAGAAAAGCAGTCTTCTCATGGGAGAAGCCCTTGAGCTCCAACCACATTGTTGCAAATGACAAGGCTGACCAGGGAAACGAACCTGTGACACCCTGCGCTACGATGATCTGGAAGGATGGAATCTTCATAACTGATTTGGCTTCCCTTGCCAAGACCTTCACTTCAGACCAAAAAGAACTTTGGGGTGGAACATTATTACCCATTTTTATGCCATCGTCTAAAAAATGTGGATCCTGTGCAAATAACCGGACTAGAATGCCAACAACAACACTGATTAATCCAACTAGATGAAATGCAATTCTCCAACCAGGGATTCCCATAAATGTTATTGGAGCTATCACAATTGAACACAACCCACCAATAATGGAGCCTAGGTTGCCTGTTGTTTGAAGCCATCCAAAAGCCAAACCACGGTTACTGTCATCTGTTGAATCTGCTACAAGGGACTGGATGGCAGGTGCAACTAATGCGAGACCAATCCCATTCAAGCCTCTTGAAATAGCAACCTGTTGGATACAATCTGAATTGACTTATAATCAGCTAATATTTAATCCCAGCATAGGTAAATCTGCCACATATTAATACATTGACAACTGAAAAAATTCTACAAATCAACTTTGCCCAAGTTCTGGTGACTTAACACAATATCTAAGCACCAATGGAAATTAGTCTATAAATCGGTGCAGGCTTTCCCTCTTCCAGCATATCACCCAAATTTTGTATGCTTGTCAAAAATATATTAATCCTACACATAAAATGCACATGTGCTGAAATTTTCGAATCAATTTCTTCATTTCCCAAAGGCAACTGGCTTCATAACAAACTTCCAACAGAACATGTAAGTTTAAATATAACTGGCAAAGAGTGAAACAAGCCTACTAAACCACAGAAGTGTCAATATCAGTTTCTCCATCCCAAATTTATTACCAATTTCCTTATATACCAGTTATTACCAATTCTAATTCTTCATGATCTCAGATCATTCCTTGCTATATGCTTTCAAGTAATTGCCTATGTGCAAATGTATTTTTGTACATGATGAGCGCATGAGCAATTTACTGCGAAAAATATACATTTCCAACCAGAATTCAGCAAAGATTACGCCTCACTACAACTGTCAAAGGCTACACAACTATGTTCATAGTTTCAAACTTTCAACAATAAATAAACAAACAAATAACCACAAGTGTTCCAAATCTTCATTTGAAATCTACTTCTTAATGTTTCACAAATTTTCTGCTATAAGTAGATAAGGCAAAATTGGAATGGTAAATCACTAATCTTTAATATGGCTTATTATTTTTAATAATCATTCTAGGACAGTTCAATGGTTTGTGTCCCAACTTTTCCATTATTTATGATTACATCAGTATTAGTATACAAACAATGAAGAGCAATACGTTCTATTTCAATTGATTCGTGCAACAGCCCTAAACTTCTATTCGTTATTATAAGTACACAATAATATCCGGAAGCGAAGACACAATCAGGCAAAGAGAAGGAAGCAAAATTGGCGAGACCAAAACAATAGGGGAAAATGCAGCATTATCTAGGGCTACAAAACAGTGAAATGAAAGAGAGAGAAAAAAAGAATCAGGAGCAAGAGTAGAACCGGATGAACCTGAAGGAAAGTAGAGGAAAAGGCGACGAGAAACGTAGCGGAGGCCCAAAGGAAAGCGCCGAGAGCAATCACATGAGCTCGGTTATGGCGGACGGCCAAATAAGCAGCCAAGGGATAGCAAGCGGCCTGAACGATAGATCTAAAGAGAGTCAAAGAACCGAGACCAGTAGGATCGGTGTGCAAGGCGGCACCGACCTCTTTGTAGACACCAGGTAAGAGAGATTCGTCGGCCCTCTCCATGACTCCAGCAAGGTTGACGAGAATAAGTGTCACCGTCTCCGGCTTCATCTCGGTCCGTCGCCGTCGCCGTCGCCGTCTTGAGTTTTGTAATGCTCGCGAATTTAGGCTCCAGTTGGTCGTTGGAGCATCCGCTTTTAATCTGCCAATTAGAAAAATTCCCTCGTCTTTTATTGTTTCCTAAGATTGCTTCTTTTTACTCATAAATTCCTCTTCTTTTATTATTCCTTTTTTTTTTATTCTCACTTCAATACTTCTTATCACCATATCACCGTACTTTACGTCTTCTATCACAAGAGTTTTCAGGTTTAAATTCCTACGTGAAATTTTATTACACTACGGTTTTTTAAATTTATAATAAAATAAACATTTCTTTGTGTTTTTTTTTTTAAAAAAAAGTTACTCTTTTTATTAAAAAAAATATTAAATATCATAAGAGAAAAATATTTCAAGTTTATGTTTATTTCTTTTTTTCAAGAAATTATCCAAAATTTTTAAAAAAATTATAATTATGGACGTGTTTGTTCTCTAAACTTTTAAAATATGTTAGTTCGGAAACTTTTAAAAATAAAAACATCTCAAATAACTTTATATATATTATTATTTTAAATATTAATGTGTCATTTTAAATTAGAGGAATGTTTTTTAAAAATCATAACTTTTTCTTCTAATTTTGAATATCCTATAATTATTTTTAAAACATCAAACCAAAATTGATCTAAGAAATTTTTAAACCTATTTTCAAAATTTTAAGAACTAAAACTATTTTGAAAATTGGGAGGCGAAATAGATCTAAGTTTTAAAAACTAAAAAACCAAACGTAGATATTTTTTAAAACTTAGGAAATTAAATATGTAATTAGTTTTCTTTTCCTTTACAATATGTGGGGTGGAAATATACAATTTATCTTTAATAATTATTATAAAGCGTGTTGGTATTTAAATTTCCATTCTCATTGTATAATTTGTTATAGTTTAAAGCCTTTAGAGAAACAATATTTGACAGTAACTTGTAGTCTAATTTTCATGGTTAAAGCCCCTTTTCAAAAATTAGGCATCAAAAAGCATTATTAGTGACAACAAATACATTCCTTAACATTTAAGGATGCATCAAGAATAATCAGAAAATGGGTCGTCTTCCTTTTTTTTTTCTTTTTTTTCTCTCTCTCTCTCTCTCTCTCTCTCTCTCTTTTTCTAAGAATTTCTATTTTATATTTATATCACAATTTTGATCTCTATAAAGTTAATTTTTATTAAAATTAGTTAAATAATAATAATAATTTTCATGTAAAGAAATAAAAAACATATAAGTATGTTTCCAACTTTTATCGTGTTACTATTACTTTTTTGGAAATAAACGTCATTCAAGTTAGAGGTTATCGTTAAAAAGAGAAAACCTAACCAAGATCGATAACTTTCCAATGGCAATATGAGCTTCTTTGTTAGGAAAGCATCCTAGGGATAAAAAAGTTCAAATGCGCTAGAAAATGGGTAATAAAATTACAAGAATAACACAATAACTAAAAAAAACTTCGCCAAAACACTCGGCAAGTGCATGCAAGCATCAATCACATTCTTTGTTTATTAGAGATCAATGTGCAGATCGTTTAGGGCTTAGATAATATTTGTTGTGTAGTTGGGTCTGACTCTACCAAGAGAAATTTGACACACCTCCCTTTTTCAATTGAACATAGAATAATTAAGATTGTCAAGGAGTCACAAACCACTCATCCTAATCCCATCTAAATCCCAGCAAGGATTAATTTTTCTCCAATAACAATTTGGAATCGGAGACAGAGAATCCTCGTCCTATTCTCTGCATAGAAATTTGTATCGATAGGAAATAGGATCGAACAAGTGGACTTCTCTAGATATAACAGAACAAAAGTAGAATATCCGTTGCCTCAGCACCACGCCAACAAAAGTAGACCGGCCGACGGTGTCCATTCTATACAAAGACCACCTAATCAAATATTTTGGCCCAGATTTCAGGCCCATTCTTACTATCGGTTTTAGTTTTGGGCTCGACTCTAGTAGCCCAATGTGAAAGGATATAATCGGTAAATCCAAAATTGTAAATCTCAACCCTCTCTTCTTATGTGTATTTTTCTACCCTTCCCCACATGATTCCATACTTTTCTTTTGTTTAGAAGGCTCTTTTCCATTTTTGTTGTCATTTGTATAGGAAGATAAAAGTGTAAATCTCTAGGGATATTTTCATCTTAGAGTAACTTAGAGATAATTTTATTAGAGATAAAAAGGGTTTAGTTATATTTATAAAAGAGGCTTTTGCAAAAATATAAATAAAAAATTATGATAATAAAGTCCATGTCACAACATTTTATAAATTTGCAATAGTAGCAAATTTAAAAATGATGACCGTCTCATAGTCCTATGATTACTGTCTGATAGGCCTCCGATAGCCTTATGATTACCGTCTGATATAATTAATTTTGCCATATTCGAAATATGCAAAAAAGTTGGTGCCATGAGCTTTTTTTTTTTTATAAATGTATTTGTCACTTTATGCAATTTTCCTTTATAAAACCTAACAAGTTGTTTGGTGTTGGTTATAATGATGGGTGATTGTTATACTCTTTGGATTATAATTTTTTGTTGATGATATTAGTAAATGTTTAGAGTGTAGATTATTTTAGTATCACTTACATATGAGGGACGGGTTATAAGCACGGTAGCTAGACAATGAGAGTTTTCAAATAATTTTGTTGTAATTAACTAAGTGTAAATTATAATAACCGGAAACTTCAACTATGGTAACATAATGGAAGACCAAAACATTAGGTGGAGTCTCTAATAGCCCACTTTATATATCCAAAACAAATTGGGGTCAAATGTCCTCTAATAGATTTAGCTATTTTTCAACATGTCCTAGTCTAAAAGTATTTTCTCTCTTGTTGACCTCAAATAATATATGTTATGACTTTAGATGGAGTAACTCCTACGTCCTCTATATTGAGTAAACCATTAACTTGTTTTACTCTCATTTCGACTTACACATTGGAGTATTTGAACATCTCATAAGTTTTATTTCTTTACATTTTGTATGTCCCTCATTGCTTCCACATAAGTCTACTGATTCTTCTTTTTCCCCAACTATATTGAGGGACAAATCAACCAAAATGAAACAAAGAGAGAAACAATAACTATTCCCCCCCTTTTAAAGATATATAAAGGTATGAAGATTAGTAGATGTTTCGAGTAATCTCAACTAAATTGACACATCAAACATCCTTATCACATCCCTAACACCATAGATGCATGTAGTATCATAAGAAAATTTACAAATAAGAGTCAGAGCGAAGTACAAAATTGATAATACAGTTATGAGATAGGTTACCTATAAAAAGCCATCCAATTAAGCTTTAGATGAGAGAAACTCTTGTATGAAAATGAACTTTGGTTGAACTATATATATTAATCTATTTATTTAAGGTAGTTGTTGATGAAATTGTACAACAAAAAAAAAAAAGAAAAAAAAAGGGATTTCACTTTTTTGAGATTGTACATCTTGAATATATAGATTTGGATGTTATATAATTTAAATTGGTTGTAATGTGGGGATGTTATAGTGTAGTAGCTAGGTTAAGAAAGGTTTGGGGGGGGGAGAGTTATAGTGGGGAACATGAAGAGATAATCAAAACCACTTGAGGGTAGGGGTTGAAACCCACAAAGGAGACCAACATAATGTCTCATCAATTACTTTATTCTAAAGAAATTTTCTTTTTTAGCATCTAATAATTTGTTTGCAACTCAAGTAAAGCCCTTTGTCTCTATGTCTCCACTTTTAAAATCTCCAATCTAAATCCTAAACATACCAAATCTAATTCAATTCACCTTTCAATTTAAACTATATAATATATGATGTATTGGTTAAGAGAATGATCCCAACAAATTAATGCAAAATATTATTAAGTAATAATTAAAATTTCCTTTTAACATCTAATAATTTGTTTCTAATGTCACATAAGAAGTTCAAGACATGGAGAGAGAACCATAACCATTCGTATATATGTGTGTATGTTTGAAAGTTCAACGATTTTTAATTACAAGCGAGTTGACAATTTGGGTGGAAGGAAATTTGGACGGTGACTGCAAAAGATTTTGATAATATATCATTAATTGCACATTAAATGTATAGACCCCATTTCAAATCTAGGAAATATTATCCTCAACATAGTTTAATTAATGGAAGAAGAAATGTCCAAGTTGAGTTAGAGGTGGGTCGAATCTGCACTCTACTAAAACTAAAAGTAATTATTGATAAATTAGTTGACTAAATTAGTTTAGTTAGAAGTCTAACTATTATATATGTGGAACGGAGTGAATGAGATGAAGAACTTGAATCTTCGACTTTTTAATCGAAGATACATATTATATATATAGTAGTTGACTAGTTGTAAGGTTGGAAATATCTAATATTAGTATAAACTTTAAAGTTTATGATTAGTATGTTTAGAATAATTGGTTTTTATAGAAGTACATTTGAAAAAAAAAACATGAAGTGTATTTATTGCTTATTCCACTAAAAGTTTGGTAACCATTTGAAATTTTTATAATTGTGCATATATTTTTACGCATATGAAAATTTGCTAAAATGCAGAGAACAAAACAAAAAACGCCAATAGATGAAAATGTGCTTGATTTTCTACTAATGAAAAAAAAAAAAAAAAAAAAAAAAAAAAAAAAAAAAAGGAATAAATCCAATAAAGGTTTTTTAGAAAAAAAAAAAAATTTGTTAAATTATTTACCCTCCATAGAACAAAACCACTAAAAGAAAAGTTTATTATACTTGATTTTCTATGAAGTGTAAAATATTTTGTTAAATGTTCTATTTTTGATAATTTTTCTACCAAAACAAATATAGTCAATAATTTTAGATTATAGAAAGGGTACTTTTAAAAATAGCAAAATAAATTAAAATATTTACAAACTATAGCAAAATTTTGGATTCTATCAATAATAATCTTCTATCACTATAGTATATTAATGACTATGAGTGATAAAATTTGCTATAGCTTGTAAATATTTTGTAAAATTTGCTATTTTTGAAAATTCTTCTTATAAAAAATACTTTTTTTTCTTTATACAAATCTAAATGAATAAGTAAAAAAAAAAAATTAAAAACACTTTAGAGATAGAATACCAACTCACAACAACAGGCATAGCGGTTAAGAAACTTTTCTAATTGATTGAATCAACTTTTTAAAATATAACGTAACCTTAAAAATTTTAAATTATTTGGAAAAATAAGACATATAATAAAATTTGTATTATATATACATATATATATATATATAAAGTTAATAAGAAACCCTAGTAATGAATTAGATTAAAGAGGTTAATAATAGTTTTAGATATGGGGGAGGGTGATGGGATGGGATGGGATGAGATGGGATGAGATGAGATGGCCGGTAAGTTAAAAAGGGGAAGGAAAAGTGGAGGGTAAAAGGCCATGAAATGAAGTGTGTGTGTACATAATAATTATATATATATATATATGGTTGAGTAGTCACATTGGAATAATATTAGATGATGTCGGAATGAAGTATATATATATAATTTAAATTTATAATATATAAAATGATAGCCACATTGAATCTTAGGCGTACGGAACACATGTAATCTTCCATTCCAAACCAACTTTTCCTTTTTATTTTAATCTCACTTTTAGGGTAGAAAGATACGACCATCTTCCCCCATCCTCTCTCTTCCCCTTCTCCTCTCTTCACATCATACCATTAACTGGACCTTCAATTCAAATATACAAACTATACACACATATATGTATATGTAAATTCATAAAATTGACCAAGATCAAATAAATATGTGATCTAATTTGATCAAATTGTGACGTAGCTAAAATACAGGAGGATTCTTAATAGTAAAGGTACGTCGTAATTATTTTCTTCATAAATTCATTATCTTAACTTTGTGAGATAAAATTTAACTTGATTTAAGATTATGATCTATAGAACGTATGACTTCTTTTAATTTATGTTAGTTGATCATCAATATATATGAGTTTTTTTTTTAAGATCGTTTCTTTTCCACTTAATTTTTGTCTAGAAATTTTTTGATTTTTTTCTATCCTACAAATTTTATTTACATTATTTCTGTAACTAACAAACAAAGTATAAGTATATATATATATATATTTTTAAATTACAAATTTATAATTACTAGATGTGAGCATCGGTGGTTTGGAGTTAATTTTCCAACCCTACTGAATCGATTACGATTGACTTAGTAATAGTTCAAACCAAACGCGGCCATAAAGAGTACAAACCAATTGTTGATCGGTTTTGATTGGTTTACGCCCTAGAAAATTTTAATGATAGAATCCCTCCTTGTCTCTCTCAACTCAATTTTTTATGGTCTTTCATACTTATCTCCAACTATTATTACAAAGCCAAATACATTAACCTAAACCAAAATTAAGTATCAACAACCACACTTAACATAAACGAAAACACACCTCCACCACCATATTCATTTGTGTTTCGTGTTTCATAATAAACATATCGTTATCAAAGAAATTAATTAAGTCAACAAAATAGAAAAAGCTTAAAATAGAAGAAAGATGTGCAAAAGTGTTTGTATCATAATTAATTAATAAATAAATAAATAAGAGATAAATTAAAAGGAAAGATATTTACATATATTTGACTAAATAACATAACAACAACAGGTAGAGAGAATATGATCATCACATATATATATATTAGGGGTAGCAATAGAGAATAGCCTATCAAACATAGCATATCTTAGTGAATATATATAGATTTTCTTTCCCTTCAAAATCACCGGTAGTAGAGACAGAGGGCCCCATTTGTGACCGGAAAATTTCGAACCGCCATAGACTGCGGCAATTGCCAAAACACAGCTGCTGCTGCTACGGCGTTGGAAAAATCTTCCACCTTCCCCCTTACGCCATTATATTGTAAACTGAATCCACTAAAATCCAAACACACACCCACCGTGTTATAAACCCTAAATTTTCATCATTTTATGCCCTAAAGATAGCCATTAATCAACCAATTATATATGAACATTCTATTATATGAAATAATAATCTTTAACATCATCTTTTAAACATTTTGTATTATATGGAAATTTGAAGATTTAAATTGATATATTTACTAAAGTTGGTATGAATTGATATTTTGAACATAAAAAATAGTAATAATATTCCTTGGTATATAAACTGCCAAAAGGGTTTTATGATGATGGGTCTATGGGGGAAGAGGGGTTGTTGCTTGAGGGTTCTT
This sequence comes from Cucumis hystrix, assembly GCA_025688845.1. NCBI lineage: Eukaryota > Viridiplantae > Streptophyta > Magnoliopsida > Cucurbitales > Cucurbitaceae > Cucumis > Cucumis hystrix. The sequence continues at coordinate 1,231,942 of CM046886.1, read as the reverse complement.
ATTTTCCATCATCAACTCACCACCACCACTACCACCACCACTACAATCTCCACAATCATCATTAAAATCATCAGTATCATCATCATTGCCATTTTGATTACCTAAAAGAAAATTTTACCCATTTCCCTTTTTTCTTTCTTTTATCTACTACTGTACTTTTACCCTCTTGGTAGTTGAAACAAATATTCCCCAAATTATTCAATGAAAGAACAAAGTGAACAACGACCCCATAAAATTTAAAACTTACAATTTGCTGCATTATTATTATTATTGTTATTGTTGGAACTTGCTGTCACTGTCGCTGCTGTTGCTGCTGTTGCTGTTGCTGTTGGTGCAGTGGTACTACCGCCGCGGTTGCTTCTCCAGGTTTCATCGTTTTGAACCAGCCTATTACTGCCGTGAACAACATTATGGTCCATCTCTAAATTTTCTCTAACTTGCTTGGAAATATTAGAATTAAAATCATGCCCTGAAGATACCGATTGAAATGAAAAAACCCCACCAACACCAACATTGTCGTCCTTTGATCGAGAAGGGTAAGAACCCACCCCCAATCCAGAGTCTTCTAGACGCGTAGCTGTGGAGTTATTGCTTGTTGTTCGAACCAACCCAAACAGATCAAATCGCCGGGAATAGGATGACCCACCGGAAGTAAAAGGCGGGGAAGGGATTCCAGTGAATTCTTGTACCATTGCTCTGAAATTAGTAGTGTCTGTTGTGAGAACGGTGGTGGGGGCTCGACGTGAAGCTCTAGTTCGTTTCTTAGTAGTGACTTTAGGATGTAAAGCGCCGGAAGAGGTTGATGGGGTTGAGCGAATCGTTGGGATTTGGTTTTGGGTAGATCCGTCGGGGGGGGTTTTGAAATGAGTGGGTTCTCCAGATCTAAAGACGTCGAGATTAACAAAGGAATTGGAAGAAGAATCAGGGTTGAAATTGTAATTAGACGAAGCTGGAAAATCATAGAAAGAAGGAAGGAGGTGATGATTATTTTGGTAATTATGAAAATTAGGAAGTGATTGTTGATGATGAGGAATTGAAGAAGAAGAAGAAGAACAAGCAAGAAGAGATGAAGAAGAACAAGAAGAAGAAGAAGAAGAAGGAAGATTGAAGAAAAGTGGGGATGGGGGAAAAACTAGTTGAGGTTGTTGATGATGATGAGAATCATATTCTTCATCACCACCACTAGAAGATTGCAAACTTCCGCTACCGGAATCCATTGACAAAGGAAAAGGGAAGGGAACTTAAAAATTCAAAAACAAAATAAATAAGAAGATGGATCGATCAAGATCAGCTTTTATTGAGAAGGAATAAAAATCTTGGAAGGAAGGGAAGATCTTTTACTTGTCATTCACAGATGGAATGGAAGCCAAAAAGGAAGGGAGGGGGGAAGAGGGTTTATCTAAAAAGAAGAGAATATAGATTGGGGGTAGATACTAATAATAATGACATTTGGGAGGGTAAAGTAGCAAATAAAAGAGGGAAGAGATCCAAGGAGGGTAATTAAGAAAGGTTTAGGGTTTTTTTTTTAAACTTTTGGTGAAGGAAAAGGAAAGGGAAAAAAAGGGTATTTACGAAAATGAAAAGAGATAAAATAGGGTTTAGGGCAGAGAAAAGAAGTGAAGATGAAGAGAGGGAGGGGGTGGACCCAAAGCATTTGAAAAGGGGATGCTGGCAACGGGTCAAACTCAAACTTAATAGCAAAAGGAGAGGAACGTTTTATTTTACATATATATATATAGTTTAGTTTTTTATTTTATTTCTTTGGGGTTTTTTTTTCTTCTTAGTGTAGAGAGAGTGAATGAATGAATGTGAAAGCAAGAAAATGAAACACAAAAATAATGATGTGATAAATTTGAGAGATTTCAGGCAATAATGAGTGTGTTTTTAGTGATTTAATTTTTATTTTCTTAAAATATTTTTTTTAAATTGTTTTCAAAATGAACCAAAATATTTCACTATCGAAGATTCTTTGCATATTCCTTGCCACCTAGCTACGGTCATCCTTCTTATTTGCCTTTTAGTATGTTTTCTTCCCACTTAACATAGGATTGCTAGATCACTCAAAATCTCATACTAGCTATTAAAATTGATTTTTAAATTATTTAAATGATTTTGAAAATGTTAAAAATAATTCTAAACACAAATCTATCTTTTGCAGTCTCTCTTTGGACTATTTGGCTTGAGAGAAATCATATATTTTTCAATAGGCAAGAAAAATCGAAGCAAGATATATGGGATAACATCAAAAGTCCCCACCGGTTTTTGGTACAACAGAGTTAATTTTTTTTCTCGATTACAGTGCTAGTTTTATTGCTTTAAACATCCATGCTTTTGTTTAATGTTGGGTCTGTTTGGACTTTTCTCTAGCTCTATTTATTGATCCTTGCTTCCTGTATTGACTGTTTGATTATTCATGAAGCGGGAATGATGAGGGTGTTAAAAGAGTATACACCTAGTGGAGATGTTCGGGTGCACTTACTAACCCACATAAATCTATCCTTTTTTTCTACTTTGGGTTTTATTATTGTTGTCACCTGAAATTCATAAAATAGAAAAGCCAACTAATAGATATTTTAGAGAATGATGATTAACAATTAAACTTTCGACATGTTTGAAAGCGATTTTGAAAAACATGTTTAAAATTACTCTTAAATCGACGTTGTTATTAGATGATACAAAACAATTCAATGTTTAAAAAAGAGAAGGAAAATGGGAAGAGTAAAATAAAGAATGAAATGATTCGAATTAGGCGCATTCATCTGCGAGGTTAATGGGAAAATGAAATTCCGGTTTGTTTCATGCGTTTACCAACAAAAACATTTCCATTAATAAAAACTTAGTTCATCCCCTCTTTCTGCTCCCCTTTTTAATTATCTCTAAATACCTTTATTTATGCTTTCCCTTTTCTTTTATTTTATCTTTCTTACTTCATTTAATATAAAATAATTATAGCTCAAATATATATACGATTCAAATATACTTTTTTTTTTTTGTGTGTTTAGTATAATCACGAACTCCGAGAGTTCATAATTTTTTTTTAAACTATGATCACTAGATGAGACGGATTAGGGTTGTATTGAGACATTTCGACTAGATTTGTCACCTCTTTAACATCGTTATCACGTCCCAAAACCAAAACCATTAATAGAGCAAAAGAGAATATACAATATGATTAGCTAGAGAGAAGCTCGAATAACATTAACTCTATTATATTAATTTCGAGGTCAAAGATTTGATCTCTTACCCTATAAATAATTCAATAAAGAAAAAAAAAACCTATTTTGTTTAATTTTGTTTTCACACTTAATCTTGTGTACATTAAAAGTTAATCCAACATTTTAATATTGTTTTCAATTATTAAAGGTTTTAAAAATGGTTAGATATGGCAATTGAAGTTTGGAGATTTATTACATACTTCTAATTATGTTAATTATGTTACGTTTAACAAGATTAAAAGTTGAATTACTTATCTAAACACAAATTTGAGATTTCAAGAATCACATTTATAATTACAAGATTCAATAATTAGAAACATTTATGAACCACTAAGAAATAAGTTTTTAGATCAAATAATATATGATTATAACTCAAAACAAAAACAAAATTAAGAGTTAATTAACCCACCTAATTAGTATTATCTCTTTATTTTGATATGTTTGACTTACATGAGCTTAGTACATAGTATAATTTAATTATGAGTTTCACATAAATCTAAATTGATATATAACTAAATTAAAACGTGTTATGATTTATACCAAACAAATTCACTTAATAAACTCTTTTTTATTTTAATTCTGAATTTCACTATTCTTGCTCGTGACCCTTTGTTGCATTCAAAGTAAAAGCGATTTGATTTTTTTTTTTTTTTTTTTGAAAATGCAATTATTTTTTCTTTGAATTTAATGTCAAAAATCAATTGCATAAAATAAAAATAAATAATTATATGATTATTATATCATATTTATTTAATTATCAAAATTTAACACGTCAGCCATATTAGGGAGCCGTAATTAAATTCCCCCATAAATTAAGGAATCTAATTATATATTCTTTGTAAGTATTGATTAATCAGAGAATCTAAAATAATTCAATAAACGTGATTTTTTAGATATATTTTATTATTAATTAAGAGATGTTAATTAAGTTAAATTATATTGTTTAGGAAATTAGAAAAAGAAAATTGAGAAAAGAGAAAAAAAGAAAATGGAATAATGGATCCAGATCAGCCTTTGACTTAGTCAAAGCTCAGAAATAGTAAGATCAAGGAAGCTATGATTGAGAGTTACAACAGAGAATCTTTCTTCTCAAATGGGACTTCACAATTATAAATTTGATACCAATCATACCAATTATATATATATATATATATATTTGTCTAAATTACGGGTGTAAACGAGTTGGAATGGATTGAGTTTGGAGACATTTTCAACCCAACACATATTTTCGGTTGACAACCTGAATTAATTTTTCAACTCAACTCGTAATATATGGATTGGGTTGGGTTGTTGGATTGTATTGTTTTTTTATTCATTCTCAACCCAACCATTGTTTACCCTCTTACGTGATCATTTAGTTTTCTATCTTCAAACAATTTTTTACTTCTTACACGATCGACTAACTTTCCATATGTTCGTTTAACAAAATAATCATAACTTTACTTTTATTAAATAAATAATAATTTAGGTTTGGTTGGATTTGGATTGAACTAAAATTTTCAACTCCCAACCCAAAAAAACCAAAATTTTCAACCCAACACATCATATGGGTTGGATAGTTCGGGTTGTTGGGTTATTTTAGGTTGAATATACATCCTTAGTCTAAATAATGAAAACAAGAATAATAATAAATATAATATTTGAAAAGGTTGAGTTCAAAACATAAGAAATCAAAAGATAAATAGAATTAAGACCATACCAGCTTGTTGAGATTTTAGGGTTTAATTAAATCAATTTTGTGGTTAAATTACAAATTACTTCTTAACTACAATGGTAGTTTTAATTATGTTTCTTAGTTATTTCTTATCCCTCCAAATAATTATTCTTGAAGACTTCTATTCAAATTTATGATTAAAAAAAAGTGTGTACATCCTTTATGTGTTATACTTAAACGAACTAATCTCATAGGATGACTTACTTGATCCTATAATATTTGTTTGTCAAGAAAACTTTCTCAATGTCATACTGTTTACCAAATACGAGTAGTCATAAACATTGAATTCGACAAACTTTTAAATAATTTAACCTAATTTGGTTGAGATATTATTTTGGCTAGATAATTTGATCAAGTTAAGTTTTTATTTGATTTACGTATTTTCAAAAGTTAAATCTTTTTTTTTTTGTATGTATAATTAAATTTGTTTGCTTATATTAATGAAGCGGCAACGATAGGGTGCTAAGGCCGAAGGTGTCCACTAGTGGAGATAAGTATCCTTTTTCAAAAAGAAAAATTGAACTTAAAATTTTATGTATAGTTAGTTTTTAGCTAATTTTTCTTTGTGAAAAGCCCTTGTTACTCTTTAGTTTTCTTGTTTTAAAATTAAAAAAAATAAAAAAAGCAAACATTTTTGTATTAGATATTATATTAAATTTGTCTTCACCATAAGCTTAACCTTTTGTGTTGAATTGATAATTTAAGGACTTTTTGTGTTCAAGTTTCTATGTATTGTTGTTTCTTCTCTAATATTACTGAAACAGCAATACTATAATAAATATTTTTAATCGTTCGTTGCATAATAAAAAAAAGAAGTCTTTTTTCTTAAGTTAAATAAAAAAATGAATTGAACTTCCTCATACATTTGGCTTTTGAAAGAACCATTTTAATCAAGTAATGTATAAATAAATTATCAAAGAAGAAATGAAGGTAGGATGTTTATATTATTTAGGAAAAGAAAATGAAGGTCATTATTGTTATAGAACACTTTGGTTTCTTCTTCTTATTATTATTCCATTAATGAATATTGGAACTAAAAGGAAGATGAAGTTAAAGAGGAGTACCCTACAAAAGCATATATATATATATATATATATATATATATCCAAAAAAGAAAAACCCTAAAATTGTGAAGGGTTTGAAGCCCTAGATATGCCCTAATTTAAGGGCATACAAAAGATAGAGAGAAAGAGAGAAAGAGAGAGTTTTGAAAAAGGAGAAATTATAAATGAATAGAGGATTGGGGATGGGGATATTTGGTTGTTAAAGTAGAGACATGTGCATTTGAAGTTGCTTGGGAGACAAAGGGCTCCATTTTGTCCAATCCCTTTAGTGCGCTATTTGTCCACTCCTTTTTAACTAAACTCCAAAACCCTTTTCATATATATTATTATTTATTATATTTTTTTTCTCTTTTGTTCTATACAACTTTTCTTAATTTCAACTCCTTCTCATCTCTTCATCCATCTCCATTTTTTTATGATCTTCAAAACCTTTATTGCACTTTGGCTTCCCCTTTTCCATATCCACGCGTGGGGGTTATCTAATTTCCGTGTATCTTAGATCATTATAAAACATTTTTATATAAAAAAGATACTATTGTTGGACCAATAGGTAGTTGTAAGTGTACTAGTACACTTTTGTTAAGTGGACACCTTTGTAGCATTCTTGTCATTCTTGCTTCTTTGGATATGTGAAAAATTCAAAAAGCATAGAATGATGCCCGAAGGAAAGAGGGTTAAAGGAAAGCCCAAAAAGTACAAGATGACATTCGAATTGATAAGAGTATAATGATATGGTACTATTAAGATTGTTATTAACATTTATATAGTACCTTTGATAGTAATTGATATACACTCTTATTTTTTTTTAAGAAAAAGTTACATTAATGAGTAGATATACTAGAATATCTCAACTAAAGCGGGAATGATGATAAAAGAGATGCGGTTGTTTCTAATTTCCGACTAGAGAAATCGGCATCATAGAAATAGAGGAATTATATATTATGTAATTTTTTTGAGTTTTAAATAGCAAGTTTTTGGATAGAGTCGTGATGTATATGATACAATGTGAAAGTTCAATCCCAATAAGTTTTGTAATTTCCTCAAAAGGTCTTTAGCAATTGGGGAATGGATGAAATGATGATCCATAATTTCCTTGGCCTTCTAACAAAGAGAGTGATGCTAAACAATCTTCTTTGACTATGTCCTTTGAATTATTGCTTTCGTAGAGAATAGTGTAGACGAAAAAATTATTATAATAAAAAGTAGCATGATTCGCAATCAATCATTCATGCCAATGTGTTAGGAGATGGTCCTAAACTAAAAATTGTGAATCCAATATAAACGAATTAAGAATTAGCATAAACCATTGAACGACTAGTTTTGATCTAAAATTAAATTAAATTTACTCCAACGTTTATGAGGTGATCTTCAACATTACTTAAAATAAACTCATAAAAGTGATTTGATCTTCAACATTACTTAAAGTAAACTCATAAAAGTGATTTTTCAAGAGTTTTTCACACTGACCAAATGATATATCCTTGAATAATGAACTTAGGTTTTAAGTGCAAATTATAAATGTATCTATACTTGAAATATATATTTTTCAATAAAGTAAACTATGCTCCCCAAGTGTAACTATTTTATTTTAAAAAAAATTAAGTTAATTAGCTCTTTACCAATCCAATGTTTAAAAAACCAATCCAAAACTTTAAAACTAAAAAAAAAAACAAAAACAAAATCTAAAAAAAAAACAAAAAAAAAACTTTTAAAAAATTGTTTTGCTTTTGAAAGTTAGCTAAAAATTCAACAATGGTACTTCTAAGAATTATTATAAAAGTCATTGTATACATTTTAGAAATAAAAAACAAAAAAGGAAATGCTACCAAACATGCCCAAATTAAAAATTTGTTTTTTATTTTTACAACATTAAGCACAGAAATTTCCATCAATAAACTTCTAGTTTTGTTAACTACCTTTTACCAATCTTTTCAAAAGCCAAGTTTTGTAAATTACAAAAATAAACATATAAGAACTAGTTGAAATTTGACTAAAAATAAAACTCTTTGAAAGAAGCAAACCATTGTACAAAATAAATTTGTAAACAGAGGAAGTAAGCATAATTTATAAAAACAAAAAACCAAATAGTTATTAAAGGTGACCAATTTTATTATTAAAGAACCTGGGCCGCAAGCAATGCCATTAAGGCACGTGGAGCAGCCATTCTCACTTGGAAGTGAAGCAAAAGCAGATGATAATCTTCTATTCAACCGTACAAACAGGATTGTTTTTTTCTAGACCAAGAACTGGCCCAAAAAGAGAAACCTACGTGTACTTAAGAAACTCTACCAAGATTGTTTTTTTCGTTTATTTTGTTTTTTTGTTTTTCTTGAAGAATATACATTGTGCTTTAACTCTACAAAATTTTCCCTATTAGCCAATGGGATGACAAAATTTCAAACCAATTAGTTTAGTCACCAAACTTTGTGCCATGACAAAGCCATAGTAAATGAGCATTTTTTAAAAGCGCTTTTTATAATATGCTGTTTCCTAAATATGAAAGAAGTCTTTTCCGAAATACCTGCGCTAACTCCACAACTTCAGATTCCCTCATCTTTCTTTTCTTGCTATCCAATTGCCCATTTCTGTTGTTTTTTCTGCACAACTTGTTCGTTACATCAATCGTGAGGGTAGCCATATCTCTGCTGTTTGTCAACACTCGCAAGATCGTCATCGAGTATAATGAATGAGATGCAAGTCTATTAAGAAGTATAAGCACTTCCCGCAACAGCAACGCCCTGGGTAAGATTATGAAACAAAGGGAAAGGAAAAGTTGTATGATATATCTTAGGAAATTATGAAATGTCACTGATATTACTATTAACATAGAGAAGCTCATCGATTACCTTTCCTCGAGATTTTCCACGGGCTCTGGGACTGTTTTTTCTTGTTCAAGTTCTGAAGCCACAACTTGAAGAATCAAAGTCAGGAAATTTGAATATGTATACAGCTTGTTGCTTATGAGGATCTCAAAGCCAGCTTTCCCGGACGATGCCAGAAAGGCAAGCAAAAGAACGGTGTTTTTTCGAAGTTTCAACTCCTGCAAGAACAAGGAAAATTACTAAACAACAAACACGTAGTTTATAGAGCACAATGTTATAATCACAATTATCTCTATGCTCACAATTGAAAACTAATTTCCAATTATAAAATTTAGGTTAAATTAAAATTTTAATCCCTATAATCTTGAAAAAAAATAGAATTTTGTCCTTAAAGGTTTTAAGAGTTAGAACCTAGTCCTTGTGGAAAACCTCGTAAATAATGTTTCTCCTAAGAATTTTATCAACCTAAGGGCTAAAAGTTCTAACTTCCAAACCATAAGGGCTAGATTTGTAATTTAACCTAATTTTTAAAACAAATTCAAATTGTTTAGAGCGGAGGACATATAGTCATAAACAATGCGCATCTCCAAACATCAACCCTCTTGGCTACAAAGCAGGAATACTAAAAATTTAGTGAAAATAGGTTAGAGAACAATTTTGCATAGACTGGCTTTTGCAAGAGTGGGTCTCCTGTCTCTAAACTGAAGACATTTCTTCCACTCACAAAAGTCGAACAAGATCTTTTCCACTACAGCCTATTGAAAATTCCAATGGGTGCCTCCTTCACATTCCCACGAGAATTTTCTCATCAACCTCAATTTTATGGCAAGAGTAACCGAACTCTAAAACAAAGAGAGATAAATTACCACTATGACAAGTTCCTTATTTTCACAGCAAGTGTTGAGCAATTGGCAATGGTAGCAGTGGCTCTTCTAAGCTATGTGTTTAGGTTTCAAATCCCAAGTTTATTACTATTTATCACAGGGTCGAGTTATCGATCAATTTTTCACCAAATAAAAAAGTGAGCGCAATCAGTTGTGGTTGGGTGGGTGTTAAAAAGACAAGAGAGGACTTGATGGAGGATCTCTAACGGTGCTTACCTCAATACCATTTCCAGAACATGTAAGACAATCTGCCAAACCATGAAGGATGGTTTGGAATTTCTGGAAACCTCCTGCACTTCTTACATTTTCATTTCCAACCTCATTAGCTTCTGCTTCTTTACAACCAGAACAGAACGCGACAAAAAATTTGGGACCTAAATTAAAGCAAACATTATTAGAAAGTAAAGGACATAAATGGAAACTTGAGTTCAGGTAAATACTGCAATTAGATCTATGACTAAAAGTTCAAACAAATATGGCTAGCATGAAGCATCTACAGTTTCTCACATAAGGTGAAGATAATTAACTAATTAAAAACAAACCCCAGGTCCAGGTCCAAAGTTCAATGTCATAAAATTCAATCTAGAAATATGTCAAGATAAAACTTAAGGAACCAATAACCTAGATCCACTAAATGGAAATGTCATCAAAAGTTTGAAGTTTGAATGCAATATACTTTTGAAATTTGAGTTCCAAGAGAAAGAAAAAACAATAGCCTTTCCTACTAATTTAAAGGTCAGATATTTATTAAGAAGAATTGTCATAAGCTAGCGAAGTTCCAAAAAAATCTTCTAGGGCAATGAGCTGAAATTATTAAGCCTTACAGTTTAGTATCAAGAATAGCAGACGCACGGCATGCTTCTGTATAGCTGAACCGGATTCCTTTCGGATAAAATCAACTACACTATCAAATAGAAGCACCTGACCAAATCTGTAATAATTATGTTAGTTGTTTCTGGTTTTAAATATTGAAATATAGACTTCAAAAACACAAACTTACTTTTCCTTCTCCAGATAAGTATTATTTCTCATCAGAATCAAATTCATGACTGAAATGGCCTCAATTCTCACACATTTTGCACTATGTGTCTTAGCAACCCGATGCATTGCCTCAAAGAAAGATACCCAATTTACTTGAGGAACTAAATTTACATTCTTCTTCAAGTTTCTGTTCTTACACAACAATTCAGCACCAGGGAGTCTAGTGCTAGCTAGAGCACCACTGCCATGAGATGACTCATCCATGTTCGCCAAAGAAAATTCGTCACCTTCAGCACTCTGTGATCCATGAGAATCCACAACATTGTTCCTAGAGCCAAGCCCACGAATCATGACTGTTTCCCTGAGCAGATTGCACTGGAAAGATCAAATCAGAGTTCATAAGAATAAGAACCAAATGAAGACATGGAAGTTCTTGACCAAGGAACAATACAGCATCACTCAAGAAGGATTTGATCCAAAATGATAAGGAAACCAGAAGATCAACAACTGTAAGTAATAAAACCATATATAGACATCCAATTACACGTTAATAGATGCCACCAGCAGAATATATACGAGTCATAATAGACTTCACTTCTTTCTACCACCAACTAAATGCTAAAAAACTAACATGAAGTTAAAAAGTGCAAGGATTATAAATTAATTTTTAGTTCAGAAACTTCCATCTCAGCTAAAAAATGACATGCATAGAATTAAAATTACTTGACTAACATCTATGGAGTTTGGACCCTTTCGCTTATTATATAGCTCATATTATTTAATCAACAAATCTCCAATTGAAGAGTTTTTTCGTAATTCAACAGGACGTGTTTGGAGTTTTCCTCTATTTCATCAATCAATTAAATTGTTGCTCATTCAAAAAAAAAAAAAAAAAAAAACTAAAAAACAATGGAATATGGACAATACTTTATAAATTTATGTTCACTTTTTTCTAAATAATCAATCAGCAAGGAACCTTGTTAGTCGTAGAATAAAGTCACAATATTAAGTTCTAATTGGCCATAAATTTGAATAGAGCTGGTAAATTTCTACTCCCACATTAATCGCATGCTTTTAGGGAGGTTAAATTTACATTCGTTTCAAAGTAGAGTGTAATATACCTTCTTTCTGATTTCCTCTCCAACCATAACAGGCGTTTCAGAAACATATGCAATATATGCAGAGATCTATGAACCACCGCAACCTGCATCCAAAAATAAAGGAACTCATATTTTAAACAGGGAAGGAAAAATGCAGCAAGAAAATTGTGTTTTTTTTTTCAATTGGACAACTGAGCTTTCACCTCAAGAAATATCGATGCCAGATAAACTTCAATTTTTTCTTTTAATGAATAGATGCCTTACAAACTCAGAAGATGTGAAATGCACAACATCATTCAAATTCAATTGTATTGACTAAATGTGAAAATAAACACCCAACTCCAGAAACGTGATTAACAATGCATGAACATGGAAACCACAAGATCTTCTGATTCCAGCCTTGTATAGGCTACAATCTTACTGACCATCATCATCAATTATCTTCCCTGGACTAATAAGAAATAATCCCAAATGTGCTATGGATACAGTTACTAATGCAGACTGAACTTGTTCAATTATAAATTAAGTTAATGCATTATTACAGCTGAAAATAATAAAAAGAAGATGTGCTTTTGAAGGAAAACGTGCCTTTTGTTACATATATTTTGTCCAAATCTTTTCCTTAGTTCTAAAATATTGCCTCACTTCTTAATCTTAGTCCTAATGCAGATTCAAAAGTACACAAATCTTTAAACTTAGTTTAATTCTTTTGTGTAACCAGAAAACCTTCAAGTCTTACTCACATTGTCAAGATTACAGAGATCAAGCAACGGACTAAACAATGCCTCCATCTTGACTATTCCATTACTTACCTACAACCAGAAACAAACAGGTGGAAAATAATTATAGAAACTTATTAAAATAACAGGAACATGACTACTTCAAGACAAATTAACAAATATAACATCAGGTTAAGAAGGGAATTGCTTAAAGAGAATTATAGCAAAAAAAACTAGTCCATTAAAAAAATGAAAAAAAAAAGCCGCATGGGCACTTCCACGTTTCCAGAGTTTTCAAATAGTAGTTCCAATTTCCTCAAAGCCTGTGCCCTACAGAACTGAAGCACCCTAAAACTCATTCTTTGACATGAACTCAGCCTCTGTATGTCAAAGCTAGCAAATTGGCTGAACATGTCACAACTTTTTGGAGACACTTTCACAATTGTCCACATACTAATTATCATAGTCCTAAAAATTCAGATATTATTAAACTTGGTTTTCGAAAATAAAGTTGAAATTTATGCAATGTGTAATGGTAATTATGAATTTAAAAGTCCAAAAACATCAAAGTTATCCCTTCACTTCACGTACAAAATATTTATCTGTCATTTTAGGATCATAGAAACTCTTTGTATTGTACCACAAAATAAAATTGTTCTGCCAGACCTCCCAGTCCTCATGGCACCACATTGAAAGCTTGGAAACAATAATACCTACTAAGGGCATATTACCCTCAGTAACATGATCACTATCCTATTGTGGATAACAATAAAAAATTTGGTATAGAACTTAGAACCCGAATATATTAAACTATAAAAGATAATGGAATTATAAGATAAAGTGTTTGTAGTACTTGAACCCTCCCATTCTTGAGAATACTCTCAAGCCCTATTGTATTTCACCAAATATTGTCTACCTTCCTCCTTCCCTACTCATTGTATTTATAACCAAAATTTCATAGCAAACTGATAGACCCCCAATTATACACCAGTACAGTAGAAGGAAGAGGCAGCAAGGAGGAGAGGACAATGCACGTGCCCGAGGGAATAGCCCTAGTATTGTTAGTTAGTTATAATATTGTTAGGGGTATTTCAGTAATTGAATAATGATGTTTAAATAGAGGTTGGTTAGGGAGAGAGAAAGTTAGTTATCATTTTGGTAAAGGACTTCAGGTCATTCCTTGAGAGAGAGGAAGGCTGGGTAGGTTAACTTGTTCATGAATTGAGGCACTCTCAATTCATTTTTCCCTGTATATTTCCAACTATTCAAGAAGGTTGAAATGCCAGTGTTCAACGGCGAAGATGCGGATTCGTGGCTATTCCGCGCCGATAGGTACTTCCAAATCCATAAACTAAGTGATGCGGAGAAGGTACTAGTCGCGACTATCAGCTTCGAAGGACCAGCGCTAAACTGGTACCGGGCACAGGAAGAACGTGATAAGTTTACAGGATGGTTAAATCTGAAGGAGAGGCTGCTTGTACGATTCCGATCGTCAAGGGAAGGATCCATCTGCGGCCAATTTTTAAGGATTAAACAACAAACTACAGTGGAAGAATATCGCAATGAGTTCGATCGGCTGATGGCGCCACTGGCTGATCTGCAGGATCGGGTGGTAGAGGAGACGTTTATGAACGGATTGTTTCCATGGATCAAAGCAGAGGTGGTCTTCTGTAAACCGGTCGGTTTGGCCGAGATGATGCACGCGGCCCAGCTCGTGGAAAACCGGGAGATCCTTCGGAGAGAGGCGAACCTTAACGGGTATGCCAAAGGGAAATATATCCCTTCAATTTCACCAAATGGCAAAACAATGAATCAAAATGATCACAGAGGAAATACCATATTTCCAATGAGGACAGTAACGTTAAGAACCACCTCGGGAGAAGTCAAGAAAGATGGACCATCAAAGAGATTATCTGATGCAGAGTTTCAGGCCCGGAAAGAGAAGGGACTCTGTTTTCGCTGTGGTGAGAAATATTCTCATGATCACCGATGTAAGGGAAGAGAACAAAGGGAGCTGAGAATGTATGTGGTGAAGGAAGATGAAGAATACGAAATTGTGGAGGAAGCGGAATGTGAAGAAACAGAACTGAACGGGGTTGAGGTAACCCAAGAAGATCAAGCTATTGTGGAGCTCTCAATCAATTCCGTGGTGGGGCTGACGAACCCGGGAACAATGAAGGTGAGAGGGAAGATCAAGAACAGAGAAGTGATTATACTAATTGACTGCGGAGCTACACACAACTTCATCTTAGATAAAGTAGTGCAAGAACTGAGTTTGAACACGAAGGACACTACCCACTATGGGGTAATATTGGGCTCGGGTGCGGCAGTAAAGGGAAGAGGAGTGTGCGAAGACGTAGAGCTGGAGCTGGAAGGATGGAAGGTGATAGCTAACTTCTTACCGTTAGAACTTGGAGGAGTAGATGGGGTGTTGGGTATGCAGTGGTTGTACTCGCTGGGAATGACCGAAGTGGATTGGAAGAATTTATCCATGACTTTTCCACACAAGGGAAAAAAGGTGATGATCAAGGGAGATCCAAGTCTATCCAAGGCCAGAGTTGGACTCAAGCAAATGATTAAGACTTGGACTGACTCGGACCAAGGGTATTTAATCGAGTGCAGATCAATGGAAGCCGGATATGGATCAGTAGAAGAGAGAGGGAATGAGGAAGAACTGCCCATGGAAGAGACAGTTTCGATTGTCCTGAAGAAATTTGAGGATGTCTTTACTTGGCCGGAAACGTTACCCCCACGAAGAAGCATTGAGCATCACATATACTTAAAACAGGGGACTGACCCGATCAACGTCAGGCCATACCGCTATGGATACCTGCAAAAGACCGAGATGGAACGTTTGGTGGAAGAGATGCTGAGTTCAGGGGTTATCCGCCCAAGCAATAGTCCCTACTCCAGCCCGGTGTTGTTAGTAAGGAAGAAGGACGGAAGCTGGAGGTTCTGTGTGGACTATAGGGTCTTAAACAGTGTGACTATACCGGATAAGTTTCCAATTCCAGTCATTGAAGAGTTATTCGATGAATTGAATGGGGCCAGATGGTTTTCAAAGATTGACTTGAAAGCTGGATATCATCAAATTAGAATGGCAAGTGAAGATGTGGAGAAGACAGCGTTCCGCACGCACGAAGGACATTATGAATTTCTGGTCATGCCATTCGGGTTGACCAATGCTCCCTCAACTTTCCAATCCTTGATGAACGCTATATTTAAACCCTACCTGAGGAAGT
The DNA here is from genome assembly GCA_025688845.1 of Cucumis hystrix. Classification (NCBI taxonomy): domain Eukaryota; kingdom Viridiplantae; phylum Streptophyta; class Magnoliopsida; order Cucurbitales; family Cucurbitaceae; genus Cucumis; species Cucumis hystrix. Next base: position 1,216,201 of record CM046886.1, on the reverse strand, counting down.
TTGTATTGGTGTTTTTCGATGATATTCTGATCTATAGCAAAAATTTCGAGCTACACCTTACACATATGGGGCTAGCATTGGAAATTCTGAGGAAGAACGAGCTATATGCTAATCGGAAGAAGTGCAGCTTTGCACAAGAACGGGTGGAATATCTTGGCCACATCATATCGGTTCAAGGAGTGGAAGTTGATCCGGAGAAGATACGGGCAATCAAGGAATGGCCCACACCTAAAAATGTAAGGGAGGTTCGTGGATTCCTGGGATTGACAGGGTATTACCGGAAGTTCGTGCAACATTACGGATCCATGGCAGCACCCCTAACACAATTAGTAAAAAAGGGAGGATTTAAATGGACTGGTGACTCGGAAGAAGCGTTTCGAAGATTACAACAGGCAATGATGACTCTACCAGTCTTGGCCTTGCCCGATTTTGGAAGCACATTCGAATTGGAAACAGATGCGTCGGGGTATGGTATAGGAGCGGTGCTAATGCAAGCTAAGAAGCCGATTGCTTATTGTAGCCACACCTTGGCAGTAAGAGACAGAGCCAAACCCGTGTATGAGAGAGAGTTAATGGCCGTAGTCATGGCTGTGCAGAGGTGGAGACCTTATTTACTTGGGAAGACATTTGTAGTAAGGACGGATCAGAGATCATTGAAATTTTTACTAGAGCAAAGGGTAATACAACCTCAGTACCAAAAGTGGGTAGCCAAGCTGTTGGGGTACTCCTTTGAGGTACGTTACAAACCGGGATTAGAGAATAAAGCGGCTGACGCATTGTCCCGAATACCCCCAGCAGTGCAACTGGGCAGCTTAACGGCTCCAGCATTGATAGACCTGTTGACAGTTAAGAAGGAAGTGGAGGAGGACACCAGACTTCGCAAAATAAGGGAAGAACTCCAGACCATGGAAGAGCAGACCAACAAGAAGTTCTCTATTAAACAAGGAATGCTGAGATACAAGGACAGGTTGGTATTATCTCGATCATCCACCCTGATTCCAGCCATCATGAACACGTATCACAACTCAGTGATTGGTGGACATTCTGGTTTCCTAAGAACGTATAAACGGATTACGGGGGAGCTGTATTGGACAGGAATGAAAACAGACATCAAAAGATACTGTGAGGAATGTCTGATTTGTCAAAAAAATAAATCATTGGCGTTGACTCCCGCAGGGCTATTACTTCCTTTAGAAATTCCAAACAGCATATGGAATGACATCTCCATGGACTTCATAGAAGGGTTGCCGAAATCAGGTGGATTCAACACTATATTGGTGGTGGTCGATAGGTTCAGCAAATATGGCCATTTCCTTACCATCAAACACCCCTTCACAGCGAAAACAGTAGCAGAGGTGTTCGTTAAAGAAATTGTGAGATTACATGGATTTCCTAACTCCATCGTATCTGACAGAGACAAGGTATTTGTGAGCGGGTTTTGGAAGGAGATGTTCAAAATGGCTGGCACTCAGTTGAACAGAAGCACGGCTTACCATCCACAAACGGATGGCCAGACGGAAGTGGTCAACAGGAGTGTCGAAACATACTTAAGGTGTTTTTGTAGTGAGAAACCAAAGGAATGGACGAAGTGGCTGCACTGGGCTGAGTATTGGTACAATACCTCTTTCCACAGGTCTTTAGGCACCACTCCCTTTCAGGCTGTATACGGCCGCACGCCCCCTCCATTGATATACTATGGAAACCAAAACACATCTAACTCCCTGTTAGATGAACAGCTCAAGACAAGAGATGCAGTCCAGGAGACATTGAAGGAGCATCTGCGAGTAGCTCAAGACAAAATGAAGAAAAATGCTGATTTGAAAAGAAGAGATGTAGAGTATAAGGTGGGAGACATGGTGTTTCTTAAAATTCGACCATACCGACAATCTTCCTTGCATAAGAAGAGAAATGAGAAACTATCTCCGAAGTTCTTTGGGCCATTTGAAGTTGAAGACCGGATAGGACCAGTAGCCTATAAGCTTCGTTTGCCCGACTCGTCATGCATCCATCCAGTTTTTCATGTATCACAGTTAAAAAAGATGGTTGGGAATCACACCATGATGAAACCAGAGGAAATGACTTGTTTGAACGAGAATTATGAATGGTTGGCTATACCGAAGATGATACAGGGTTATGCAAAGAATAAGGAAGGAATATGGGAGGTACTGATTAAATGGCAGGGGCTTTCATCTCGAGAGGCGACTTGGGAGGAGTATGAGGATTTCCAGAAGAGATTTCCGGATTTTCACCTTGAGGACAAGGTGAATTTGGAAGGGGAAAGTAATGATAGACCCCCAATTATACACCAGTACAGTAGAAGGAAGAGGCAGCAAGGAGGAGAGGACAATGCACGTGCCCGAGGGAATAGCCCTAGTATTGTTAGTTAGTTATAATATTGTTAGGGGTATTTCAGTAATTGAATAATGATGTTTAAATAGAGGTTGGTTAGGGAGAGAGAAAGTTAGTTATCATTTTGGTAAAGGACTTCAGGTCATTCCTTGAGAGAGAGGAAGGTTGGGTAGGTTAACTTGTTCATGAATTGAGGCACTCTCAATTCATTTTTCCCTGTATATTTCCAGCCTTAGTTGGAAATCTTTACATATTAATAAGATCTATCCTTCTTGATCGGACGTGATCAAGAGGAGTTCTATCAACATCTCACAAACTCCTTAACTAATTGCTAATATGCCCCTAATACTTCAATTACATCCCAATAACTTTCCTATAACAGCTTGGTGGCAAAAAGATCATACCATATTTAATAAAGAAAAAGTTTGGATCTTCTTTATGTCAGCCACTATAACATGCTATGGAGTTACAAAATAGTGAAACGTTCTGTAAGATACCTTAGTCAAGGTGGTGTAGAGGTTAGATACTTTTTTAGCTTCTGGACACTGAAGAAGCTGCAAAGGTGGTTTTAAAGCTACATCAGAAGAGTTATCACCAGCCAAGGCCGTGGAAAACTTAGGGGATAACTCCGTGCCAATGCTGTGAAAAAGCACATGAAGATCTGTTTCACATGACAAAAGTAATTCTGAAACCAAACTTTGTCCTATCTTATAGTCACTTTCAGGGACCCAGAAGACTTGCAACTTCTTTGAGAGCTTGTCAAAAGCAGGTAAATCGTCGTTGGCTCTCTCTCCAACAGAACTGTGGGCTTTTTCTCCCTGTTCATTGTCTTTACTCCTAGAAGTAACTTGAAGATGAAAAAACAGCGAAATATGGAAAATTTTAGTTAGTATGCACCATAAAATATAAGAGACAATGATATTTAGCTCATCCTAATAACTACCAGCGTGAGGGCCACCAAGGTCACCAGAAATATCTTCACTCTTCATGCCAGTACGTACACCATCTTTCCCTGCCACTCTCCTGATTTTATTGATAATGTAATATAAGAAATAGCTAATAAACTTCAGAAGATAAATGCACTTAAGAAACAATAATTCATTCCAGGTCTCAATGAACAGCAAGAAACGGTGGACTAAGGCCGAGGGTTAGCCAAGCAAAGACTAACACAAGCATTTTATAATATAATTAGAGGGAAAAGAAACATGTATATTAATGTATCGTAGCCACCTCATATATAGTTGAATCATCTATACAGTACCCAAGATAAGATGAAGGTGTGATGCTTCATTTATACGAGTAGATTTACGAAACCAAGTTTCATGATGTTTTACAAAGGAGGGAGGCGCTTATTGACAATCATTCTACACTTAATGGTAGTGTTGGTAACTTTGATATTTGAACCATTGGGTTGTTTGTCACAATATTGACTACAGGCCAACTGCATCCCAAAACTGTAACATTTTCCAAAACTGAAAAATTTACTCACAAATCTGTACTTTCTGAAAGACGATGGCCAATATATTGCTCATCCTTATTGGAAGAGACAACTCTAAGCCGCTCCTCCTTTTTGTTTCTGTTCTTCCTGAGTTCAACACACTCTTGTTCCTGAAAGCATTCACAAGTTATTTTAATTAGATAAGACATAAAATTTTAAATACATATCATTGTTACAAACAGAATAAATGGTACTTAAAATACTTAATAAACAGAGTTTCATCAAGACTATATGATATTAGTTTCCAAATCAAGGAAGAAAACAATCAATTCAGAAGAAAATCATGCAGATGGCAACCAGTCTACGAATGATCAAAGAAAATGTTCCCTCGATCTGTTTGAAATGATTGAGATAAAATCACAAAATGCCCCTGCGCTTTTAAGAGAATTAATTTGCGACCTTTTAGAATCCGGGGTCTAGGTGCCAAGGTAACCTACGGCTGGCTAAGAACATCAAGAATTGTTTTCTTGCTCATCAAAGAAGGATGGAAAAATTGTTCCCGCATTCTTTCTTATTTAGAGAAATAAAAAGACAGAGAAATGATCATTTCATTGTTGCTGATGAAAAGCATGGAAAGATTTATGATAATACTTCAAGATATCTTTTATTAATGAATAGGGAAGCCTTTTCTAGGCTGAAAGCTCGACAAGAATTGGTTAAGAGTTAGTTATTTTGTGAAATAACTTTGTTATGAGTTAGTTGTTTTAGAACTAACTCAAGATACAAGAATAAGAAACATAAACTAAAATCAAGAAACCTAGGAAACATTTAAAGAAGCATTAAGACTCTAAAGAAAGATGTTCTACATCAGTTGCATATGTACAATTGAAAACAAGAACAAAATAACAAAAAGTAAATAAAAATTGAACATACCAAGTCCTTAAGCTGCTTTGAGACGCGCCCTAGCTCCCTCTGTCACCAATCACCACAAATAATCAAAAGTTGCGATAAATTTTGAGAACTCCCCCCTCATTATGCAAACAAGTATACGAGTACCTCAATCAAACATTAAAAGTAAGGCTTATTAATCCGAACATTAAAATGGAAATCAATGATCACCACAAGAACAAAAGATAAAACCAAAATTCATTTCAAATGTGCTTTGCAGAAACAAGGCCGTGAAATGTTAAAATGTCCAAAGTTCGCATCAATCAAAAGAACTTAAAAGAGAATACTAATCACACAGAGAAATGTCCTTAATATGAGAAAATTTCAAATAATTCCCCACAATAACTATCGTTTTTTATTGAGGAAATAATGCAAAACCGAAAAGGATAAACTGATCAAAATACAATTCTCTATTGAAGTGACAAAAGAAAATTGGCGCGCATAAGCACTAACTAAGAAAACTCAAAATACAGGGAGATATATTATACTAATCCACGTACATCTCCTTTACTCTTACAACATTCTCTGCATCTCCTTCCTTCTAGTAGAAGAAGACGCCGCAGCTTTGCAGACATTCCGAGCAGCAACACAACAAACAAATAGAAGGCAACTCAGACGGTTCGAAACCTAGCTCTAATTTCTAAGCGCTCTCTTATAAAACCATGCCACAACAAACTAACACAAGAAATACGATGGTAATAGCCACAAAACAAATTCACTAACCTTCAAATCACAAATTTCAAGTTCTTTTGCAGCATCGAAGCGATACAAGCACGGAGCAAGCGCGGAGGAAGAAGGACCACATTCGCTCAAGCCATTAGGAAAGCGAATGTCGTGAGAACGTAAACCAGTGGCTATCTGAGAGAGTTCTCGAGGAGGCGAATAACTAATAGGACAGGCATGCAACGGTTCCACCAAATGCTGCGGTTCCGGTTCCAGTTCCGGTTCAGGCGGCGGCGGCGGAGGCGGAGGTAAGGAGGTGGAAGAAGAAGTCGGAATCGGAACGGGATTGTTGGCGGTGGAGGAAATAGCAAGCTCTTCGACTTGGATGAGTTGGTCTAAGAAATCAGCGTCCCACTCCCAATCTTCGAAGCCTTCGTCTTCGGTCCGCATTGTCAGAGTATGGCGGTGCCTTCCAAAGCACTGAGTAAGGAAAGTGAAGCTCTTTTTAATATAATGCCGCCTCCCGCCTTGTGCGAACCGTCAAGCCTCATGGACGAGTTTTTTCTTTTTCTTTTTTCTTTTTCAAATTTTTAATAGAGGTTCTAAAAAAAACAATTAAAAAATCATTAAATTCGAATTCTAAAGTATTTTGTACATTTTGCTATTTTTTATATTAAATAGTTTTTTAATATTTTATCCATTTTTCCATAATCAAAATACTTACAATTATAACAAAAAAAAAATTAAAATTTATCATAGACTTTCTTAAATATTATATAAAAAATAAATATGTTAACACTTGTTTCAAAACCATAAAAATATCCAAATTTATTTATTACATTAAGTCATTGGTTGATGGTAGTGAGTTGAATTTTCGAAGTTAAGTTATTTGTTGGTTGTATCAATTTAACTATTTAAAATATTATTTGAAAATTTAAAATTTGGTCAATTTGACTCTTTGAAATATTTTTTTGAAATTTCTCGAAACTTTTCCAAATTGACACCAATCATCCGACTTTGGTTCGTCTATCATGCTCACTGCTACTTGGTAGTAATCAATAGTAAGTTGGTCTTTCCTTTAAAAAAAAGTAAAACTGACCTTTTCTTATTCATTAAATTGACAAACTATCCTTAATCGGTTTGCATAGAAACAGAGCGATTATACTTTTTTTACCTTGTTTTAGTTCTCTCAAATAATATAAAAGGATATGAATCCTAAAAGTTTGAGTAGAGCTCAAAGTCAGGAATTCATACAAAAGTTCTAGCACAATTATACAAAAGCTTTGAATTCATACAAAGCTTTGAATTTATACAAAGTTCAAGTACGAGCTATTAGTAGTGTCTGGTGTCCTGATTACATGATTAGTACAATTTTTCATATAATTATACAAAATCTTCCATGTCTTCTACGTCTTTTTCTCCGTCCATGACAGCTCGAAATCCTGTAAAAATAGAAGAATAAACAAAATTTAAGACAGCAACATTACAATATGGAGACTTGAAATTGAAAAATATAAAAATGAGTAAAAATAAAGAATCAAATGAATACCTTCTTCAAACCTTAAATCTTCTTCCAGGTCTTGATTATGAATTTCAAGATTAATTGGGTTGGTATTTAGCCAATTATGAGTGCATATAAGAGCCTCCATCATTTTTGGAGCCACTGAACAACGGTTTGAATTAACCACGCATCCTCCAATATTAAAAGTTGACTCAGATGATACAGTAGATACTGGAATCGCCAAAATATCTCTACTAATACGACTAAGAACTTCGAACCGATGTTCATTCTGCTTCCACCAATGAAGTATGTCAAAATTACTATCAGCTGGAGCAAGGGATTCCAACAAATACATATCAATCTCTGACTCCTTATCAAGAGTTGTAGTCTCAACATCTTTGAACGAATTTGTTATTCCATAATCCAAATCCACATCTGTTTCTACTTCGTCTTTCACATCCACATCCATAATGGTGTCTAAAGCCATATAATCATAACTATGAATTTCATTAGCAAAGTCACACGCACTAGCACTGGCACTAACACTAGTACTACAACTAGCACTAGAACTATTACAGTTACTACTAGATGGTCCAATGTTGTATTCATGAAAGAGGCGTCTCAAAGCGTTCTCCACTATTCTTGTTTTAGTCATGGCAATGTCTGGCCCAAAAATGTTATTCCAACAGTATTTTAAACACTTTAACTTATATCGAGGATCTAACACCACAGCAATGCATAACAATGTATTATTCTTCTTCTCATCATCCTCCCAATACTTGTCAAATTTAGCCTTCATATTTTTAGCCACAGTAGAAAGCATTTTATTTCCACTATCACCATTCAATTGTAAGCAATTCTGAATTCTACAGATCTCATGGAAAACCACATTCGAAGTAGTATACAAAGACCCCGAAACTTTCAATGTGACATTATAAAACACTTTCAAAAACCTAATCAACAGTCTAGCAATTGCCCAATCCTCATTAGTAGGTGGCGTATCGTTCCTATAAGCATCTTCTTCATTCTCTAATCTGTCAAAAGCTTTTGCAAACTTTAAAGCTACCTCAAGCATCACATACGTAGTGTCCCATCTATTGGGAAAATCAAGACACACGACACTATTACTGGAAATCTTTTCATTTTCAGCACACTTCTTAAATTTCATTAAACGTGCAGGGGAGGACCTCACATATCTAACAGCATTTTGAATTCTACCGATGCTCTCGTTATGATCCTTAAAAACATCACATACAATAAGATTCAATATTTGTGAATAACTCTTAACATGCATGTATTCACCATTACATATCAACTCCTTATTGAATCTTTTAATAAGAAAGGCAATAGTAGCATCATTTGAACTAGCATTATCAGCTGTCAAAGTCATAATTCTTTTAATACCCCAATCCTTCAAATTCTTTTCAATAGCCTTACCAATGGTATGCCCATTATGACTTTCAATTTGACTGAAACTAAGAATCTTTTTATGTAATTTCCAATCACAATCAACAAAGTGTGCAGTCAATACCATATAATTTATGTTTTGTTCTGAAGTCCAACAATCAGTAGTGAGACAAACTTTATATTTCATTTTCACAAAAATATCTTTCAATTTTTGTTTTTCATTAACATAAATCTTCAGAATATCCCTAGCTATGGTAAATCGAGATGGAACGACAAACTTGGGCTCTTGTGAACCTGTTAATTTACTAACAAATCTCTTAAAACCTTTACTCTCTACGAACTTAAAAGGCAATGCCTCCATGATTATCATTTCAGCCAAAGTTTCACGACAACTCTCAGAGTTAATTGATTCGCATAAAACTTGTGAAGGACCATCTCCATCAGTTTCTTCTTTAGGTTCACAAACAAGTTGTAAAGGATCAGTCTTAGCAGTTTCTTCCTTAGGTTTAAAAGGTGAAGTCTTTTGGAAAGAGTCTCTTTTCCTTTCAAAAGGGTATTTCTTACAACTTTCTAAGTGATTTTTCATTGTTCCAGTACCATTACGCTTCGAGTGACAAGCATAAGTAGCTCCACAATATTTACATCGAGCGTAAGGTTCGTTAGGATCACCTTTTAACCTCTCGAAATGTTGCCAAACTATGGATACCGGCATATTCCTTCGCCTTTTTGTTGGAGTCTCATCAACTTCCTCTTCATCAACATTGATGGTAGCTTTAATTCTTGTAGTCTCCTTTGTCTCCTCCGTTGTAGCCTTTTCCTTTTCCATATTTAACCTGAGAGATAAATTCATCTTGAGTTAGTTTATGTTTAGGGACATAACAAATATACATAGACATTAGACAATTTATGGAAGAACAAATCAAACGCCAACCTCTATTTTGAAAATTTTGAATTCTTAGCGCGAATCTAACGGCGTGACAGAGATTGAGAAAATGATGAGGAGAGGGGGCTTCAGATGTGATAGACGAGAGAGAGAGAGAGAGGCATGAAGAACGACGGCGAACGGCGTGCGTTTGACAACGGCGGGGGGCTTCAGATGGGAGAGACTGAGAGACCAGAGATTGCGAGGGGAGAGGAGGGGACGACTCCGACGGATTTTCCTTTTCTTTTTCCCTTTTTTTAAGAAAAAAAAGAGGTTTTTCTTTTCAACTTTCGAATGGAAATTTATTTTTTATTATTTTATTTTAATATTTGAAATAATATAATTTTTAAATGAAATATTTTTAAAAATATTAAAATAAATTAAAATATTTCTAAGATAGCAAAATTTTGGATTCTATCAATAAGGGTCTTCTATCACTATAGCATATCAATATCAATGCTATCAGTAAAATTGTAAATATTTTATAAAATTTACTATTTTTTTTTGTAAATTCTTCATATAAAAAATTGTTTTGAACAACAAAAATCATCAAAAATCGATTATATATTAGAATACTTCACAGGAAATTTAAAAAAAAAATAGTAAAATTATTTATAGCATATATCAAAATTCATCAAACTTTTCATTACTTTTTTTTCTTATTTATTGAAAAGATGAGTAGGTATATCTCATTAATGCCCAAAATCCTACTTTGAATTTATAAAATAAATAATTGATCACGTTCTCGTTCTTCTCTTCTTTTCCAACGTCCAAAAAGTTTGTAAAATAAATATCTATGCAAAAATAGTATAAAATTTAAGTATTAAACAACAAATTTGAGGGGGGAGTTTAAAACGAGGTTAAAAATATACCTAAGTTAATTTTATGACTTTTATTTCTTTTGAAGTTCAACTTATTTCAAATAAAAGTTTTTTTGAAGTGAAAGTAGTTGTGAAAATTGAAAAAGAAAAGTTTGTAAATTAGAATAAATAGGCAAGACAAAGTTTTATTATAGGTCGAAAATGATACTTACCTATAAATGTATGCAATTGAGTCTAATAAAGACTAAGAGTTAGCAATAGAATTTGAAAACCGACATGAATGAGATCGATTGATTGATTTTTATCAGAAAAAAACTATCGACTATCATCCTTACTTGAAAAGTGAAAGAATTAACATAAAAGAACTGACGGAGTGAAACACTACACGTGACATATAAAATAAACTAGTTGATTTTATATATTTAAAAAAATTTGTTAAAAGTTATATAAAAAGAGACATGTCATAACTTATACTACGTGTATATACCACTATTATAATCGATGTCCATTGAGTTGGTAATTATTACTTTGTTCTTTTTGTTCAACAAGGATAAGTGAGAATGAGAGAATTTGAACCTCTAATCTCTTGGTTGTGAATATATATCTTAACTAGTTGAGATATATTTATGTTGACAGATATGACATAATAATTAAACAATGATGTCAATTATTTTCTAGGACAAATTGATGGTGGAGGATTTAAACTTAAGACTTTTTGTCTTCATATACATACAAGTGTCAGTCCAACTTAACTATTATATATTCTAAGACTTTCATCAAATTTTGTAGGTGTTTGTTTAATTATAAATAAACTTATGTAGTTTCCTTTCTCCATTCACCCAAATTTCTCTCCTTATTGTAAATCTAAACATACTTCAACTTCGTAATCTTATAACATATTGCAAATAACATATAAACCTAATCAATTACAAAAAGATATTGATATACAAATTAAAAACAAATTAGAAAAATACATAATTCAAGATAATAGCATAACAAAGTTATCATACATCAATCTAAAAAGCAAAATCCAACCTTATAGTACAACAAATCTAATATAAACAAAAAGAAAATCACTTGAACTTTCCCAATAAATCAATGTAACACCCACCCCTAAAAAAATTAAATTACAAGAAAAAAGAGCATAAGAAAAGTTTTTTCAAAAAGATGAAATTAGAGAATAGGGTCTTGAAATTGATCAAATGGGTGAGGACCATTGAGAAGGTATTTATCTGGACCTCTAAAGCTTCCATGGTTAATTCTCTCCTTTCTTCCCCATATGAACTCATCATGATAATGAAACTTCGTTGCAACATCTTTGCCTTTGCTCATATCTCCAATGGCAGCAGCTACAATAACTGAAATGAAGGCCAAAATGAAGATGACAATGAAAGAGAATTTAGCCATTGAGAGTAATAGTTTTTTGGATTTATGTTTTTGTGGGATTGGTGCATACATACATATATATATATATATATATGAAAAGGTTTTCAAAGGGATTGCTTTGTTTTCAAGTCATGTTGGTAATTATTTTTGCCTTGGTCACACTCATGGTTTTAGATGATGGCATATATCCCTTTATTGCAATGTTGGTTTTTAACTTTTACAACTTTTAGTTGGTTAGTTTTTCTCAAAGTGAGCATATAAATTCAGTAGTAGTAATTGATATGATTTTTTTTTTAGGTTAAAGGTTTAAATTTTTGTATTTTACTTCATAGTTTATAAAATTAATTTAAGATAACGTTATGGAATTGAATTTTGTTATCATATAGAGATTTTTTCACCATGACATTAAGGAAAAGAAAACAAAGTTAAGAGAGGAAAAAAAATCTTCATAAATGTGATAGCATGTTTCCAAACAAAAAAATGAAATTTATGGTACTTTAAAATCATTTTTCTTCCAAGTTTTTCTAATACAATTTCATTGAGAAATTTGAACCATAAACATTTTCGTCACTTTGACGTGTTTATTTTAATACATTTTTGTTTGGTTGGTCCAATAATCATAATTGGTGAGTTTGGTATGGTTGTTATGATTTGATGGAAGAAGAAATAAAAAGGGGTTGAAATGATAAGTAATTATGCAAAGTTTTGAATGCAAAAACATCACTATTGAACCAACATAGATGAGATGGATAAATTGAAATAACGTTTTTAGATGTTGAAATTATTTTTGTATTTAAAAAATATATTTTAAGATTTTTATTTAACTCAAATATGATCCAATTGTTTGAATATTTGTTACTTTTGTTAAGTCGAACATTGAATTTTTCATCCTCATCCGAATTTCTTAACTCAAATAGAGTGAAAAAATATCTAATTCACTCGTTAACATTCGAAAGTAAAAAATAATTTTGAAATAATTATAAAAAGTCAAACTTAAACATAATAACAATGTGGGTAAAAAATACACACTTAGATCGTAATGAGATTTCTAAACCCCATTTATATATATATATACCATTGATGAATTAAACTAGACCTCATTTAAAAGCAAGGGTAAAATATGGAGTGCCTTTATGCATTTTTGAATGGAGGCTATTGAATTGAACTACCCATCAAGCAATGCCCCACACCGTATGGAATCAAAGAAACATTTTAAAGTGACCCAGTTGGGTGAGCTGGCAAAATATAAGAGGTTGAAATAAAAGAGAAATATCCCAAAAAGCTCACTCTCTTCCAACACATTATCCTATCCACAATCCCCACATCTCCCATAATCTGACACTTAGCTCTTTCTGGCTGAAATCCTCTTTTGAAATCTCATGGATGAGATTCACAACCCCTTTCTTCTCACTATTCTCCAAAACCTTAAACAAAAACACTCAAACAAACTCTACTCTACTCTTTTTTTGCCATCTGCAACTCAAAATTCCCCACCATCTAAACCATCAAATTCCCAGTTAACCTTGTTTTCAATCAGTTTCGACGTCTCGATCTCGACAGGGTACCTTGTTTGGTAAGGAATCCATTATGATTCTTGAGTCTTTTCAGAGCAACTAGTGTTCCACAATGGTAAGCATAGCATTTTGTTTTGCTGTGCTTTTCTTTTCTTTTTTGTAGATTTATAAGATGGCAAGGACAAGAGGATGATGGGGACATCAGTCCTTAACTATAATCATCATTTATTGCCCTCAAAAGATCTACCACAGAGTTCATCAGAGTTGAATTTGAAGCAGAAGGAGCAAGAATATTTGTGTCTTGTGAAGAAATGCAAGAGCTTAGAAGAATTCAAACAAGTTCATGTTCAAATTCTGAAGTTTGGTCTTTTCTTGGATTCTTTTTGCTCAAGCAGTGTTTTGGCTACTTGTGCTCTCTCAGATTGGAACAGCATGGATTATGCTTGCTCCATTTTCCAGCAATTGGATGAACCTACCACATTTGATTTCAACACAATGATTAGAGGGTATGTTAATAACATGAACTTTGAGAATGCTATTTACCTGTATAATGATATGCTTCAAAGAGAAGTTGAACCCGACAACTTCACGTACCCAGTAGTTCTCAAGGCTTGTGCACGGTTAGCAGCGATCCAGGAAGGAATGCAGATTCATGGCCATGTATTCAAGCTAGGTCTGGAAGATGATGTATATGTACAAAATAGCTTAATCAACATGTATGGGAAGTGTCGGGATATCGAAATGTCTTGTGCTATTTTTCGACGTATGGAGCAAAAGAGTGTGGCTTCTTGGAGTGCTATAATTGCAGCTCATGCTAGTCTTGCGATGTGGTGGGAATGTTTGGCGTTGTTTGAGGATATGAGTAGAGAAGGATGTTGGAGAGCTGAGGAAAGCATATTAGTCAATGTGCTATCTGCTTGTACCCATTTGGGTGCTTTTCATTTAGGAAGATGTGCTCATGGTTCTCTATTGAAGAATATTACTGAACTAAATGTTGCCGTTATGACTTCCTTAATGGATATGTATGTGAAATGTGGGTCTCTACAAAAAGGATTATGTCTCTTCCAAAACATGACCAGAAAGAATCAACTATCCTATAGTGTTATAATCTCAGGACTTGGCTTACATGGATATGGTAGACAAGCTCTACAAATCTTCTCAGAAATGGTTGAAGAAGGCTTAGAGCCCGATGATGTTACCTATGTTAGTGTTCTTAGTGCTTGTAGTCACTCTGGCCTTGTTGACGAGGGTCTTGATCTTTTCGATAAGATGAAGTTTGAGTATCGGATTGAACCAACAATGCAGCATTATGGTTGCATGGTAGACCTAAAGGGACGAGCAGGTTTGCTTGAAGAAGCATTTGAGCTTGTCCAAAGTATGCCTATAAAAGCAAACGATGTTGTTTGGCGGAGCCTTCTAAGTGCTTGTAAGATTCACGACAACTTAAAACTTGGCGAGATAGCTGCGGAGAATCTATTCCAATTGTCTTCACACAATCCTAGCGATTACCTAGTTTTGTCTAATATGTATGCAAGAGCTCAACAATGGGAGAATGCAGCTAAGATCAGGACAAAAATGATCAACGGCGGTTTGATCCAAACACCAGGGTATAGCTTGGTGGAGGTCAAAAGCAAGGTATACAAATTCGTTTCACAGGATAAATCATACTGCAAACCGGGCAACATCTATAAGATGATTCATCAGATGGAATGGCAACTGAGATTTGAAGGCTATATGCCAGATACATCACAAGTTATGCTTGATGTAGATGAGGAAGAAAAGAGGGAGAGATTGAAAGGTCATAGCCAGAAGTTGGCTATAGCTTTTGCTCTCATTCATACATCACAAGGATCTGCAATAAGGATAATTAGAAACCTGAGAATGTGTAATGACTGTCATTCATATACTAAACTGGTTTCAATGATCTATGAAAGAGAAATTACTGTAAGAGACCGGAATCGGTTCCACCATTTTAAAGATGGAAATTGCTCTTGTAGGGATTATTGGTGAATCACTTATCTGTTCAACTATGATTTATGGGAGAAACTTTCCCATATATTTTCATTTTGAATCTCTAGAATGTCTTAGCACCTAGGGAAAGGGAAATGTTGACAAATTCTATATGAAGAAATGGTAGGAAGCAAAAAAATAGGCAGGTGGATGACATAAACAAGATGATCCCTAATTTGGCTTCAGAATGGCACCAAAACAAGTGTGCTACCACCCTGTGTAATCAAAGAATATAAATCAGAGCACAAGTAGAAGATTGGCAATATCATCTCTCCAGAATAATCAAAGCTCCAAAGTAACCTTTTGGAGCATAATGATATGGAAGACCAGGGAAAATTAGTGCTAGCTAGTTCTCTTTATTGATAAAGAAAAGTAATACATAATGTAAATAGAAGAAGATTACATTGACTTTCATCGAATTGGTGAATGAGTGGATCAATTGTTAATTATCTAAAAAGTTGGAAATAATTTTTCAAATAAAATTAACATTTTCAATTGAAGCAATAAATTATTCAATGTAATAGAACAAGATGAAAACCTTCCCTTTTCTAAATATGAACTGATGAAACAGCTGCTGTAATTGCATTGGTTCGTGGATCACAACTTTCCAAAGCAACACCATGGGGATCTTCTCTAACAAGGAGAGCCAAAATATCCAGTGAACTCCATGATTTAGTCACATTGCTGATTGAGTCTCCCAAGGTCACGGCAAAAACAGCATCAAACCCACCTGCTCCTGGAACACCAGCTAACAGGACTCCTTCCATATTCATGGTAGCATCTAAAAGCTTGGTTTGTGAATCTGGCTCAATCTACAAATCCCAGAAATTGGAGTTCAGTTATTTAAACGTGTATTTGTCAACGTCGCCATGTCCTAACAATTATCTTCACACGTACTTGTGCAGACAAAATGTAAATAATATAATAAGGGAACAAGTAATTAAAGAAGCAAAAGCTAACCGGAACACCAGCGGCTTCACCCATTAAGCGCATATGATGCCTGATCTGAAGCATAGCATTTCTTGCTCCTAATAATGCTTTGATGATGGCTTGCTGGCTAGGTTCTGTGGCTTGATGAATCCACTGCCAGAGTTTTTTTTAAAACTGCTTCAACATTAATGCAGATAGATATATGTATAGAAAAAGACATAATTTGCTAACATACTCTAAGTTGAAAGTAATTGCATCCTGACTAAAAGCTCAAGACCAGGTCTGATACAAACTTTGGATCTACAGTATATTTTGTGTATATGTGGTATTTTAGACTTCTGGTCCACCTCTAACTTTCACGATTAGTGAACAATTCTAGCAGTATTTCATTCCATTTTTCAAAAAAGGCTATTATTCAGTGATAGATTTAGATTATAAAGGTGGGAGAAATACCTTCTCCGATGTGAGCTTGCAACAACTGTTTATGATATATTTATAAGCATCCCAGTGTTCAGCTGCAAGTTTGCTCAACGTATTGAGTTGAGTTTCAAGTTCTGAGTTCCCTTCTGACAACTTCCTCCATGTGTCTAGAGACTTTTGAGGGTCAGATTTTTGCCATTTTTTGACAGCACCTACCATTGAAGGCGTGGATGACCCTCCCACTCCTGGCTCCCCAAGTACCTGTTCAAAGCACCATGGTCATGGACAAAAAGAAAAAGTATATGCAAGTAAAAATTGTACAAGAATATGCATGTGTGAAATGCAATTTAGTAAATTGTTGAGCTTAATGGCTCACAGAAGTTTGTCTATTATAGTGGCTCAACAGAGGAAGAGATTGGAAAAGGTTAAAATCTTTCCACGAAATATGTCTGTGATAGTGGGTCGACCAAGGCAGACCAGAAAGACAAGCTGTATTGAACATCACAAATCGAAATTGATGGTCTTAAAAAAAATACACGAGTTCCTGTGATGACAAGATCAGGTGACAACAAGGTGAATTTCAGATTTTTGTGGAGCATGTAAAGCTGAACTGGCAATATGTGTGGAGCATGCAGAGTTGAAGTACGATTAACAAGTTATAATTTAAAAGTGCTGGTAACCCTCCAGGAAGTGTAGGATAAGAAAGTATGAGTCTCATAACATTAGGTTAAGTGGGAAATTTTCCAATTCAGCCTTCACTAATAGAGCCTCATTTCTTTAGTACACAAAATAACTTTCATACGTATAACTGTTTGAAGTGGTAATCTAAAAATGCCTTCCAAAATAATTCAACAGGCAGATTCCGGAAGCTTACAAGAGTCATTAATGGAGGCAAAGAGAACTTAGTCCTCTCATGGTCCCACTTCTGATTTAAGATATCGACAATGACCTCTTCTATGGGTATTCCATTCTTAGCAGCCTGCATGGTTGCATATAGACAATAAGGCAACAGAAAGAAATGGGAATTTTAATTTGAAAATAAAAATAAGAATTGTCAACAGCGGTGCAGTACGAAGCCCACTTAACACAATTTAATATTAACAGACTCAGTGATTAAAGGTCAAATACGTAACTGAGTTTGTTAGTCACCTCTTGAACAAAGCTAACCTAAGTCTCATATATGTTATAAAATTGGAACAGGTTGCAATTTAGTCCAATGAATGGTAAGCATATAGAATGATTTGGGCTACAGTTACAGACAGTCAGAAACAGTGTAAATGCCAAAAGTCCCAGTTGCTTTTGACTACCCAGAGCATAGGATTATCCCCTAGGAGTTCTCTAGAAGGGTTATACATTCAACGACCAGCAATTCTAAAGTCACTGACTCACTATACGTTGGACTTCCATCAGCTTCCTATGCAAACAAACCCGAAGTAAAACAAACCTCTTGTAGAAAAATAAACTAGAAAAGGAAACCAACTTAAATGAGCAAAAGATATTAACTAATAAATGTAAAATCAAATTAGAAATGTATCTAATCTACACAAAGATAAAATGTTTAAAATAATATAAATCTATATGTAGGAAACTGTTAAATTACTGATTGACCAAAAAACTTAAGCTAGTGGATGAAGGTAAATTGAATAATTAATATTATATCATTCAAACAGTCTTCCTCACTTGTGGGCCCGAAATATGTGAAAGGCTCATTAAGTGAAAATCAATATTCATTGAGGAAGAAATAACAATGTAGGGGTTTGAATACGGGACTTCCTTAGACCACAGTGCTCTGATACTATCTTGAATCACTGACCCAAAAGCTTAAACAACCTTCTAATATTACAAGGAAGTATGCACCAAAAGTGAGGAATTCATTTTGTTTAAGTCAGAATCCAGTCTAACCATACAACACATAAAGAGGGATAGCCCGAGGAGAAGAGACCTGAGCAGAAGAAAGGACTTCTGGTGAAAACCGAACATAGCGTTGACTGCCATAAACTGCAGAACTGACATCAAAGCCACTGCCAACTTTTCCTTGTGCAATGCAGTGGGCACTTTGAGCTATTATATGCACCAAATCAAGATCCGCACTGCCTCTCTGTTCTTGGTCACCTGTCAATAATGAAAGATTTACAACCCCTAGGTAGTTAAGTATAGCAGCAACTACAGCAGCTGTCATTGAAGCAGATGAACCCAATCCAGTTTTTGCAACTTCAGGCTTGCAATTTTTCCCTAATGATTCCTCATCGTTGAATGTAATTGATGAAAAAGGAGGCAAGGAAGCCAATGATTCTGATGTTAGTGGGAGTCCACGGGCCTCAATCTATGAAACAGACATTGCATAAGCTGTAAAAACAATGTTCTAGAGTACAGCCATATAACAAAGCAAGAAATTCAATTAAAAAGAAGCTAATGCCCAATTATTGCCTCCCCACCCGAGGGTAATGAGACTGAGCAATAGCATGAAGCATTCTACTTATGAGCAATGGGATAGTACCTGACTCCGATAAGAGTAGAACTCATTGCAACCTAAAATAGTGATATCAAGACCTGCAAGTTCAATCCGAATGAATCATAGAGTTAGAACGATATATAAGCAATTTGGTTATTGCAAGATGAAGATGGGGAATGAGCAAAAAACTAACCATACCTTGCAAGAGCAGTTTGTGTAATGCATTCTTATTGTCCTTGTCAACAAATTTTGCACTTGCAGCTGCTACACAATATTCCACTGCTCTTTCTACAAAAGGGTTTCTTGATTGACTGAAAACATGAGTATGCAGCTCTTATACGTGAACATGAACTATGAAATGAAAAGCATTTTACCTCTATCTTGCTAATAACCCCGATCTCAACAAATCGAAATTCATTAACTAGAGATACAGAAAATAGAAAAGCCCATCCCTAATATGATAAAACCACAGTAATATAAAACACTGAAAATTTAAGTATGATGGTGGTCAGGGTCAGGAATGTAAGATGAGACAAACAACTGAATTTAGCTTGTTTTATTTAGATAACAACACAGCCAGTTGCTTATAAACAGAATTTCCAACGCTCTACAAGAATAACTAATTTACTTGCCTTGGAGAGACACTCTCAAGAGATTGGTTTTTCAATGACAATTTGTAGATGCTCTCTCTCAGGAGCTGGGGAGATGTCAACTTAACATCTGTCCATGACTGAAAAATATGAACCATTTAGCAAAAATGTATTTGACATATGTTGATTCGAAACTTCTTCTCAAGATTTTGTTTGAATATTAGCATTATACAGATACTGAATCCAGGAGTAATATTAATAAAAATAAAATGAATGAATCCCATTTCCAATTCTAACCACTTTCACTAACCAATAGAGTTCAGCTTATAACTAGTCATAGGGAGCAAGCTGTTCAAGCAAAGTGATATTAGCCAGTTGAAAACAGCATCAATCCAGAAGTATATGACTACTAGTATTTTGGCTTTGATTCTCTGATTAGTGGGAAATTACTTTGATCCTAATTCTCCTTGTGCTATTTCCACCCAGCAGAAAACTTAATCATGAACAAAACAACAAAATAAAGAACATACGATCAACAAAATGCAACTACCAAACCAACATACGGCTAACACAGCTGAAATTTGAAGTATTAAGAAACAATAAGTTTAATAGGGATAGTTATCAAAGAACCACGCACCCATGCCCAGCTATCTGGCTTGATTTCCTCGTAAATGGGTTTTACAATTGCATAAAAACGAGCATTAGTACTAAGTACGAGTCCTGCATTCGGTTTCTCCAAGACAAGGTAACCTCCGGTCATTAAAACTTTTCCTGGAGCTGAAGCAACCCTGCCAGATATAAAATTGCACAAAAAATAAGAACACAAAAGGCAAGTCAAACATGCTGCCTAAGGTAGAGATCAGATCAAAGTGAAAGTAGTTCAGTATCCTCGACTACAATCCTAGAGCTGAGGTAGGACTAAAAAATTAAACAGTCGTATTGTTAATTTCTTTCCCCGGTATCAAGATCAAACTAACAACAATGAATCACAAACCAACACATTCCTGAATCGATCAATCAATCGTAAATGAGGCAATCAATATAAACAACCTAAACAACGAACAGACTTACACGGCCATTTCTGCTGTGTCTCGGTAAACTTCGACTTCAAATCAGCTTCTGAATCAACTCAAACTGAAGTATAATTTCATATGCACAATAAATCAATGATTGATATCCAAATGGAAGTATTTATACCAGAAAACAAAATGCACAAAAAGAATTTCTAAAAGAGAGAAGATTGTAAAAACAGCTTACAGGTCGTGATGCAGGCTCAGAAGCAATAGTCGAATCAAATTGTTGAGCTCTATGAACTTCGACTGGAAAACACTGAAGAGCAAACGTGAATTCTGGATTTCTGGTTGAAATTCACAAGATTTTCAATACTTTGCAGCTCGTAACCGTAAATTCAACGTTCAATGTTGAGCTCTCCGGTGAAAGAGAATGATCCAAGAGCAGTTTGACCCTCTTCCTTCCTCTTTCTAAACATTATTGATTTAAATTCACCAACTGTTCTACTGTCAAACATTCATGATTCACGATGCCAAAAGAAAAGGTTTTTTATTTCCCTCGAAGGCTAATAAATTGCCAAATTTTGGTATATATCAAGACAATACGTATTATATACTTTTGTTCTTCCAATTTTATTTTAATTGTTTTGTTTCCAATGGAAGAATCCAACCTCTAATCACAAAATCATTTCAATTTCAATCATCACTCACATTTAATCTCATGTTAGTTGATTTTAGTTCTAATTGTTACAAATATGAAATACAACACTTATTTTAATAAATTTTACATTAATTTATAAAATTATTTTAAAAGACGTTTCAAAATACTAACGAATATAGCAAAAATTCTATAAACTACTAGTGAATGTTTATTAGCTTCTATTACTAATATTTTACTATGTGTTATATATTTTTTTGGTTTATTTTGCTTTGAAAAATATTTCATTAATTTATTGTTGATTTTTTAAAATAGTCTTTATTAGCATTTCTTTAAGTACTATTTTTTTAATAAAGATTATTGTTATTGTCTAATCAATTCTCATAAAGAGATATTCATGGAGGTACATGTACTAAAGTTTAGATTTTGATGGAGCTAATATAACTTTAAAGTTGATTGCTATTCCTAGCATTTTTAGATCTAATAATTAATTGTATAATAATACTTTAAAAGAATTGCAAATAAAGAAAAATTATCAATGTTATGTGTGTGCATGAGTGCACTAATAGATATGTGTATATATCTATACTAAAGTCTAGGGGTGAAAAAACTCGAACTGAACTGAATCGAAGAACCGTCGATTTGGGTTGGATTGAGCGTCAACAGTAATATTACCGAACCGTTATTAATTTGGTGGGTAATTTTATCATTTGTTAATTGCTAATTAAATTACTCGAATCAAACCTTTGTAATTCTTTTTTAGTTTTTCTTTATCTATTAATTTCTAAAAAGAAAAACTCATAGAATGTATACCTTCAACTATAATCACATCGATCTCAAAACTTTTAAAATTTTAGTAGTTCTACGATATCAATTTTGTTACTATAAAAGGAGCTTTCTTTAGTACTTTTCTAAAAATTGTACTCTTGATTTAAAAAATGATAGATAAGGACTTTTTTCTTTTTCCTTCATCTGCGCTATTTAAAAAATGATAAATAAGGTTCTTTTTTTTCCTTCATCTACTCTTTTTATCTATACTCTTTTTCCCATATTCGCAAATATTTCCATGCTCGCAAATATTTGTAAAATGAATTTCGCTAGAAAATCATTCTAGTTGAGATATGTGTATTTTCGATCATGTATTGGAAGAACATATACAAATATTGTTATGTCTATTGAAGGATTCTAACAAACTACTTTGCCAATTGATGGTTTGTTCAAATCTCACTCTCATTAATAGATCAAACGGCATAACAATAGACACACAATTTAATCAATATAAGGTCTCTCAAAATCGTCAATAATGCAATAATAACAACTCTCAAATTGTCACAAGTTGATTCAAGTGTCTAAACATTAAACTTGATGCATAAAAAATTTTCAAAGAAATCTCCTAAGAGTCCAAATTATTGATCTACTAACGAAAATAAGTTAGAGTTTGACTGATAAAATTAGACATTATCCAAACATGTGTATCCAAAGCATATTAGTAAGTGTAAACTAATACACATACAAACATTTACATTTGAAGTATTGTCTTCGATATACAGAAATATAGTACTAAAAAATTTCCCTTAGCCAAAATTAAGCAGTAACAGCAACAAATTTTCATTAAAAAAAAAAAAACAGATACTACATATATTTGGTACAATAGAACATTTTCAATATGCACCAAAAATTCAGAAGTACTAACCATCTATATATACACACAACACACACACATAGAAAACAGTGCTTCTTCAATAATCAACATAATAGAAACATAAAAGAAAACGCAGACTTATGTTACAATGAGTCCAAATGTTTATATGCTACATATGAAATTTTCATGATATTGCTGATTTTACATTTCAAAAAAAGAATATGAGAAAAGTTATTCAATAATCAATGCAATAAAATAATCATAATAATATAATACAACCCTATGTAACAAAGAATCCAAGTGCAGCAAACCCTTTGATGAGATATCTATATGGTTGTATCCTACTGATTCAGAAAAAACTTTCAAGAAAAATTTCAGAACATTTTATTTCTAAACTCGTATAATACACATATTCATAAAAGAGACCAAAAAGCTTCCATGAGATTGGATTTCAGATGATTATTGATCTTAACTGCATTTGTCAATCCCAACTCAATCAACTATAAGATGGAGCCAAGCATTCATCAACCATATCTAATAGATTTGGATTTTCTAGTGCTGCTGCGACTCTTTCTTTGTCGTTAAGTTGTTTATTTACTGCAAATAGAAAAAAAATGAGTTGAGGAGCCTAATTAGTTTTCCAAATGGCAACTGATCACGAATACTTATTATGATCTAAAACTGGATGTTAATGATAGAATCCAAACATATTGAAATATAAAGCATAGCCAAACTACAATGTAAACGCAGGAATTCAAGGTACTTGGACTCTCTCTCTATTGAGAGTTCTCTCAATAAAATCACGCACTAAAGTATTGCTTCTGTTTCCCCTTCTACAATCCCTCTATTTATAACAAGCTACCTTAACAACTTCTTTAACTAATAACTATTATTCCCTTAATATTCCAGTTATTTCTTAATAGCATTCTTATCAGTTAAACAGAAATTCATAGATATATAAACGAGCTTTCATTGAGCAATACGAAAGAATATACATGGACATGCAAGGGGAAACCCCCACAAAATGCGACACCCAAAACGTACAGAAAGAGACTTCAATCCCACAAAACTAAACTAAGATCATAATCTAAAAATAAAAAATAAAAAATAAAAAACAAGCAAACACAAAACAAAACTAGGTATTGCAGCCCTCACGGAGGAATTAAACCTCATCACCTAACTTAAGCCTATTAAAATGTAAATTTATGGCGGCTTGGTGAGGACTGCTAATGAGTCAGAGCATGGAAGAAATTGAAATTGAAACACGAGAGCATATACAATAAACAGGAAAAGGATATTGACGTACCTGCAGCTTCAGTAGCATGGGATCCAGGAGCTACCCTAATGTCCACCTAAAACAACGGAGAATGGAAAGTCAATAACAAAACTGAAATGTGGAATCAAACTATCTCAAAAATAAAAATGGGGAGAAAAAATGAAACCTGATAAAAGCAGAAACATTACTACGCTCCCTTTCCAACCCTCTAAATAGTCGATTATTCCCTCCCCTCTCCCAAAAAAAACAAAGATCCACATGATAGTGCATTGTGTCGTGAAAACCATAAGAAACCACCCCTCTCAAGAAATGTTAGATCGATGAGGACCTCCACAACAATAAGAATCTCAATCCTCCAAAGGATAGAGAAATCGAACTCACTACAGAGAGGGATCCATCAAAGAACAAAAATATAATTTACAGGAGAAACCATCTAGAGGGTCGGGACCCAGACATGCAAATCCCTTCTTCCAAACCTAAAACTGATCTCTCCCAAGAATGACAAGAGAGAGAGACAACGTCCACTGCTTCCCTATCAGTAGTCCTCACTTCTTAGCTCCTCACTCCTTAACCCAAATAACCTACAATTTAATTCAACTTCAAAATCTAGACTTCCTATATGTAGTACTAGTATCCATTTGTTTAGAAACTCCGATTCCTTCTACGACAATCTTGGGTCCCCTAAGAGAAGTGCAATCCTTATCATCAATTTCTGATTCACAAGTGTTATTTTAACCATATATACCATACTTGGTTTTTATTCTACTTTTGATTCTACCTTTACATACTGAAAATGAAAACACTATTAATTAACCCACCCACCAATGCATAAATAATGATGGATGCTTGGCCAATAGTACGTGATAAAGATTCAAGATCAGTACCTTGTACCGAGAAGGGAGGCTCCTCATAAGTTTCACTCGTAAGCACAAACCAATAATTGTTGCCATACTACAATGTTCAACAGTTGGGGTAAAGGTAACTCTACAAGCAACAGAATCATCAACAGATAGAGATCAGACCACCAGAATAAACAAAAGTTACAATTATGATTTTATGAATGAAATTAGACAGCAGGATTACTGTATTAAACGTTGGGTTACCTCACATAACTAAGCCCATCATCTACTTCAACTGCATCTTCTGTTATTACTTTAAGCTCCTCTAAAGAGTAAGGGTGCTCAGGATCTTTTATATCTCTAATATGATTTAAGAATTGTTAAGGAAGGACTTATACAGTGGGAACACCAACATCAATTTGTTTCATACACCCTTTGAATTCCATATAACGGACAAATAAAAATGCCTCTTCAAATACATTTTCATTAAGATTGCTGACATAAAAAAAATAGGACTAAACTTATACAAAGAGTAAAACAACAATGAAAACAAACATGCACAAATTTTTCAGAACGCAGGTATCTGAAAAGTCACAATTACTTATCTTTGGCGTATAAAGCAAATATAGAAAAGCACAAGATTCCTTATGTACAACAGAAAGTATATTAAGTAGTCGATACTACAAATAATCACAAGAGTTTTGTTTTGTTTTGGGCTGACAACATTTAGTTTTGTTCAGAAATGGCGAATACTAGACCAAAAACACAAAAGTGAAATGAAGAAAGAAACAGAAAATTACAAAAATAATGAAAGGATATCAAAAATTTCCAACTGATCAATGGATTCCACTGCATATTCATCACTATCACATGGAGTGTTTCGAGCCCGCCGCTCTTTCTTTTGGTATACAACTGGATTTGCATTTATCAACCCAGAGACCATTTTTTTTCCTGACTAGTATATCAACCATACATCAAAAACAAATTGCAGATAGGAATGCTATTAGGAAATAATTAGAGAGAAGAATAATTCTTCTGCAGATTGGGTAGGTGTCGTACCTTTTCGAAAGGAGAAAAACGCAGGGTATTCGAGTTGCGAGGTCGCCGGAGGTCGTTGGCTGGTCTTCGGCCGTGGCTGGTTCACGCTGCAGGAGATAACGTGGTCTGGGTTTTATCTACTCGTCCTTCGTCGCTCTGAGCTTGTTGTCGCCGGAAGGAGGAGACGGCGGAGTCGCTGGTGTTTTCGCCGGAGAGAGAAGAAAAACGATGGGGAAAGCGGCCGGCAGGTGCAGAACGAGAAAGGGAACGAAGAAAAGAGATCGTGCTAGGGTTTCCTCGTCTTTTCCCCCTTTTTTTGTTTCTTTTCTGTTTACTTGCTCTAATTTAAAAACTACAATCCTTTATTCCTCTATTGTTTCAAAAATCATAGTCGTTGGTTTGGTATGATAATTGAAATTTGTTAAATTTATAAATATTCTTGACATTTTTATCCTTTGAAATAATTAGCAATATATTAAGAAAATTGTCAAAAATATAACCAAATATTCATGCTTTGTTCTATTTTAAAAAAATCAAAACAATGTTTTGGTATGAAAGGTAAATAATTTGTCAATTTTTTATATCTTTTAAAAAATGTCTATATATTATTACATTTATGATTGATAGAAGTTTATTAAATATTTTGTTTTGTTTATTTTTTCATTATTCTTTACTCATAAAATATTATCTTTTAAATATGATGCTTGTTCCTAAGCTTTTAGTTCTCGATCATTTATTTTTAAGTTCTTCGTTTTGATTCTTTTATTTTAACTTTAGTTCATTTTGGTATTTGTACCTTCAAATGTTATTTTGGCTCAAATTTTGAAAGAGTAAAAAGAAATGATTTAAGATTGAAAAATACCTTATTATATCTTTTCATTCGGAGAGCTTGAATTACTACTGTAAGAGAAAGAGAAGAGAAGGTGACTTGAAAGCACTTTCATGAAATATTTCATATCAATCGCCGACTTGTATCTTCTACCTTTCTTTTCTAGATGAGGAGAGGAGATAACAAGAGAGGCAGATTGGGCTCGAAAGCAAGGGATGTTGCAACTTGCACCGAAAACACTCTTCTTCATTTTCATTTAAATAACCAAATAAAATTTAAATTTATCCAAAGTAAGAAATAACAAAACTGAGATAGGAGGATAAAAATAACAACCATAATAAGTTTGAAACACAAATTCAAAGAAGATGAGGAATGTGCTTTAAACCCCCCCAGTCTCGAATTAAAAGACAATGAAGACAAAAGCCATTTATTAATTTGAAACAAACGAAATTACTCAATTTTATCCTCTTTTTCCTTTCATTCTCAATCTACACCATAGAAACATGTCTGAAACATGTCTGAAACAAGTCTGTTGGGATGCAAACAATTAATCAGAACCAAAAAAATTGCTATGGACTACCTTTTCAAACAACGAAATAATCAAAAATAAAACAAGCATTACAAAACTTGTTATAAATGTTTTTTTTTACCATAGATACATTCAAATACTCAGAAAGGGGCGTTCCAATTCGCAATTTGATTTCAATCCAAATCCAAAAACATAGAAAGATCACTTCTGTACAAGTAAAACTTAAGCATTTTGCATTTTCAACGGCAAAAGAGAGTAATAATTCAGATCTCTTGGAGAAGAGAGTTTGTGGAGTTTTGGTTGATGAGCGGCCGAATGTGCTGCTTTGGAATCTGTGTCCTTCCTTATTAAGCCATCTGCAGGACTTCCCCGCCACGATCGAGAGGGCAGGCTCCAATTTCGAGTTCTTATGATAGCCAGTTAAATAATAACACATCACAAGTACTTGACCATACCACGACCCTCGACACTGAGTTTTGTTGCTTGAAGCTGCTTCTTCTTTGGAGCCTTCAACTGCTGCAACTTTTTGTTCATCTGACATGGATGATAAAATTTAGATAACATGTCAAAAACAGTTTAATATGTAAAAGTGTCTTATAAAGTTTTTGCGGTGCTTCCAAAATAAGTTACCTTAGTAGAGGACCATTTGATAACCATTTTGTTTTTCTTTTTTTTCTAAATTAAGTCTATCCGAGTAGTATGTTAGTATGAAAATCATAACCAAATTCCAGAAACAATCTTTTAAAAACTGCTTTTTTTTAGATTTCAAAATTTGGAACATGGGAAAAGGTAGATAATAAAGGAAGAAAGTTGGAGGTGGAGTAGTAGTGTCTACACACTTAGTCTCTTGAAAACAAAAACAAAAAACAAAATGTTCCAAACGGAACCCTAATGATTACTTACTAAAAGGGACCTTTATGTTCACATCCCAAAAAAATGCTTTTGGGAAGGAACGACCCCAGCTGGGGTTCGGCAAACTTATAGTCCAAATCTTAAGGTTAGCTGTTCAGTATTTTCATCAAGCCTTTCAAAAGATAAAAAATGAAAACTAACCTTCATACGACGTTGATCTTGCACGGCTTGCTTAGCACGAGCTCTGATTTCATCTGGATCTATCTTAGACTGGGGTCGGATGACAAAATCCAATGGTGTTGCTTCTGGCCGTGAAGCATGTTGCCTTGAGGATGACTGACCAGACTTGCGTCCTCTGGGATTGATGTCACATCACAAATAAAGATCTCACATATAGAACAAGCAGAAAAATAAAAAAGGCATTGAACGAGAATAAATTTGAATTAGGATTTAGAGCATAAGTGCTGCAACTAAATTACAAATAACATCGAATCTTACTGTGAAAATTCATCCAAGTCAAGATCCCCATCTCGAGATTCCATTCCAGCAGCTTTGTTTCCCGACCTTCATAAATGTTTACAGCAGAAAGTTCCATTAATATTTAGGAAGCAACAGAAGAAAGGGTAGTTGACAAAAGGAGAAAAGAACATTAAGTATAAAAACAGTACTTTTTCGCCAATGGTCTTCTGAAGGGCACCCTCTCATCTTCCATATTTCTCATGTCCTCAAATCTAGTACTTTTGTTAAATATGGGTCGACTCTGCAATGACACAAAATGCCAATATTGTGTGCATATGTTAGAAAATTTGGCAGTAAAGAATCCAATTGCTACATTAATTCTTCCCTTGAGAGCACAACGTGAAGCCAGTAAACATTGTGGAAACTTTCAAATTCAGATGCATGATATAGCACAATGAAATCGTAAGCCACATGAGATTGTTCTCAAATTGAGAAACACTAAAAAGGCAGAAAAAAGCACCAAATGTCCTAAAATCATCCTTTGTCCCTAGAGAGCACGATCCCAAACCAGAGAACAGCAAAAACTCTTTGAAATAAAAACAATGCATGACAAAGCAATTAAGTTGGAAGTGACAGATATTGCTTGAAATAACATCCATCATGGTGTATGAAGGGAAATAATCAAGGAGTGGTTCCCAGATTATACATAAAACGACCCCCAGTATACCAATCTGTATTTCGCTTCCAGCTTCTCTCTAATTTCATGAGAAATGAGGATAGTACGCTACTTTCTAGGATGAATTACAAAATTTACAAAAAAAACTGCAGAAGAAAGGGAAGGGGGCAACATTACCCATTGATCTACTAAATCTTTTGCAAGTTTCCGGTTGGATGTTGTTTCCTCATCAGATTTTGATAGAAACATAATAACCTACAGAATGTACATCATAATCACGCTTTGTTTCTAACCGGTAAAAACGTGGTAAAACCAGGAGTTGGAAAATCACTAAAGGTGACCTGGCACTAACCTTTCCAAGGCCACTCTTCTTCAGCTGCTCTCTTCTATCATATTGTTCAAGATCAATTGGAAACTAAGAAAAAGAAATTCAGCATTTGGTGTTAAATATCTTCAATAACAATTATACGATAAGTTGTTAAAATAATAGAAATTTCATTTACATCAGTCAAAATCTTCAAGATTGCTTCCCGGATATTTATATTTGGCAAACTCCCATCTGGTAGAGGTTCAAGCCAATTTTTTAGAAGGGTTAACACTCCATGATCCAAGAATTCTTGTTGAAGCTGCTTCCTGTGAAGGACGACCAAAACTTAAAAACTAGAAATATATAAAAATAGATAAACAATTGAGATAGCTTATCGGAACACAATGGATTGTATAACTTTTGTAAGAACTTCACTCATCAATGAAATTGTATCAAAAATATAAAAATAAAAATACTACATACTTCGAAAGAACATCAGTGAGAAGTGGCAACTTTTTCAGTTTATTGACAGCAGGTTTCCCCTGCCTGTTAAGGTCTGCATCCTCTTCAGCAGTGACCTCAAGCTCAGCCATCACATTCTCCACTAGCAATGCTATTTCAGCAGGACTTTTCTCATTCTTCTTCTTCTTCTTACCCACCTTGAAGAGCTCATTAATTTCATCGTCTTCCTCGCCTTCCTCGGCCTATTGGAACCCAAAAAGAAAAGTGTGTTGTTGAAAGAACATCAAGGCCAGTAAAATTTTGTTGATTATGGACCCCTAAATTAATGACTAGATATATTCAGATACGGAGTGGTGCTGATTGCTTAAAAAAAATTAAGTAAAATGCAATTCTTAAAATGAAGACAGAGCTCCAGTTTTATCTTTTAACAAGTTTATAAAGTTCTTCCAACTATGCATTACTAACATTATGTTGTCAAAAAAAGAAATAATACAGACCTCCGGAGCATAGCGGGGAGAACGTGGCTCATCGTCACTTCCATATCGGTCAGCAGGATCCACACCACTATCATCTATAAAATTATCATCGTCAACTGTTCTGATACCTTCTTGATCGTCCTATTACACCAACAGAAAACAAAGTTTAAAAACATTTAACCCAAAACCGTTCGCTTTTTCTATACAGATAATTAAGTTCAAATGGCATTCAACATCTTGAGATCATGAACACTTTATCAAGTGGAAAAGAGACCATCAAGATCATGGACACTTTAAGTTTCTTCATAGAATCTAAAATTTGAGTATGGAAGGCTGATTCAGGGGAAAAAAAATCTAAAAAATGACATCATTCTACAAGCTCAAGACAAAAATCCGTGTCTTCATATCTAGCAAATAGCCATTAAGCTTTTCTTCATAAAAAACAAAAAGCTCTTGCAGACTAGAGTTTCAAAAGGGTTCTATGTAACTTAGATTGCACTTATATGGTTACAAGCTTTCGAAATCATGTATTGAAGCAGACCTAACAAGGCACCTGCAGACTAAAACCATATGCTGCCCACGTTCAAGTATAAGGAAATATATGTGAATGCAATGTACATTTGACACTTTAAGAAGATACTGTGTCCCACAAACACATCATACAATAGCATTTGACACTCCAAGAAGAATGCAGAGTTCTTACATCAGAACCGCCACCAGCAATAGTCTCCCACATTTCCTTGACATCCCCATCCTGATCTTTCATCCCCTTCCCCGAAAAAGCTTTCTTTGATAACCTGCTCTTGCCTCCACTACCACTTCCAAGTTTTTTGTCTCCTTTGAATCTCTTCTCCTTTTTCCCACTACTAATCCCTTTCTTCCTTTTCCTCTCCTCCGAACCCTCCCTCACAAACTGATCCGGCGTGAAGTCCCTCGCATCATCATAATCGTCATCTAAATTAGAGGCCACAGAACCCTTACCAGCCAAACTCTTTTTGACCAACCTCTTCCTAGGTCTGGCTTGGGGCTCCTCCGCATCGTAAACAGGAGTCTGAGATCGCTGTCGCCCAGCCCAATCACCAATATCCTCATCTAATAGTTCATCGGGATTGTACGGTTCAGGGGATTGCTCACCATCTGACTGTATATGATCAAAGTCCATCAATGGTTCACCATCCTCGTCACGGTACCTGATACAAACATAAACCTCAGAAAAGAAGAACAATCCCCAATTCAAAGTTGAAAACCCTAATTCAATCAAATTAGAGTACTCACGGATCATCTTCGTAACCCATTGATGATGACAAAAATTGCACCCAGGAATTAACCGAGCAGCAAAA
The DNA here is from genome assembly GCA_025688845.1 of Cucumis hystrix. Classification (NCBI taxonomy): domain Eukaryota; kingdom Viridiplantae; phylum Streptophyta; class Magnoliopsida; order Cucurbitales; family Cucurbitaceae; genus Cucumis; species Cucumis hystrix. Next base: position 1,184,457 of record CM046886.1, on the reverse strand, counting down.
CCAATCGTCGGGAGAGAAAACTGGAGTCGATCTCGATCACAGCTAAACCGTCCCAAATGCAACTTCGCTGCCGATCGGAGACAAATATATTGAGTGATGCGTTTTCTCGATTGAGGAACCAAACAAAAAACATTCATCATTCATCATTCTATTCTACAAATGGATGAACAAAATTGATTTTCCAGAGGAGGAAAGCGGCGGACGTGTGCAGATAGTATCGATAATAACAAAATCAAAAAATCAAACAAAAACGTACCCAGAAAAGAAAAGGAAAAACTTCAACAACCTAAAAATGGCGAGCTTCGGTATTGGAAACGAGACTAAGATTGACGACCAGAGAGAAAACTTTCTGTGAGAACGAATGAATTATGCTCCCGAAGTGCGTATGGAGGCAAACGAAGACGAGAGAAAAATGGAAAATTATGAACCAAACCAAACTTGGTTGCCAAAATAAATCGGTCGTATTGACCCAAGCTCTTATTTATAGACCCAATTTCAGGACATCGAGATTCTTCTCAAGTTTTGAAAGTTTTCAATATCATTTCTTGGTCCATCCACCTCGGCACCGATAATTAGATTTTGATTTTAAATTTCAAAATAGAGGATATTCTCAATCAACCAAAATATCTTTAAGAATCCAAATGGTTGATATTTGTGAATCCTAAACCCTATGCTTATTTCGTTCAAAAGGAAACGTGTTTGCTTCCAAAATTGAAGGCATTTTACTAATTTTTGCACGCCCAAATTTTAAGAAGTCATCCTCAAACTTTACTTTGTGAAGTTAATTTACTTTAAACGATTTCACAGTTTATGGCTGGATTTTAAAATTTGATATAGTGTTTTTTTTGTGAAATATGAGGCGAGTGAGAAAATATGTAGTTGTTTTTCGTTGTAGTTTGATGTAGGACTATATTTTAAGTTAATGCATGTGGTTTAATTTGATGAATATCGACAATTTCATCAATTTATGCTTGTGTAGATGAAGAATCTTGGTCGTGCGCAGTTAAATTGCCCCGAGATTTGTTGAATGAGTCTCAATACTTATTGCGTATCATATACATTTTGTGACGTAATATCGGGAATGATTTCTTTTGAGATTTTGTCGAGATAAATCACAAAATGCATATAGAACTCTTTGTCTTGCGGCATCCTAGTGCACTGTTGTTTAAGTTCCATTGTTAATTCATGTTATTCTCAGCCAAGATTGGCCCAATATTGCGTCAAGTTTTAGGACATATTATTGATTTTGTTTTGTTATGTGTGTTTTCTGTTTGACAGATGCCTTTTGTCATCAAAATTCGCAGTACAAACTTCTTCCTTACAAACTTGAAATGTTGTTCACACCTAGCAAAGATGGTCTCAAACATTAAAAATAAGTTAACACCGCCTGGACAAATGTATATGTTTAGGAAAACTATGTTTGGACATTTCTTGGAAATTTAAGATCGTTTTCAATGGGCCATTGTGCCATTACATCTTGCTAGATGTTGAGAAAGAATGAGAGGACGTTATTAGCTTTAAATTACTAGGTGAGAAAGTCTCATTTGGACGGGAAGGCCTATACCTCAACCCTGTGATAATATCAACACCTTAAACTATAAACCCTATATAAAAATGTTTATGTTTTTATATTCGAACGTCCCTCTCCTGAAATTGAAGGTTGTGTTGATTGATTCAATTTTGTATACACACTATTAGGTAAGACAATTGATTTCCCCCCATTTTGTTACTAAATAAAAAGAGTAATTTATCTAAGTACAAGTAAAATCAAAAGTATGAAGTAAGGTTTATTTTAGTAAAATAAAAAGTATGAAGTAAGGTTTATTTACTGTCCATATTTTAAAATACATTTTTCATTCCAGTCTAGGGAAAATTATTGCTTAATAATTGTTATGTATGTAGAAATCAAGTGAATTAAAAGTTGTAAAGAAATTAATAGCATGTGACTACGAACAATTCATTAATTTTAACTTTTGATTGATGGGTGGGTTTATGTATGCATCAATTCATATAAAATATTTGAATGGATTGAAAATACGAGTATTGATTTATTATTATTTGGATTCTGGTGCTAATTAATTTTATATATTTTACTTATTTTTATCATTTTCAAATAGTATAGTCATTTAACAAGTTTGCCAATACTTATAATTAATTATTGTAAACTAAGAATTAATAATTATGCAGGTATATATATTTAAATAATACAAATAACAAATACATTTTTTCCTATGCACTTAGGTCAAGATCACATTGAATTGAAAGGAAAATTGTTATGAATAGAAAAAATCATAAAACGTAGTTATTTGTATCTTTATGTTATTTTTCGGATATAACGCTCCTGACCCTTCTCTATTATGTTTCCTCTTCAACATTTTTCATCTTCATCAATTTATATGCGTTATTTTTATTGGGTCGATTGCTAGCTCCCACAACCTAAAGCCTACATGCTTTGCAAAAATATAATTGAATGTTTGAGGCAAATCTTCATTTATACTTGTTGGAAAGTTGGTTGAAAAAATATTTCTTTCAACTATATGAAGTGTATTGAATATGGTACGTGACTTGGCGAATACACACATGGGGCATTCCACCTAGAAAAACTTTGAAATGACTCTCTGTTAAATAAGAAAACATATTTATACGCGTGAAAAGAAAACTAGAGACTACCATAAGAAACTACGAGATGGGAACCAAATTAAATATAATTACGAGTAGGGGTGAAATCGGGTTGGGTTGGGAGACATTCTCAACCCAACTCATATTTTCGGGTTATTTGGGTTGGCAACCGAATTTAGTTTCTATCCCAACCCAACCCAACCCGAATTTAATTTAATTTGGTTCCCATCTCGTAGTTTCTAATGGATTAAAAGTAGTTTTGTATCGAAAAGAAAAAAATGCCACCAAACCAGTGAAAAATTATTATAACAAAACGACATCATTATTTATATTATGTTTTATTAATGTTTAAATTGGGTACAGCGGAAAATATAGAAATATAATTGGTTGAAAATAATTTTTAGATTTTAAACTTTCATAAAAGCAACAATTTAGTCCCTTAACATTGATTTTTAACGATTAACTATCTATACTTTCAATTTTGAAACAATTCAGTTTATAGACTTTATCTTATAAAAATTTAGTTCTTATACTTCAAAGTTTGTAACGATAGTAGAAACTAATGTTAGAATCTAATAACATTTATTTTCATAAATAAATCGATAAACTAATTAGTACTTAATACTTTTACAAAACACATCGTCTACATCATAAAATACTATAAGGAAACTACATAAAACGACAACAAAATTTACAAAAAAAACAGTCCATAGCATTTTTATTTTGCATATTGCAAATATGCCAAATATAACATATAATTAATGATATCAAACGACTATCAAAAGATTATATGCTTTTAAATTTACTATCTTTGCAATTTAGAAAATGTAGTGACATTAGAGATGTAAGAACATGGGTTGAACCCAAATAACCCGGACTACCTAACCCATATTTTAAGGGTTGAGTTGTGTTAGGTTAAAATATGGATTAGGTTGGGTTAAAAATATTTGATTTTTTCAGGTTGGATTGGGCTCTCGTTGGTGGGTTGAAAATTTCGGTTCAACCCAACCCAACCCGAATTAGTATAATTATATATATATTATTTAATAAAAAAACAAATTAGATATATAAATCTTGAATTTATGGTATGAAATTTTGAATTATGTATGCTTGAAATTTAAATGTAACATTTTTGAACTTTTATAACCATGAGAAACTGAAACGAAAAAAAAAAATATACAACCCGATAATCCAACCCATATTTTAGGAAAAACTAAATTTGAGTTATTGGACTAACTCGAAAAATATGGATTGAGTTGAGAATGTCTTTTAATTCAAATCGATTTCACTCTAAGTAACATAACTCTATTATCATAAATTTTGTTGTTACTTTTACCATCATTCTATAATAAAAACTAATATTTAATATTGATGATTTATAAATTTGAAAGTAAAATAACTAAATTATTAGACTAAATTGGAGGCAATTTACTGATGGATATAAACTTAGGGACAAAAATATAAATTAAAGTAAACTCAAATTATATGATCAAAACCATATTTTAACTGAAAGAAAAAGGAAACGAAAAGAAAATAGAGTTCGGACATGTTCTGAAGTACAGTGAAAAACGTCACCGACGACGTTCATCGAGGTTCGAACCCCGGACTCTGCTCCGTGGTCTCTCCTTCCCCTTTCCTCGTCGCCGATTCCTTTCTCTCAAGGTCTTCAATCTTCAAGCTCGAGCAAAATTTCTGTATTGACGGAATTAGTATGTAAATTCTCTCTACTTTCCTTACTTATACTATCGATTACGTATTTTCAGATTCATATCTCCACCATTCTTGTTCATTTCATGCCCTTCTTGCAATCGAGCAGTTTACAAATCCATCGATTGTTGCGTTGAACTGGGTTTCATTCTTTCTTAGCTACTTCGGTTCTGTTTGGTGTTAAAGTTGCTGGCAGTAGTAGAAACAAATTGTTGTGTTTTGTAATTGAACTTTCATGCCTACTTGCAATGAATTTGGGGTGTTTCTTTTACTTTTTTGCTTGTAATCATGTTTATTTGTGTCATGTATGCACAAATTCTGGGAATTGATCATTTTGGTTTTGTAATTGTTATTATTTGGTTTCATTTGCTGGAATCACTGAAAGGAAGTTTCCCACCGAGTTTCATTAATGCAACAATGAAAGTTAACATATCCTTTGAAATGTAACTGATCCTTTTACCTCTTCAGTGAGTCTATGTGGGATTCTATCTCCTATCTACCAATTTACTTTTGAGTCTTTGTCTAATTCCATCCAGCTGAAATTACTTGATGAAAAAGAATGTAGTTTTGCCTCACTCCTCTGGCCATTTTATTCCGGCCATTTGGCTCATCTGTATCTTTCTCTAGTAAGGATTTCAGAGGTGTTCCACCCGCCTTCGGTTTTTTAAGATCAAATGTTAATTTTACTGAGGAAGCTGTCCTGTTTGCTATGATGGTTTGTGGGAAATTTCTCGAGATCTTTTTTAATGTATGATCCATTTTGAGTAGAAATTATGAGGAGGTTATTATCTATCCTCCAAGGTTGGCTTCTCTGGCAAGTGGGGTTCCTACTTGTTTTTATTTGGAAATTTTGGTCAGAAAGTAAGGTGGGAACTTCAAGGGCACAAGCAATTTTAGGAGGAGGCCTGGTGTGTGGCTCACTCCAAAGCCTCCTTTTGGGGATGTTATCTACAAAGGCTTTTCATATCTTTTGGGGGTATTTTTTTTTTGTGTGTGCCCTCTTTTTTGTATATGTCTAGTTTCTATATTTCTATCAATAGAGGAAAAAGGAAATCATCATGTTGGAACCCACTACCTTGCTTCAAATAGAAAATTTCCTGATTTCATTGGCTAATCTAGCATAGCCAATGAAATCAGACAACTTTCTACTCTTTGAAGGAAGGCTGTTGCCAAAGTGTATAACTTTCTCCTTTGAAAGATGGCTCGAACTTGGTATGATTGATTCAAGCCAACTTGAGTACCTTCTTTTAAGTTTCTCTGGCAGTGAAGTTGGTGCTTCTCCTTCCCTCTCTTTGTTGGCTTACATATAATATTCCGATGTAAAGAATTATCATACTTTCATGCATCAAAGGAAAGTAAGACTTCTATAGCTTGGTTAGTGTGAAGTGAGGGATAAAAACAACTGATATGATGTATGTTCTTTTTAATGTGGGATGTTTTGAACTTTTGTTGAAAGGTGGCATCTGTCTGATATAGAATCATGGGTGGCAGTGAGATGAATAAACCCGCAAAGGAAGAATCCAAAACAGCACCTGCCACTACGCAGGTCTGCTTGTATGTTTTTGTCAATGTCATACGAAATATCCATCTAATTTAAATTACTTTTATATATGAAAAATTCTAAACAACAAAGTTAGCCAAGGAGCGTCAATGGAAAACTTAGCAATTTGATTATATCTCTACCAATCCTGCAAAACGTCTACATTTATCCAACATTCCTATTTTTTTTTAATTTATAAATATTTCAAGACAAACAAGATTTACCTTGATTTACAATCACCGGGATTCTAATACCAAATACCAAGACGTCTAGAATTTTAGATATCCCCGATTTGTTAACATTCTGTTTCATCAAAATTATCAAAATGGATTTCAAGTCTAACAGATAAGACTTGTAAGTTATGGAGGCCAGTGAAATAATTTTCTAATTTCAATTTCTTTAGAGATTTAGCCTTAAAATTTTATTGTTTTACATGGCCGGTTCTTAAATTTTGTATAGTTTTGCGTTTTTTTCAGGAACAGTCTCCAAATACAAGCACGGGCACTGTTAATCCTGAATGGTCAGGATTTCAGGTTCTTTTTGTTAAAGCCTCAAGTTAATATGGTTAACTATTGGATATGCATTGTGCATTGCCTCTTGTCCGATCTCATGTTTTTCCCCTTTTCTTTTAGGCATATTCTCCAATACCTCCACCTGGATATTTGGCAACAAGCCCCCAAGCACACCCGTATATGTGGGGGGTACAGGTATTTCCTTTCGTAGCTAAACTGCTACTTTGTATAAGATAAACATTTCTCCAAGCTTCATAATTTTCTATTGGTATTTTCAACTGTTCCATCATGTTTTCTTTGGTCTTTGAAGTATTCTATCGTATGGCAGTTCGTTTTAGCATATTAGAAAGGTTTCTTAATCAAGCTTGACTGAAGGATTCTTAATCATGGTAAAACATATTAACATAATTCACCATTCACTTTCACTTCTTCTAGTTATTTAAAACTATTTTTTTGGGGAAAGAAGTTTAGGGTTGTATTAACAAGTTAATAGTACTTTTTTTCTGCCATTGAATGCATGAATTAACATGAGAGGTTGCCCATTTTGGAAAATAATCAATTATGTGCAGGTTTTGGTTGATGGAAAACTTTATTGAATTTTGACATAGTTCTCATCTTGGAGTGGTACTTTGTATCTTTTCAAATATTCTCACCAATTAATAGTTTCCAGTGTCTGAACTTACTACAGCAAAAAAGAAAAGAAAAGAAAAGAAAATGAATTTTATTGAGATTGGGAATCCAGCAGGTTTACGCTCCTACTCCTGGGGTATTGGGGGAGACTAAAATGTTTGTGGATGGTTTTCAAGTAATGGATCCATGGCCGATCCAAAAGTCTGAAGAGATTTAGTAGATGACTACTACTGTCTGATGCAGGGTCCTTTCTTTGGTAGATGGTATTCTTGGTCTAATTTTAGATAGGGCTTGATTCACATTTCTTAATGTTAGAATGAGTGGCTTGGTGTATGTTGAAAGCCCCAGAGTTCTTTTGTATTTTGTAACTTTAATTATTCTTTCCTTTTTTAGCTTAGACCTTGCTGTCTTTATATTCCCCTCTTGGATTATGTTGATTTATAAGAAAACAATAAGACAATTCTCTCCCGCGGTTTTTTCTCCTTATACTTAGAGATGTCCATTTAACCTGCGGGGTCAAGGCAGGGAATCCCCGAATATACGAGGAATGGGGGAGGGAGTGGGGATTATTTTTCCCCATTGATATTTTAGGGCCGGGGACAGGATTCCCCGATCCTCCTCCCTGCCCCAAAAGAAAATATATATATATACATACATACATACATACATACATACATACATACATACATACATATATACATAGATACATATATACATATATATACATGTACATACATATATACATGTGTACATATATACATATGTATGTATGTATGTATATGTATGTATGTATGTATGTATATGTATGTGTATATATGTATGTATGTGTATGTATGTGTGTATGTGTGTGTATGTATGTGTGTATGTGTGTGTATGTATGTATGTATATATGTATGTGTATATATGTATGTATGTGTATGTATGTATGTATGTATATATGTATGTGTATATACACACAAACACATAATACTTATTTATCAAAAACAAAAAAGCAAAAAAAAAAAAAAAAAAAAAAAAAAACCAAAACAAAAGTGGGGAATATTTCTCTGCAGGGAACCCGATCCCTGTGGGGAAATTCGTGGGGATTGGGAATGGGATAGAGGGCGGGACAGGGAGTGGCATCCCCATCCCCACCCTGCCCCGTGAACATCTCTTTTGTGAAAGAAGAAAAGCCTAACTGGGTGGTTTCTTTAGAGTCTACCAATGATATTCTTGTTACCTTACCCATACTTGACCTCGATCCCCATAACACGGTCTTACCTACGAACGAAGTTTCCTGGATAACCTACTATAGGAATTAGGAGGAATCTTAGAAAGGAAGTTGGGTCTCCTACTGCTCAGTCGATTCTGGTCCAAGATTTTGAATCATCGCGAGATCAAGGTATGACTAATTCTATTGATTCATATGTTGAAAGTAAAATGAGTGAGAATGACAGGTTTGATATGGCTGTTCTAGAAGACATGGGTGAAAAGGGCCGTGTTGATGAAATTGAGGTCATGTTAGAAATGGTAGGTGTTGAGGCTAAACAGGATCATTCAGGTAACCTTGATGAGTATGATCCTTCTCATGATATACCTATTGCACTGAGGAAAGGCACTAGGTCTTGCACAAAGCACCCTATCTATAACTATGCTCGTAAGAGAACCTATCACCCTAGTTCAGAGCTTGTACAACCAGTTTTGACTCCACCATGATACCTAAGAACATCCACATTTCATTAGAGCGCTCTGAGCAGAAAACTGCATTCATGGAGGAGATGAGAGCCCTTGAAAAGAAAAAAACTTGGTATCTTTGTGATCTCCCCAAGAGGCATAGAACTGTGGGATGTAAATGGTTGTTTACTATCAAGTACAAAGCAAATGGAACTTTAGATAGACACAATGCCAGGTTAGTTGCAAAATGGTTAACTCAGACTTACGATGTTACCACTCTGAGACCTTCTCTTCCGTTGCAAAGTTAAATATTGTCAGGGTCCTTTTGTCAGTCGTTGTGAACAAAGATTGAGCCCTATATCAACTAGACGTTAAGAACACTTTCTTGAATGGAGAGCTAGAGGAGGAAATATATATGAGCCCCCTCCAGGTTTTGAAGCCCAGTTTGATCAACGGGTTTACAAGCTTCAGAAATCCTTGTATGGGTTGAAACACTCACCAAGAGCATGGTTTGACAAGTTTACCACCTTCATTAAGTCACAAGGATGTAGTTAGGGGCACTCTGATCACACTTTATTTACAAAGGTCTCCAAGGTTGAGAGGATTGCTGTGTGGATTGTCTACATTGATAACACTGCTGAAATCACCCAACTGAAAAAGAAGATTGGGATGAATTTGAAATCAAAGACTTGGGGAATCTAAAGTACTTTCTTGGGATGGAGGTAGCTAGATCAAAAGAAGGTATCTCTGTTTCTCAAAGAAAGTACACCCTCGATTTGCTGATTGAAACAAGTATGTTGGGATGTCGACCTGCAGATACGCCTATCGAGTTCAATGCTCAACTGGGAAATTTGGTTGATAAAGTTCCAGTTGATAAAGAAAAATATCAGTGCCCGGTGAGGATGTTGATCTACTTATCTCATACTAGACCTGACATCTCCTATGTTGTTAGTACAGTTAGTCAATTCATGCAGACTTCGTACAAGGAAGGCAGTTAACAAAATCATGCGGTACTTGAAAACTACTCCTGGTAAAGGGTTGATGTTCAGGAAAACTGATAGACAATGTATTGAGGCCTACACTAATTCAAACTGGGCAGAGTCTATTGTTGACAGGAAATCCACCTCTGGGTACTGTACATTCATGTGGAACAATCTTGTAACTTGGGGGAGTAAAAAGCAAGGTGTTGTGGCAAGAAGTAGTGCCGAAGCTGTATATACGGCTATGTGTTCGGGGATATGTGAGGAGATTTGGCTACAAAAGGTTTTGTCTAATCTTAGTCAGGACTTTGAGATGCCTATGAAACTATTATGTGATAATAAGGCTGCTATTAGTATCGCTAATAACACTGTTCAACATAATAGAACTAAACATGTGGAGATTGTTAGAAATTTCATTAAAGAAAGATTGGACAATGGCAGCATATGCATTCCTTACATTCCCTCAAGTCAACAAGTTGCTAACGTTCTCATCACGGAGCTTCTCAGACTTAGTTTTGATTCTTGTGTCAACAAGTTGGGTTTTATTGACATTTAGGTCCCAAATTGAGGGGAGTGTTAGAATTAGTGGACTTAATGTATTTTGAAAGCCCAAGGGTTCTTTTGTATTTTGTAACCTTTCCATTTTTAGCTTAGACCTTGCTGTCCTTTTATTCCCCTCTTTTGTATTATGTTGATTCATAAGAAAATAATCAGACAATTATCTCCCATAGTTTTTCTCCTTGTACTAGGGTTTCCACGTAAATCTTTTTTTTTGAAACGGAGACAAGCCTCTTAGATTATTATTAATTAAAGAGCCTTAAGCTCAAAGTACAAGAGTATTATACTAAGAGCAAGAGAAAAGAGAAAATTCAGGTTACCTCTACAACAAAAGCTGCAAAACAAATTCCAAATAGAAGAGATTAAGCTAAACATAGAAGAGATCAAGCTAAACAAAACCATATCTGAAGAAATCTAATTACAAAGCATAATGCAAAATCCTCTCATAAAGAACTAAGGGTCAATTTGGATTGAATTAAGAAAAAATGCTTTTCAAGAAACTCATTTTTGTTTAAACTTTTTTTCCTAAAAATTGTTTAAAATACACTTAAAAATCTATTTTGAGTGGCTTCTAAACACTTTAATTTTTTTCAAAATAAATTATTTTCTAAATTAAACACTTGAAAATGTAATCCAAACGCACTATAAATTTAAACTAAAAACTTTCAAGAAGATGCAACTGGCTGCCTCAAAACTGTCTAACCAAATTAATCCATAATCCTGAGGAAGCTTGAAGAAGTCTTCCACTATTCAGCATCGGCGTGAAGGATTTACTTGCCACCCACAAATCTTTGTGTTCGTTCTTTGTCGTTATTTTATTACTTAACAACTTTATTATGTCTTAAAGGGTAGTCCTCTCACTTTCAGAAGTTTAGGGTCCCAAGGATTGTTAGAATTTAGATGGACTTTTGATTACTTTCCTACTCTTTTTGAGATTAAGATTTCAGATGGGTAGACCTTCTGAACTTGAGAATTGTTGGTGGAATCATGTTAAAATGCAACATTAAGTTCATGAGCGATGTGCTTATTAGCTTAAAATCAGAGTTGCTGGCATCCTAAAGACATTTTATTAAGAGGTCCTTCTGTTGGTTTTGACACATGTTTCTAGAACATATAAGTAATTTGATGTTATATGCACTGGTGTAATTCTCGACTGTTATGCTTTCAGATGTTCTTTTACCTTCGTATAGTCAACCTAGTCTGTCAACATAAGTGTTGACTTTTATCTAATCTAGTACTGCCATTTTCGAATGGACATGGGCTTTAAATATTTTATGGAGAAGAAATCATCTATAAAATAAGGAATCACTTCCTTTTGAACTTCACTCTTAAACTATGAAATAGCTGAAGCATCTTGATGGTTTTGATTCTTCTTTCTGATCATAATCTAAATGTTTGATGCAGCCTATTATGCCCGCTTACGGAACCCCTCCACATCCATATGTTGCAATGTATCCTCATGGTGGCATATATGCTCATCCACCTATGCCTCCTGTACAATTTAGTTTTTCTGCAGATTTTGGTTTTTTGTCTCTTTTTGATATTTTGAACTCACGATCACATGCTTGTCACAGGGATCGTATCCTTACAGTCCTTTTGCTATCGCTTCTCCAAATGGCATTGCTGAGGCTTCTGTAAGTTTCCAGTTCCATTGGCTTGTTATTTTGTCTTTAATTGCGTTTTTTTTTTCTAAATTTGAGTAGGACCATAAAACTTTACATAGGGGAATACACCAAGCAACATGGAAGGGGAAGGTAAACCATCTGAGCTGAAAGAAAAATTGCCAATTAAAAGATCGAAAGGAAGTCTGGGAAGTTTAAGCATGATAACTGGGAAGAACAATGAGCTTGGTAAACCATCAGGAACATCTGCTAATGGAGTATATTCTAAAAGGTCCGACATGTCATGTAGATTTATTTGGTGATTGGTTGTGTTTTCAATTCATAATGGTCAGACTACCATATTTAGTTGCTTTTTTATTTTTTGTGATTGGGGTTTTGTATGGACCCAAACGCAACCTATATGGGGTAGGGCAGTAAGAATATGATTTGTTCTAAGTCCTCTAAATGGTTCTACCTACCGATCATGTTTTCTGCATTGATTTTTTCTGTCAGTTCCTACTAACTACAATAAACTGTAAACTTCGCTCCTCTTACTGCACACCTTAGGTCCAGTCTAGTATTCTGTCATATTGAGATTTAACAATGTTAGTTCCTGTTGAGTTTCGAGAATATTTTGTTGTGTGCAGTTGTGCTTGATTTTACATCCCATCTTTCACATTTACCATTAGCTTATGTGACGATGAACCTCACTGTGCAGTGCTGAAAGTGAAAGTGAAGGCACGAGTGAAAGAAGTGATGCTGACTCTGAAAATGTAAGTATCAGCCACTTTATAACCATGCGACTGTTGATTATAGTTTCCTCCATATTTCATGAGGGTAGGGCATGGGTTGGGGAAGCCTGAGTCCAATGCCTAGTTTCTAGTTCGGACATTCTGTTCCCTGTTTCATAGTGTGTAGTTATGTATAATTGAACTTTAAAAGTTTACTTATGGAGGAAAAACACATAATGTGTTAACAAAACATTTGTAGCTTGAAAAGGTTGGATAACATCCGTTTGGTTCTATTTGTTTATATTGTTGTTTTACATTTACAATTGAAGTAAATGCTATAATATCAATCTCTTTTTGTTCGAGGGTGTCCACTATATCACTTGGGCTCTGTTCTGATACATGCTATTTCATCTATCTTATAGCTTCACAGCCTTCCCTGATTTTTGTAGGATTCACAACTAAAATCTGGTTCTGGGAAAGATTCTTTAGAAGGTTTGGGAATTTTTTCTATTATGCAGTCAGTGTACTCAGTGTTTTATATGGATGAGGAACTTTTGTTTCTGGTACAGGTGGAGGGACTCCTAATGGTTTGATGCATGGTTCTCAGAATGAAGGACATAGTCTTGCACATCCATTGGTGAACCAAACGATGTCCATAATACCTATCCAAGCTTCTGGAGCTGTTACAGGTCCTGCTACAAATTTGAATATAGGAATGGATTATTGGTGTACCCCAACAACTTCTGCCATTTCTTCATTGTGTGGGAAGGTTCCTTCAGCACCAGTTGCAGGAGCTGTTGCTGCTGGGTCACGAGACGGCATTCCGTCACAGCCTTGGTTACAGGTTGGTGTTTTGACGAACATTGCACATTGTTAAACCACCAATTAACCAAAATTTTAAGCTAATTGATTGTGATAAATTTAAATGTATCATTACTTTTAACCCTTTTCTTCCCTTTGTGGGCTTGGAAATTTATTGGAGGTCCACCAAGTAGAATTCTATATTAATTGAGGAGTAAATGACATTATAGAGATTCAAACATAGGATCTCCTACTATAATATCATGTTAAATCATCAATCAACTCAAAATCAAGCTGATGGGTTGATCGGTGATTTAACACACGAGTGGGCTCGAATGTTCAAAGTTATCATATAGACACACTGTATTGATCAATTCACTAATTGGGTAAATTTATAAAATATTTTACCATTTGAATTGGGAAGGGAGGAAAAAAGGATAAAATGAACGTACTTGTGCCATCACTGTATCCATGGCAATGACTTCATCCGCTTCTTCTCATACCCTGGTGTAAGATTTTAACTAATGGTAAATGGATAATTGTAATGTATGATTTTGTTATTTTCAGTGTGCAAATGTAAAATAATTCACATTGTACGGTTTGATTGAGCCAATCTTGACCGATTATCAATTTGAAGGAAAACATATCCTTCTTTTGCAGCTTTTAGTGCTTTTCAGATGAAGAGGGATCCATTCTTATTACTTACTTTTGTTTTCTGGATGAATTCAGGATGAAAGAGAGCTAAAAAGACAAAGAAGGAAGCAATCAAATAGAGAATCTGCTCGTAGATCTCGGTTGCGTAAACAGGTAATTAGGCTTCATTAAGGTTTATAATCAAATTGGACGATCTTAGACTCGTGTAGTCATATTTTTCAATTAATTGATTTTTCCTGTATGCTTCATTTTTTACTTAGGCTGAATGCGATGAACTATCTCAACGTGCCGAAGCTTTGAAGGAAGAAAATGCTAGTCTAAGATCTGAAGTGGATAGGATTAGGACTGAGTACGAGCAACTTCTTTCAGAAAATGCCTCACTCAAGGTGATGCCAACGACCTGAAATCTATATATTTGAACCATTTATCACAATCAAGCCATGTACAGAAAAACGCCATAGTTTTCTCGAAACAAGATCATTGTAACCGACCTTGTCGTTTCACTTGTATGTTCTAGAAAAGTTCTAACGGTTCAACAAGCTGTTCAGTCTTTTCTAAAGGTCCTAATGATTTATTGGAAATGAGTTCTTAAGTGGTTAAAAACACTTTTGCACTTAAGAATACTTTTTAAGCACTGAGAAAACTATTCCAAACGGGCTCTAAGACCCATAGGTTTGATTTTCAAACTCAAAGATTGAACTCCGAACGTTGATGCCAAGTGTGATATTCAATGCAGAGTAGAAGTGGATATGAATCGAACCGTAGGACCTTTTTTCCTTCCACTGTGCGTATAACTCATTTGATTTTTTATTTTCAGAGGAGGCTTGGCGAAAGTGATGGAAATGAAGATCCAAGATCTACCAAAGATGGCCAAAATTTGAAAAAAGGTCATCATACATCCCGGACCCAACTTGCTAAGGGGTAATTAGGAGCTACCACCCTTGCTTAATTCAGCTGCAGTCACACAACCTAACCAATTAGTAGCCAAAAAAGTTTGCATAACTTATCATTTACATTTTCTAAGAACTGCCAGCGTCGTCTCAGGACTGTTGATTCTTATGGAGGCTTCGCCTTTAACTCAAAGCTCTGTGTAGTATCTTTGTATCCAAATTAATTTGATGAGTGTTACATAACATTTCACTTGAGTTTGTTCATTGTAAAATATATTTTGTGCCAAGTTAGAGGTCGTAATCCAGGCATTTCGGTATGCTTTTTAACAGATTGATTTGAGTTACAGCATGTTCATAGTTGTATTATGTATTTCCATCACTAAGAACTTACATTCATTCTTCAAGAACAGAAACCAAAGCTTTCTCTGACCATGCATTTCATTTTCAAGTAGAAGAAGATAATCCATTAGCAAATTGCATTGCTTCTGTGTACAAACAAGGAGATCTGAAATTTTGGGCAAAGTTTTATATTTTCAAAGCAATATCTCTACTTTAAATGCCCCAATTAGGTTAGTGACTTTGATTATGATCTTACAAAAATGATTTTAGAATAGTTAAAATTGAATTTATCTAAGTTCAACATAGTATTTAAACATCCTTGCATTTGTTCTATCAAAACTTGTCGTGTTGATGTTTTCTTCCTTCTCTCATAATCGATATTCCAATGAATAAAAGTCTCATTGATCAACTCAACATCTATATGTGTTGAGGACCAAGAGTTCTTTTGTTGGTATCTTTCCTTACAATACTTGCTAAAATTATCTCTTATATAAATAATTATATTTGTTTAGATTTTGTATCTTTGACAAATTTAAATATAGTTTTTAAAAGTAAATTTTATCGAAATTGATTAAATTATTGTCAAATAAAAGGCATTATTAGAACATTTTTTAAAATTTTATAAAAGAAAGTCATGGAAAAGAAAAGATTGTTTAAAATATTTACAAAATTTTAAATTGTTTAAATGAAATACAGGTTTCTATACATGTATATACCAACAAAGCCTATTAATGTTTATTATTAATAGAATCTAAAATTGTGTTGTGTTTTGTAAATATTTGGTTAACAACTAAGCTATTTTTTAAAATAAAAAATCATCCAATAATTTAGGGGTGAACATCGACACCCAAAAAACCAATTCGAATGATCAAAATCAATCGACTGATGTTCGTTTTTATTAAAAATACGGCCAATAGTCGGTTTAACTAAAAAGTTTTGGAAAAAAAGGACCGAAACTAACCAAAACCGACTTGTTAAAACTGATCAAAACTGACCTACTGAAAATTGTTGCCATTTTTCTTTATTATTAATCGACTAGGTCGTTTTTCAGTTCCGAGTTTTGTACAAAACCGACTCTGTCCAACCGGTGATCACTCCTACAATAATGAGTATAAAAAAAATTGTAAATTAGAGTGTAAAAACTAAAATAGAATGATATATTTTGACAAAAAGAAAAATAGTATTTTAATCTAATAATAAATAGTTATTCAAAAAAAGTAAGAAAGAAGAAAAAAATAGAAAAACGTAATCTTCTATATCTCGAAGGACTCATCGTTGGTCTTTCATTTGTTAAGCCTCTTCTTCTCGCTAAACAAAAATGCAAATTTCGGGTGTAATCAGCGACGTTCCCGTTGTAATTCCGTCTGCCGGCGGCCTCCGTTCCTCGGAACTGAGACACTGTCATGCATCTATCGACTCGAAGAGTTCCATTTCCGCTGGATTCTTTAGAGTGAGTTTTCCATTTCCTCTTTACTCTTCTGTAATTTGACTTCAAAAGTTAGTCAAATTGTAAATTTCCATGGGAGAGTTCATGTAGCTTTGCTTTGATTCTACCATACTTGTGTTTGTTTTTTCTAACTGCATTATCTTTGAGCAATTCCACACTTGATCTTGCCCAAAAGGTCGAGAAAAAGGTATATATTATCTTTGAGCAATTCAAATGTTGTAATATTCCGTGTTGTATGTTTGACTTGTTAGCTGATGAATAGACCTTGTAAAGACGTAGGATTTACCAGGATTGAGATTGATGGTTACGGTGTTCTTAGGTCAAAAGGAATTGTGTTGGTCGTTCATTTGTTGGTGGAAGATTTGAGCAATTATTTCTCTTTGATCGAGAAAGGATTTGTGAACAATCTTCAGTTGCTTGTATTTATGATTTTTGTTATGCTTCTTTTGTGACAAATTGAGAACTTAACAAATGAAACATGGGGCAAGTTGCATTAGTGTATATAAAATTTGTATGTTGTTTTAGTCATTGAGTTTCTTCTCCAAAGACGAAGACAAAAAAGAAGAAGAAGTGGTTGTCATTGAGTTTCACTCATTAATGGGTGGCTCTGCATGTATATATACTCTTGATCTTCTTTATCGTGATGATGCAGTTTTTGTGCTTGTAAAATTCCTGGGCATTCTCATCACCATTCTTAAACTCATGTAATATGTAATTTTGAATGAGTTCATAACAGTCTGAAAGTCATTTCATAGAATAATTTTTTATTAAAGAAATGTTTTGGGTATTACATCTACTTGACGATGAGGAATTAATGATTGAGAGTACCAAATTGTGCCTTTATTTCTTTCTGAGGGAGCAATAGTTGCTTGAATGGCCTGAAAAAAACTACTAGTATGTACTATGTTTTTCTTAGAATTAGAAGGAATGCTATATGGCTTTCATGCTTTATCTACCAAGGCCTCTTTTTTGGTTTATGCTCCATCCTTTTGCTGATGGCGCATTTGGGGTGCTTTTGGAGTAATTTTTTGAAGAGGAATTGATTAAGTAATATTATCTTTTATGAAATTATGATATAAAGAGAATGCTATTACGATCAATTGGGATTAAATTAATCCTTTATTTTTGGTTAATTTATTTAAAGTACAGAATTATTAAATTGGGGAACCAAGAAATGGAGAATTTATCAGTCTTGTAAATTCAATGGTTTGAGAAAATTTTAAAGAGTCTCAAATAAAGTTGGAAAGTATATCTATATCGTAATTGTCCTTTTCACACATGCTTAGGGTATGGATGAAGTTTTATGTAAATACATTCTTGTTCACTTCCATTTATGGTTAGGCCCATAGACGGTTAGTGAGAAACTGGTCATTTTGTATTTTTTATGTAAAACCTTTTCCTGACCTTCCTCGTTTTTACCAGGGATGTTCATCATTTTACATGCCAAAGGCTGGATCTAGTTTGGATAAATTTCGATTGAGGGGCTTCAGTATTAGAGCTTCAGATGATTCTCGGAATGTTTATCCAGTTGCACCTGTTCAATTTGAATCCCCAGTTGGCCAGCTATTGGCACAGATATTGCAATCTCACCCTCATTTGCTTCCTGCAACTGTGGACCAGCAACTTGATAACCTTCAAACTGAGAGAGATTCTCAGACAGAAGAGGCTCCTTCCTCATCTCAAGATCCTCTCTACAAGTAAGTGCGTATCCTCTCTTTCTTTTCTCTCATCAGTAAATCGCATTTATAGGTGATAATGTAAAGATAATTTTAAATAACTACATGTGTGATCTTCCACCTTGCCCATGCTATGGCTTGCTGGTTTGTGGGATCTTTGAAGACAGAGAAATGGTAGAACATTTAGAGATTTGTAGAGGGATTCTTCATATATATAGTCCCTCTTAGTCTTAGGTTTATGTTTCTCATCTCCGTTTTAAAAAAAAAGAGAGAATAAAAATGGGTTCTTTGATAAACAATTTTTTTTCTCTAGTCAATTCAAACGGACTCTCAGGTTTGTGCATCAATCAAATGAAATACAAATTAATCACTTGATTTCTGCTGTTGGCTTTACTTGAGAAGTCTCTAATGTAGTTAAACCCATGAAATCTTAGGAGGATAGCTGAAGTGAAAGAGAAGGAAAGGCGAAAGACGTTGGAAGAGATATTATATTGCTTGATCGTTGGAAAGTTTGTGGAGAATGACATTTCAATGATCCCCAAGATAACAGAAACCTCAGATCCCACCGGCCGAGTTGATTTTTGGCCAAACCAAGAGCAGAAACTTGAATCTGTCCATTCTCCTGAGGCATTTGAAATGATCCAAAGTCACTTGTCTCTTGTCCTTGGCGATCGAGTTGTCGGTCCCTTCAGTTCCATTGTTGAAATGAGCAAAATAAAACTCGGGAAGCTATATGCGGCTTCTATAATGTATGGATACTTTCTCAAAAGAGTTGACCAACGTTTCCAACTTGAAAGGACTATGAAAACTCTTCCTGAAGCGTTTACAAAAGACTTTGATGAACCGATACCGGCAAATCAACTCTGGGATCCTGATTCCTTGATAAGGATTGCACCTGATGATGAAGGGTTCGGCGACAGCCGGGGACTTATCGATGCTGATGACGGCAAATCATATAGATTGAGATCCTATGTGATGTATTTGGATTCTGAGACACTTCAAAGATATGCAACATTGAGATCCAAAGAAGCTATTTCTTTGATCGAAAAGCAGACTCAAGCATTGTTTGGTAAACCAGACATTAGGATAGCGGCTGATGGTTCAATCGACACATTGAACGATGAAGTGATCTCTCTTACATTCTCTGGGTTGACAATGCTAGTACTGGAAGCTGTTGCCTTTGGATCATTCCTCTGGGACGCCGAAAGCTACGTCGAATCAAAATACAACTTCATCCAAACCTGAAATCAAGTTCTGTATTTATTCCATGGATGTTTATGTAAGTGTTTAAACTGATGCATTTTTTGAAAGATAGGTTGCTGAATATGAAGGTAAAAGCTTATGCTCTAGTCGAGTCAGAAAGTTGTCGGGTTTATTCAGCAATGGAGGGAGGAAAAGAGGACTTTATAGGTATATTTTCCTTTTGTCAAGGATGTATAGTGTACTAATGAATAGGACAAAAGACTAAACTTCTGTAAATCAAATTAGGAACTGAATTAATAAAATTTTCTCTCCCTTTGTCAAATCTGAGATGCCTCTTCAAAAATGTTGCCATCATATGTAATGATAGCATTCATAAGAGTGTGAGTGTGTTTAGATTAACTTTTTACAGGGTTTAAATAAGTGCTTATATGTGTAAAAAAAGACTTCGTAATTTGGTCTTTTTAAGTTTCATCAGATTTCCTCTCTCTTGGGATGTTTAATTGTTTGAAAAATCTGAGGTTGAAAATTTTGGATGAACTTTAGAGTTTTGCATTTTATTAAATTTTATTATTATTAAAGGATATCATATAAGCCAAAATAAGTCTTCTACTTTAAGAGAAACATTGCATGTCAATTATCAATGAACTAAACTTATTCGTACTAAAGACTTAAGTTAACATTAAATATGTATATAATGACCAAAATGAGCTTGACTCGATGGTATTGGTGTGCACTCTATCTTTCGTGGTTCAGTTTACGTTAATAATAATAATAATAAGATTCAATTTCAATGGTTCTAGATACTTTCAATCCAACAACTTTTTTTCATTTTTCAGTGTAGTCCAATTCTATTTGGGTATTTAAATCCAACATTAAAAAAACTGAGCTAAATAAACAAAAAAATTTAGATTCTATCAATGATACACAGTGATAGACTTCTATCGATATTTATCAATGCACTGATAAATACAAATAACACCATTAGAAATCTATCAATATCTATTATTGATAAAATCTGTAATTTTGTTATATTTTTTAAATGTTTTGGTACATTATATTATATACTATTGACAAAATTAATTAAACTTAATTAAACGTAAATGTTTTGATGATAAATCTTTTGAACAAATTATCTTAAAATATATGTGATGTTCTTCTTTCACTAAATTAGTAAAATGAAGACTATATGAAGAAAAAAAAAGGCTAAGTAGGTCCATTCATATCATATTCCTTATTAATAAAAACATTTCTCCTTTTCTTTTTCCTTTCTTTAGTTTAATTAACTAAATGAAAAGATTTCACATCTCACTGTCAAGCAAATTTCATATTATTTAATGAACTATAGTTAAATTAAATAAGTGATTTATTATTTACCTCAAAACCCAAAAGTTGTATGATTGATCAAATTTCTTTTTTTTTTTTTTTTTTTTTTTTATTCTTTTCTTTTTAAATGTATAAAGTATAGATTTAAAAAAAAAAAAAACAATAATTCCATGCTAAAAGCTTTGATAAACAAATTTGTAACTAGAATTTAAAATATGTACTTTGTCAATTCTAAACTTTAAATATTGAATCTAATTAATTATATATATGTGTGTAATGTTATGTATGTATCATAAATTAAGAGCTATTAGACACTATACTAAAAGTTTGACAATTTATTATATGTTACCGAAAGTTAAAGGATGCATTAAATAACAATTAAAATCTCAAAAATTAATGTTGAGTTTGTTTGTTACAACAAATAGAGTGGGCGGATTTAAATATCCAATTTAAAAAAAAAAGATACATTTATG
Organism: Cucumis hystrix; assembly: GCA_025688845.1. Taxonomy (NCBI): domain Eukaryota; kingdom Viridiplantae; phylum Streptophyta; class Magnoliopsida; order Cucurbitales; family Cucurbitaceae; genus Cucumis; species Cucumis hystrix. The sequence goes on along the minus strand of CM046886.1, from coordinate 1,163,120 downwards.
TTTTTGGTATTTTCTTTTCTTTTCTTTTCTTTTTTTCGCTAAAAATTTAAAGAAAAATTTTATAGCAAAATTTTAGATTCGATCGATGTTGTAAACAACGGTAGAAGTCTATCAATATCTATTAGTATCTATCGTTAATAGACTATGACATTTTACTGTATTTTATAAATATTTTCGTGTTCATTTTAAAGATGTCCGTTTTTTGTCAAGACTAGACTTAAGTTTTAGTCTAAGATATATATTTAAACTAATTGAGTTATGTTTAAATTGATACGATGGGAGACATTAAATATAATTTTGGTAGTTTAAAATTCATTAGGAAAATATTGATTTGTGTGGATAAACTTTTAGAAATTGTATCAATTTAAATCGTGAACTTTTGTAAACGGATCAATTTTACATTTTTTATGTTTTGTTTGGAAAAAATCATGTGAGAAACTTATAATTTTTTAAATTCTTAGTCATAATTTTTTTTGAAAATCGTTTATGCATTTACTCTAATCGTCATTAACTGTTTAAATTGATTAAGTTATAAAAATTTAGATGTTTAATTAACTCAAACGATAAGTTTCACATCACAAAATATAAAGCAAAATAGATATAAATCGATAAAATTAACAATTTCAAGATATCATCCATCCACTGAAAAGTTGTAACTCAACCTTAAATTTAAAGGCATAATTCTAATAAGTAGAAATTTTAGTGACAATAATCACATATATAACAACATTTAAAAAAAAAATTATTCATAGCATATAGATTTCTATCACTCGTACACTTTTATGATTTATCACTAATAGACCAATATTTACAACATGATCTATAACGATAAACTAATATTGTTGATAGACTCTTATCGTTTTTGTTATACTTGTAATTTTTTTAAAAAAATATTATTATATATGCTAATATTTTGAATCTAATTATTATATTTTTGCAATGATTAACCATCGGTTTTATTTGGTTAGGGTGGGGAAGAAGGGGTATTTTGGACACTAAGAAAAAAAAACGACTTTGGAAAATAAACAAAGTGGAATGAAGACAGCTTGGAACGTAATGGCCAAAGCCGTTAGTCTCGGACACGGTTTCTTTTGTAATCGACTTTACAACTTCCCCACCGATTTCAGACCGTTGGAAATGAAAAGTTCCGTTTTGACCATATTGCCCTTCCATCCTTCCCTTTATTACAAAACTCCACCACTCTTCAATAGCCTTTTCTTTTCTTTCTTTCTAGAAAAACCAAACCAAATTTATTAATAAATGCATTTTCATATGTTAAATTGATAAGGTGAATTCAACATCGATATTTTATAGATTTTTCTCTCAACATTTTGGTGAAGTTCAGATATTGATATTTTAAACATTGATTCTCGTTACCTAATTTTCATTTTTCAAAGATCTTTCAGCACATTTTTTTTATCATTATTTTGTTTTTCTTACAATTATACTACTTTTGAAATATCTATGAAAAAAATAACATATAAAACCAAATTAATTTATATATATATAAAAGCACAATTTGATATGTATTTAGTAAAGTTTTAGAATCATATGAAGTGTTTCTTTGAAGAAAAAAAATTAACAAAAAGTACCATAAAAGTTTTATTAATTTAAAATCTACTCTGAAAATATTCGAGATTCTGTTATGGTTTAAAAAATCAAGCAAAATTTCAAAAACAAAAAAAAAACTTTCAAAAGGTTAAATTTGACTAAGAATTCAACTATTGTTTTATACAAATCATTGTAAGACATGGAGAAGAAATAAACTTATTTTTCTAAAGAAACCAAGGGTTCGAGTAATTGATTTAGTAACTTGATAGGGTTATTTTTGTAATTTTCACAAACTTAAAGTAAGGGACCCAATTGGCCAATTGTAATAATATATGTATTTGCTATTGGTGCAACCAACCCTTATACTTTTTACTAATTGGTTAGACCTAAGAAAACCTACTACTCCACAATTTATTGAATTTCATTAAACAATTTGTCAATCCATTTTTTTCACAACTAAACCAATAAATACATGACAAATTGAAGACCATTCGAATATCATTTCTTTAAAAAACAATGAATAATTATTGTTTTATGAATACAAATATATACCATAAAATCAAAACTAAAGCTATATGGATATAACCCTTTCCTAAAGGTCTTTAATTATATATGATTGATTACAAGCGACTTACAAAGTTACGTAATGTAATCTTTTACTTAGGACAATATACATGGTCATCTCTAACGTGATATATACGTTTAACAAAATGGGATAGTGAGTTACGACGTAAGCAAAATATTAAATATATCATAACTTTATTAGAGAAAGTCATCAATTAATAACATCATCCACAAAGAGTCAAACGTACAAAATCTCCGTAATAAGCGAGATATGGAAGAATGTAAGAATATACATGCATTTTATATACGTTAAATTATAAGTTTTGTTCTTAAACCTTTAGTTCTTATCAAATAGGTCATTGAAATTAAAGTTCAAAAGTTTCAATTAGGTCGATAAATTTTCATTGTCTTGTGTTAATTAACAACATGTCATCCAAAAACTTTCAAAAAGTGTCCGATTATGAATTTAAATCTAATAGTCAAAGTCGTTCTTGAACTTTTAATATTTTTGCTTTAAATATAATAAACTAAATCGTTACAATTCATAGTTTTCAAGAACCAAATCATTACGTTAAAAGTGATTTTCAACTAAAAAAATAAATAATTAAATTAATTTAACTAATACAAGATGAAAACAGTATCAATCCAACTTAGGTAATTTGTTATTTTTTTTTCTCTTGGATCTGTTTATTACTCTAATTATTGTTATTATCACTATTTACCAAAGTTCAACTTGTATATGTTGCAATCATATCTCACACATACAAACACATATATGGAAATAAGAGTTTTGTATTTTAGTTGTATGACTTATTCAGAAAGCCAACAAAAATTATGACCTAATTTCTAGAAGTCAAAACTACAAGTAAATGCCTAAATTAAGCAGTAAAAAATCACATACACTTCAAAACTTTTAATATATATATTGGATGGAACAAAACACCTGGCTTCAATAAGCATTCACACCTTCCACATTATCTCACCCAACAGTTTCCCAGAAAACACTTCATTACCTTTTCTAAAATCAATTTCTTGGCATTTTCCCTTTTTTGAATATCAATATACAAATCTGATTTTGTCATTATTTCATCCAAAAACATATTTAATCTCTTAACTTGACCTTTCTTCTTTTGTAAGATAATAATAATAATGATGATGATGAAATAAAACCACCCAATATTATGAAATTTCTTAGTCATATTTGATGTCCCCATCAATTTTCAATTTAATATATAGAGAATTACTTTCACATAAAAGTGTGATTTTTTTAAAAATAATAAAAATGGATTATTGTATGTTATTATATGCAATATTAAAAACTCGTTTAATGGATAAAATACGATTTGTCAAATACAAAAGTTGATGGTATTTAGTGTACATATTATTGAAACAAGAACCTACTTAAACTTACTCCATACTACAAATTTGTAATTTTATAGATGTAATATAATAACATTAGAAAATAAATTGATTTTTATAAACGTATGGTATAGATATTGGATAAAGTAATCTATTAGATTTTTATATAACCTATATCACAAATAACGAGTAATGAAATATATATTAGATTATTTTACTTTTGGTATTATAGAGAACAATCATTATATACAATTTATTGATTAATGTGTAATAATGTTTTAGAAAAATAAAAACAAAGAATGATGTTAGTATACTAAAGTGGGATTGTGTGTATAAATTAATTATCAATATAAATATTCTTAGTTGTCAAAGCCCTTTTCTTTACTTTCAAATTAAGAAATTTAATCTTTCATCCTAAGCCATTTGCAATTTTGCATGGATGACCACAAAAATAAAACTAAAACAAACAACATTCCTTAAATTACTTTTAATTTATAGAATGAAAAAAAATATCATTTTAGTCCTAAACCTTTTACTCTCCAGTCTCACTCATATTCACCTCTTAAATTCTAATTAGTTAATCTAAGAACATTATTTTAAAAAATGAAAATGAAAATTTAATTAAAACAAAAGTCGAGGTTAGAAGGAAAATAATAATAAAAAAAAACAACCTAATAAACAAAATATTTAGAGATGTTTACAAAAATAGCAAAAAAAAAATGATAATAGAGTCAATGTCACTATATTTTCTAAATTGCAAAAGTATCAAATTTAAAAGCAGATTAGAAATGTAATCGGGTTGGGAGACATTCTCAATCCAACCAATATTTTCGGGTTATATGGATTGGTAACCCAAATAACCCAAATTTAGTTTCCAACCCAACGCCCAACCCGCAAAGTATGGGTTGGGTTGGGTTGTAGGGTTGTTTTTTTTTTCGTTTAGGGAAACGGAGGTGGACGACTCGATTGTGAGGGAGAAAAACGAAGAGGGAGAGAGGAGACCAAAGAGGGAGAAGATCAACCGTCGGAAACGGAGGTGGATGACACGATTGTGAGGGAGAAATACCTAGTTTTAGATTTTATTTTATTAATTTGGGTTGGGTTGGGTTGAATCTAATTTTTCAACCCTCCAACCCGAGACCCAACCTAATCTGAAAAGATCTAACCAACCCTTATAATATGGGTTGGGTAGTCTGTGTTATTCGAATTCAAACCATATTCTTACACCCCAAAGCACATAATCATTTAATAGCTCTCAGTCGATAGCTCTCTAATAACCGTTTCATAGTCATCTAATATCACTAACTACTTGTTAAGTTGTCATATTCATAATATGCCAAAAAAAATATATATATGTCGAGCTGTTTTTTTCTAAATATTTTTGTCGTATGATGCAATTTCTCAAATATTTCCCCAACAAAATTCAAAATTAAAATGTTACATATTAAGATTAATGCTAAAAGATATAAATTTTAAATGAGGAAATAGGAAGAAGGTATTTTAATTTTCTTTCCCTAAATTATAATTTTATAGTTTGAATTAAGGATTAGGATAAAGAGAAACTGCCAACCTCAGCAAATCCATCTCACGAAAGTAGTGGCTCTCCCGAAATATCGCCAATAACGAAGGGCAATCCCGTCGTTTCATCTTTCAAAAAAGGGTAAAAAACTAACCCATCGGAAAACTCCTTTAGCCAATTTCAACCCTTCTTCTCTTTTCTTCTCTCTCTCTAATTAACATAATTTAAGCATTCAATTTCAATCCTCTCCTTTCCATCTTCCTCTAATTCTTCTCAAGATTTTGTATATATAGATATATATATACAGAATCAGAGACGAAATATATATATATACACACGAATATTATACGAATATGGATGTTTGGCTCTGTAGCAATGGAGGAAGTTTTTCGAATCTGTTTCTTCTTCTGACGTTGATGATCTTCTGTTTTTGTAATTTTGTTGCAAATGCTTCTTTCAATGTCTCTACAATCCGTTTCGATGAAGGATATTCGCCTCTGTTTGGCGACGGTAACCTTGTTCGTTCTCCCGATGGAAAATCCGTTCGTCTTCTCCTTGATCGCTTCACCGGTATTTCTTTTCGAAATCGCTCTGTTTATGAGAGAATACGTTTTTTAATCTCCGTCGTTTTAATTTTTATTTGAATGATTTTTTTAGGCTCCGGATTCATTTCCTCGAAGATGTATAATCATGGATTCTTCAGCGCTAGAATCAAATTGCCGTCCGATTACACCGCCGGCATCGTTGTTGCTTTCTATGTAAGTATTGGAAACGATTAGATGAAGCTTTTTTTTAAAATTAATTTCGCCCTAATTTTTTTGGTTAAGCGCCGTAAAATGTTGAAAATCAAATTTCAATAGGAAAATTATCAGTCAAACAGGAGTCGTCGTAACTCGTAACTGCTGAATTAATTAATTAATTAATTTATCTAATCAAATAAAGAAAAATGAAACTGTATTATTGATTCAATATCAGATTCAAAAGAAACGAAACAATAACACTGTTAAATAAATTGAATGAGTATATATATGCATATATCTATAACTCTTTCTTGCAAATTTCATCCTAATTCGTCATCCTCCATGATTGCGGTGGTTGAATTTTGGTTTCATGTTCCGCCATAACAGACTTCAAACGGTGACGTATTTGAGAAGAGTCACGACGAATTGGACTTCGAGTTTTTAGGGAACATTGAAGGGAAGCCATGGAGGTTTCAGACCAATCTATACGGAAATGGAAGCACGAACCGAGGGCGGGAGGAGCGATACCGGCTTTGGTTCGACCCAACCAAGGAGTTTCACCGATACAGCATTCTTTGGACCGCCAATAATATTATGTAAGTATTCTCTTCTAAAACTTTCTGAATACTTAATTACCTTTTTTTTCACTCTCTTTCTTCTTAATATTTATAATTAGTACTTCTAAAATTAGGTTACTAGACGTTGTAAATGACATATAAAATTTGTTTATGCAAATTGTTTAGCGGTATGTTTAATGTTAAAGAAGAAAAGTTGATTATGTAAATTATTTAGCTTTATCTAAAGGATGGTAAGAAGATCACAATTTTTATGATTTATTTTAATAGAGAAGATTTTTTTCTAAAACCATTTCTAAAGTCAAACTTAACATAAAAACCAGTTTTGAACTATTAAGGAAACTTTGGTACATAGTTGATTTAAGAATTGTTCATAACTAATATCTAGAGGCAACTTCTAAAGTTGAACAAATCTCATAATTGATGTGCATTGAAATTAAGGTTGGGGCGGCACGGAAGTATTTCCCATCCCTGACCGTGTGTCATTCCCCGTTTGGGAGTTGGGGTGAGAGAGAATCCTTGTTTGGGGATTGGGTCCGGGAGGAATAAAATTTATTGTTTCTTTTCTTAATTATTTTCTATTTGAAACAATTTTATTTTTAAATTAGTAATAACAAATATTTTAACAATTTTTGCCATCCCTAATTAAACTTCTTTACAAATTCTACGTTTTTCTTTTTAATAGTCCATAATTGGTTTTTATATTCTTATGAGTGGGACCCTTGATTTCTTGGGAAAGAATTTGTTTGAAACTTAAATTTGATTCTATAATTTTAAAAACTAAAATTTTCTAGTTTGATTATATATAAAGTTGGTATAATTTGACTAATAATATTATGTAGTAGTAATGGGAGAGAAAATGGGAATTGGAAAAGTTGGATTACGTGTGGGATTTGATGGAAGGCGATGGATGGGTTAGTTTGGTGTGGTTCCACAATGAATCGAGTGGCCATTAATGAGTATAGATACGATATTTTTTCTTGTCATTTCCAATTTTTCCTTTTGTTTAGGAATTTCATTTTTCAGTTTTCCTCTTGGGAATTGTGATTATAGGAATGGCAAATAACTGACTCTAATGATTTGTTTTATTTGGTTCTACATATTTTCCTTTTTCTTTTTTCTTTTGGTGAAATCTTGCCTAAATTGTAAATAAAAATCCTAAAATTAAGCTGACTTTCTTTTTTAAAAACAAAAAATTAATGGTAAAATTGTAAATGTGTTTTCTTATGATATAGTTTATTTAGAAATATTTTAATAAACTTTAAGAATTGTTTATCTAAGATACCACAAGGAAAATAGATTAAATTCTATCTTGTTCCTAATTATAAAAACCAATTTTCTAAAGCATAGAGTAAAAGTTCAGCAAAAGACATTTTAGGTGACTATTTATTAAAGTCAATTTAACTAATTGTTTCTTAAATAACTAAAATATGTATATTATTCTTATGCTTTTTGTGCCCTACTGTCCTTTTTCTTTTTATATAGGCGAAGGAATAGTCTTTAAGAATAAAAAATAGTCAAATTTTCTTTTAGAATCAGGTGTATTTTAAGTGTCCAATTGTAAACTACTCGTGGTAAAAATTTCTTTTTAATAATTTAGAAGAAAATTAATGTGCTTTCTATTCCAAATGATTGAAATGAAAAGGAAAAAGTGAAAAATAAACACAAAGTCAGAGTTAGGCTTTTTTCCGAACTTCCAAAAACTACTTTTTGTTGTTTTTAGTGAAAGGGCCTAAAGAAAACTTGTGAACAAAGCTACGATCTTGGATCACATGGCAAAGTAAACACTAACCCCATTCACAAAACACATAAACATAACATCCATGTGATTCCATTGGCTTTTCTTACTCTTCAAGACTTGGATAAGAATTTTTGTTTAGGCTCCACCTTTCTTTTATTTGATATTTTAATTGACTCTTAATTTCTATTTCATTAATTATCATCCTTAATATTCTCCCCTTCTTTTTTCCCTTTCTAATAGCACGGGTCCTTTCCTTTCATTGGATGTTAGGTTGGTTGTTTTGAATTAATTCTCAATCCATTTCACAGCTAATAATTTCTTGTTTGTCTCTAAAATTTGGTTAAAACTTCAAAAATATTTGTATTCCTTGCTTTTGCCAACGAAATACTAGTAATTCTTATTTCGAAAAGAATAAACTTTTCTAACTTAAAACTAATAAGTTACTATTTAATTATCGTTGGCCTATATTTTTGTTGAAAATTTGTTTTGAATTGTTTTGGTTAAAAGGAAGTTTATTCAATTTTAATTCTATAATTTAAATTTAGTCTTTGATTTTTTTCTTTACAAGAGAGATTTTATTATCTATTAGGTTTTTTCTCACATTTAAATATTCTAAAAATTAAAACTATCCAATTTTTGTGATTTTTTAGATTTTACATAGATGAAGTTCCCATTAGAGAAGTGGTGAGAAATGAAGCAATGGGTGGAGATTTCCCTTCAAAGCCAATGTCTTTATATGCCACAATTTGGGACGCTAGCAATTGGGCAACTTCCGGTGGCAAATACAAAGTCAACTACAAATATGCACCTTTTGTTTCTGAATTCAAGGACCTTGTTTTGGAAGGCTGCCCTTCCGATCCCATCCAGGAGGTTCTTGAACCCTCCGACTGCTCCGCCACCATCGCCCGCCTCAATGCCCAAGACTTTGCCACCATAATCCCCGAGCGTCGTGCTGCCATGCGCAACTTTCGCCAACATTATATGTACTATTCATACTGTTACGATACACTCCGATACTCTATCCCACCTCCTGAATGTGTCATTATTCCAACCGAGAAACAGCGGTTCAAGGACTCTGGACGGTTGAAGTTCGGTGGCAGCCACCGCCGTCGCTCGAGGCGGCGCAACAGAAACCCTAATGTTTCATTGAATAACCAATCTAGTATGTAATAAATGTGTGTGTGTGTGTGTTTTCACAGATTATAGAGATCAAGGAAAAAGGTATTCTTTATTTTGTTTGTGAACTTTGTGTATCTATGTTGTGTTCAATAATTCAATAATATATAAATCTATTCGTTTTAAGTATTTTAATAATATTTTCAGCTTTTTATTGGTTTTAACTCCAAAAGTATTCGTTTTAAGTATATTATCATTTGTATGCATCTCACTCTCGTTACAGTTAAAGGAAGAACTTCCCATGTAAAAAAATTATGATTGGAACACTTCCATTGGTTGCTCAAACATTGTACTACTTAACATTTTGCTTTTATTCAGAACAATCATTTTTATGCATTTTACTTTCATACATGCAAATAAAAATCATTAGATAAAGAAATAAAAAAATTGTCACACGGTAAATTATGAGTAGACACTTTCGTAGGATCTATAATTATAATATTTTTCTTTTATTTAAGCATCAAAATATCGCTTGTTTCAACTTCAACCAGCCAGTTTCTATTTGATTATGTCAATAATTGTATTCTTAAGATGATTTTATATTAAGGTATTCAAAAGAGAAAGTCATATATATATATATATATATATATTTATGTGTTTCTTTGCTTGGCCTATCAACAAAACCATATGGACTTATTGGATAAGGGGATGTAAAATGATTAGGACAGTTGTGCCATATGTTCCTATGATTGATGACCCAAGCCACGTGGACAAGTTTGATTTTGACATTTCCTTCATAAGTTACTGTTTTTTGGTATGTTTTTTACTTCAATTTGGATAAATGTTTATTATTCTTTCTAAACAAGATTATTTAAGAGCATGTTTGGTATTAGTATTGTTTTAATTAAGTGTTATTTTGGTTTTCGTTCCTTCCATCTAACTATCACATTGTTGGAGTTTTACTCCTTAAAAGTGATAAATTGAAGTTTTTAAACCTTTAAATGTTCTTGATTCTCAAATGAAAGGCAAAAATCATTTGATTATTGTACAATTGAATTTATTTGAAGTAGTAAACCTACTCAATAATTTTCGCTTAAATTTGACTCAAGTTCTTATATTTTTTTACAACGCTTTTCTCATCCATGTGAATGTTTTGAAAAGCTTCACAAGTTGTCCATTATTTAGTTATCATAGATTATTAATCGTTTTCTTAAAAAATTCTTATTATAATCCATATTTGAGAGGGTCTTGGTTTTCTATTTTGTTTAAAATATATTTTTTAATTAGAATTTTAAAAACAAAAGGAAAAAAAAACACCCAAGCATTTGATTAACATATTAGCTTATACAAAGATATGGCCCATCAAGTAGTATGTGATTGTGGTTCAAATAAATTGTTTTTTTTTTTAAATCTCAATAACTTTTGTGATTTGACTTTGCGTTTGTGTTATTTATAATTCAATGAATTGGTTAGAATAGTATTTTGAAAATAGATATTAAAAATGAATTTGGTTAGATTTTATATACTTTCATTTTCAAAGAGGCAGCTTCAGCAATCTATTGCTTATTAATTTAATTAACAATGGTTATGTGTCTTTTTGTTAAATATATTATGATTTTTTTCAGTTTATTTGTCAACCTAAAAGAAAAATTGGTCGATGACTCTGTCATGATTTGATCATCTAAAATTAGAATTCATTTCTATTTAACAGTGAGACATGAATGTTAATTTTTTTTTCTTATAATTAACTAAGCTTTATTGTTGTTATTGTGCGTAAAAAATCACCCATTGTGATTGTGTTTGTTCTCCTTCGTATTGAGTTTAAAGATGAATCAAATAGTGTAAGCTATTTTTTTTTTTCAATTTTTAGTTGAACGTGAGATTCAAACATTTAACATCTTTACCTATCTGAGTATAAGTGGCATTCATTAGCTGAAAACTTCAACACCTACCTAACTTTGACACAAGAGTTAAAATTGCTCCCAAAAAAATAGTTATGAAATTCCTATATATTTCCACCATCAACCTTACCATGTTGGAAAATGCATACTTCCATGCCCTAATCATCAAATATTACATAAAGAATAAGTATTACTTTCCAACTAACTTCCCGTCACTATATTAATTTAGATTCTAACCCGAAAAAGCCTAAGTCATTTTGCTGAAACAGAAAGGCAACAAAAGGAACAATTTTCTACCACACAATCCAGGAATGAGAATTTGAGTAAAATTATTGTTCTATATCAGAAGGTATCAAGTGAAAGAGAAGACTTGGTACAAATTAAGCGAAGTATATAAACACGAAAATGGTAAGGAAACATATACACTTTAGAAATAGTGCGAATAATCACTATGAGTGTCCTTTTTCTAAAAGATATGAAAAATCTGTACATTACGAGAGAGGTCAAGTATTTGAGGCAGTTTCGATGTCTATTGAAATGCACATGCTTGGGGTAGGAGATAGGCCTGTAAATTGGAAAATATCCCTTGAGATGTCGATGAGTGAAAGAATCGGTTTCCTTTTACAGTTCATGCACGAATTGAATGATCAACGGCGTCCTGTGAGTTGCGAAACTGTCAAATCATGTCCTGACCTGCATTTGGTAAAAGATGGATTGACATATTGTACAAAAATCCATATAGAGGTTAGTCCCTCTAAATTTTCAACATGCTCCAGGAGACTTCTCACCGCCAACCTTTACGATAGTAACCGGTGGCTACTCTAGTGAGCTAGACACAAATTGGCTTTCAAATTATCGTTTTCATAGTTACATATATAGTATTAGTTTCCACATGGACATCATCATACCATAAACATTTGATGATGCTGACAATTTTTCTATTGGTTTCCAGGATTTCCAGCAAATATTAGTACATTCAATTGTTTTTTTGAGATAAGAATTTGAGGTACCTGATTATGAAATGAATTGAACGTGAAAATGATTCCAAATGACTAGATCCAAGGTTGTGATAACGAGACATCCGCAATTGATGCTTCTAGTTCTTGTTTGCCGTCAATAGCAGCTTTGAGAACATTGTATTGCTTGGCCACAGAATCATACAGTGCCTTCGAGTATGCCTCCCTAACCTGCCAAAGAAAGCAGCCTGTTTGGTGAGAAACAAACCAGATATAACCTTAATATCGTTCTTTCGACCTCTTAAAAAAAACACAATAAATGGAACTTGAACATTTGCTTTATAGCTCATCATATTCTCGATCGGCAGACATTTGTACAATGTATTATTTGATATAAACTTGCTGACAAATTATTTATAGTCCAATTGAAAGTAGTTAGTATTAACCTAAGGTATAAACAATAATTTGAATACTTGAAGCAACGAGTATAGTATTTACTAACTTGACAATCAGATTTAAGCATGGTTCAGTCTTAAAAGTTGTCGTACTTCCCTTTCGAATTTTGAACAATGGGGCTAGTTTCTTGTGATCATAACCTTTCTTAAATATTTGGAGTCAAAATCACTTAAAACCTCAAATAGTGTGACGACCCATGTTAAGCCACCCCAATTTTCATCCAACACACTAAAGAATTTTAACTCTAGAGAATAACGCTCATGAAATGTCAAAGGTAATATTGCAACTTTTTAAAGAATAATGGTAGTTTTTAAACAAAATGAAAAACCCAGAGGTATCTTTTATAATTTGCTGAAAACAGCTAACACCTTGATGCATGCTTGAAGCTTAGAAATAAAATTATTAATTTCCAATCTCTCTTTTTTAAATTTAAGAGTATTAGTCACTTTGTAGGGATCGTAATAGTATATCTAGCACAATTTTACTACCTCACACTCTTCAAAATTTTAAAGATCAGACAGACCTCATCAGGATTTTCACAGGAAGCAGCAATTTCATCGAAGCTGATTTCAGGGCCCACCGACAAACCTGTCCCATTAAAGGAAATGACTCTTTTTTCTCCAATTTCGATTTCTACCTGAAAGAGGGCAAAAGGGTTTATATATGAAAAAATAACCATATTAAAAAATAATAAAAGGGATAAATATACCTGTGAAGGAGGCGGCATGATGTCATAACATAATAAAGCAAGGGGATACAAATGACCAGGAACACCGGAGTGTTGAAGGAGCCTTCTCATGTTGTCCACTGAAGAAGCATCAAAGGGTGCCTGATCCTCTCATATCAGTACGAACTACTTTGATCGTATAAAAATTTTGAATGTAACAATTTCAAAGACATAAAATGAACTAAAAGAGACTTGAACATAAAAGTAAGAAATGATGACTTAAGTGTTAAAAATGGAGTAGAGAAAAGACTTTTGTTGATTCTTTTCAGTTTTTAAGAAAATCTGTTTTAAAGAAGTAGATGTCAGGGCATACAAAAGATTTCTCTAATTTACAAGGAAATTTAAACAGTGCACTCGTATGGGCATTCAATTAATCGAATTTTCAGACCTGATGTACTTCGATTCCAATTTTATAAGTTGTTTAGAACTTTTATTGCTGAAATATTTCTTTTGTACCAAATCATCATAATCGATCATTACAAACTGTACAGTTCACCAGAGCAGCTTCAGCCATGGGCACACTCACACCTGATTCAGCTACTGTTCAGTATTCCCTTCCTATTTTTATTTTTAGGGTATATGCATGAAACTAGAAAACCACTACATTAGACTAATCACTGACATAAAAATCAAAACTCTAGAATGAAAATGTCAAAGTCCTCTACTCAACGAGAAACCAGATATGCACACACCTGCATATTTGTCTTCATTCAAGGTAAAGAAAACTTACTGGGTACCATTCTCCAGTGGATGGAAAAGGTCGATCCCTGCCGCCGCTGGGCGCAATCCATATTAGTTGTGACCCACCCCTGCATAAAATTTATCGCTGATGAAAACATAAAAATGGACAATAGGAGAGACCATTTTGAGGCTTAGAAGACTAAATTTAAGATATTTGGAATCCACAACAGTGTGACAGGTAAAACACAGCATAGAAAACCAGCATTTTTTCCCCTCAGCTGCTACCAATGGTATAGGTACCTTAAAAGTAAAGCCATCTCTTTTAGACTACGTGTGTTTGCTTTCCTTTTCGTTTCTGCAAGTTCAGGAATATCGAGCATGTGCTTTTTTGAATAAACACAAATTAGATTCCTGCATAATCATTTGCAAATTGAGTCAATTTTGTTAATTAAGTAGAAATAAAATCCATAAATTGTAAGGAAAATTATAGTGGAACCTTCCAATGCTGAAGGGCTTGCAAAGAGGGTCTGCAATAACTCTATCCCCTGCCACATAGATCTGCAAGACAGAAAAAAACACTTGTTGGTGCTAGTACTTATAAATTCCCTCAAAATTTTAGCTGTACACTACAACGTATAGTGAAAAGAAATAGGCCTACCATGTTTTCGGCAATATATGGATTTGTCTTTTCAAGCAACAATGAAATAATAGCTGGATCTGCTTCAGTTTGATGATTTGATATCAAGACAACATTGTGACCCTGAAATGAATGTCATGAACAATCAAAGCCCTACAATATAACAACAAAGTGGAAGAAATAAAGTTTTAAAAGTCACAAAAGAGAAACGAGAAAACAAGACAGACAAAACAACAGACAACAGATCTTAACGTAGTCCTTCCAAGTTCCTATTAAAATATTGTAAGACCAACCATGAGGAAGAAGTGCGTAGAAGGGTACTAAGAAAAAGCATGCCAACCTATTTTAAAGTGGTTAGAATTTTGTTATTCGAATATGGCAATGAAAGAATAAAAATTTGAACATGTGAGTGAATCTACTGAGGGAGATTTATGAAGATCATTAAAAAAACTTAAGCAATGATCAGCAAAATTAACTCAAAATCATCACATAATAGAGAAATGCTGAAACTTGTAGATAGATACCTGATGGAGCTTCTCTTCTATATCCTTGAAAAGAGAAAGGTTACCAACGAATGAATTTCTGCAGAAATTTTCTATAAAACTTCAGGACTGAGTTAAACATATGAGAAAGAAACTAGCACCGTTAAGTTAACAAGTAACATAAATTCATCATAGATTGATGAAAACTAGCAACCTATGATGCCATCTATAGAAAGTTTTTCCCCCTAAACAATGAACTTGAAAAATACAACAAAAATCATCTGCCATGCAAACTTCTTAATAGTCAATAGTAATTTAATCACAAGTTTATTTCATAAAGAACCATTTCCTAACGTAATGAAACCAAAAAAAAAAATGGGCCGTGTGATTTCTTGTAAATATTGTAATTTGTAAGCAGGACCAGAAAACCACAACAGGCGTGACAGAGATTGTAAGACCAAATTTCCAACTTACTCAAAATCAATCAGTGGACGGACATAGTTCTGACCAAACGTGTAGTAATCAAAAGGCTCTCGAATTGCTTTGTGGTGTGGTGAGAACATAAAAGGATCCTGAAATGTTACTGCTATGTCTCAGACAATAGGTCGTTCAGTTGTCTTTCTTAAAAGTTTTCACACAGTTGTAGTTGAAATAAAATTATATACTACCTCCACATCCAGCAATATGCGATCTAATGCAACGGTCATGTTAGACAATACAATTTCATCTGCCTTTGGATTACCACTCTCAAAAACCTGAAAACAAGGGATATGGATTTAATACTGTTAGAAATAGTGGGGTTGGGCCTTGATGAAAGCCTATGAATAGTTAAGATTTACTTTTCCCTATTTTTTTTCTTTTAATTAGGCTCGTGCTGCCTATATATTTTCCCCTTTTTGTATCTTTATGATTATCAAAAAATAAAAAGAAGCATATATATCAAGATTTTTCTCCCTGTACTGGGGTTTTCACATAGATCTTGTGTTCTTTCTTCGTCTCTATTTTTCAATAAATTTTGATCAAAAGATAGTAAACTTAGAACTTAGAAAGGAAGACAATATTCTGTTAAAGAACTACTGTATTGGGATAGCTAAAGCCCTTGGTCAGGGAATCCAAGGACAGAGACAAGGCCGCTTGAGTATCTACATGATGACTCTATAAGTAAATAGTAATTCGAGTTTTCCAATTAAGGTGCATGATGTTGCCATAAGTTGAGAACATAGACAGAACAGGGTCATCCCTTCACTTTATGATCCGACATCTAAATTTCATTTTCTAAGCTACTGTCACTGCATAAAACAATTACATCACTCTTTGCATCCTTTTTATGAGAACAATTCTACAGATTGTAGACCAAGAAAAATTGTCTTACAGCATTCTTATAATTCTGATACAATTCTTCCATTCCTGCAGCAACATTTGAAGGCAGCTTTCCAGCTTCTGTTTCCCTCCTGATGCAGGAGAGTAACTCTGCAAATAAGATACATCAACATTCTACATGTTGCGTTTACGGGATTGCTTTCTTTTTTAAAAAAAGTATTTCACTAAAAAATACAGTAAGAAGCACAAGAAGTACTAAAAAGCAAAATCGATATCAGGTATATAAAACAACAAAGAATTTATTGCAGCAGCAGCAGCAGCAAAAAAAAAAATCAAATGAAAGGGTTGGGTTAAAAGCCATCCTCATAAACTACACCGTTAAGGGCACTCTTCATATACATCCCCAAATTTAAACCACTGCTCCCTTCTATCCAAAATCATCCCTGATCATGAAAAATTCATAATCCTCAAACAAAAAAATTAAAAGGAAAACTACTACTAAGTGGTTCTACCACACAAAGAATAGAACAAAACCCCTTTTTTTAAAAGCCAGCTCATAGTGCAGAAAATAATAAAATCCAGTGAATGGATCTAGTGGGAAGCTCAGTCACAATCATAAAACAGTTACACAGCAGCATTCAACAAGAAGTTTCTAATTACATGTCAATTCGAAAACCAATCATAACGGCTACCAATAAAAAACAACAAATTACAAGAATAGAGAGAGAGTAATAGATTGAAAAGAAAAACCTTCTTCGGAGCGAAGATCAAGAAATGCGCGGGAGTTAGGTAGGTCATTCCTGGTTACGTCAGTAGTGGAGGGAGTGTGGGCGGACTCCTTGTCTTGAATAAGCTCCGCCATTGCTCTGGAAGCGGAGAAGCGAAGGGAGGAGTGAGGGGAAGAAAGCTTGGGAGGAGTGAAATGAAGAGAAAGGGGAAGAAGCTTGAGAGAGGAGGAGGAGGAGGAGGAGAAAGGAGGGAGAGAAACCCTAGAGAAGGAGAGAGAAATGGAAGGAGAGAGGGAAAATGGAGGAAGTGAAGAAGGAACAGAGGAAGAGGAGGAAGAAGAAGAAACAGCAGAAAGGATAAACATAGTAAGTAAGAAAAAGCGAAACGAGAGATATTAAGTGGAGGAGAGGAAGTCGGAGCAATTGATCCACAGGCGTTTTAAAGAGGATTGGGTGGAAATTTAAATTAAATTTCTCTTTTTTCTTTCTTTCCTTTTTTCTTTTTTTTTTTCTTTTTTTTTTCTTTTTTGTTCTTATTATATGTATACAATATATATAGTATTTTTGTATTAATTTTATTTGTGTCCTTCAAGAATATTCTTTTTTATATTTATTTTCATTTTCCATTTTGATTTTTATAATCTTTAAGCTTTTAAGAATAATTTTTTTTAGTCACTTCGATGTTAAATATAAATGGAATAGCAATCACTTTTTAAAATATATAATGGCTCCCATTAATATTTGGAAATCATTAGAACAAGCAAAATTTTAAAAAATAGTAAATTTTACAATATAAAATTTTAATTAATAAATGTTGAATGTTGAATGTTCATAATGGTATATCGTTTATGACCTTCTCCAAATTTTGTTTAAACATCGTTGATGCTAGATTTTGATAAAAGGGTAACGCATCTTATCACCTTCGGGTAACAACAAGGTAAATTTGTAATTCAAAGAAGAAAGAACCTGTAAAACAATAGTGAGAATATGTCAAAGAAAAAAAAAAGATATTTTATATAAAAAATTTATACTATTACGAATGAATCGATTTGATTGAACTGTTATTGGTGTATCGACTTTTACCGTTACATGATTACATGAGTTTGCAGAGATGCATGGTTAATAAAATAGACAAAAGCAATAGGAGCATGAGCAAAATTTTATGAATATTTGAATAAACAATAACAAATAAATGCATACAATTATGTATTATTAGTTTCTTCTTTAAAAAATATATGGATAAAGGTGTAAAATATTATTAAATTATATTTATGGGAATGTGTTTGGCACGTGTGTTTAAAACGACGTCAGATGAGGGTGAATTGGGATAGAGGAAGAGAGTGGCGGTGGGCCAGTGATGAGCTCGTGGGGATCCATTTTTACTTTTTAGTTTTCGATTTCCAAGATGATGGAGTAACAAAAAAAAAAAAAATATATATATATATATATATATCTCAAAAAATTTAAAAATTAATATGTGCAATTTTTATATATCAAAATATCTTCTAAAAATATAACAAAATATTATTATATTTTATAAATATTTGTATGGAATACATTTGTAATATTATTTTTTAATATAATTCAAACTTAAGAATAATTTTTTTCGATGTTTTTTCTAAACTTATTTTTTTATTTTTAATTATGAGTTAGAGTTTCGATTTCTTTAGTAAATTAATGTTCTACTTATAGTAATTTGGCAAAGATTTTAAATATTTAGATAGTTATTATAATCTTCCATTCATACTAAAAATGTATATTAATATAATCTACTAAAATAAACTATACTATGAAAATTGTAAAAATTAAAACATTTACCTTTCATTTTTAATAAATTAAAAAAAATCGTCAATACTATTCAAAGTATATATTATTTTCTTTGAATATTTAAATCTAAATAAAAAAAATATATTGAATTTCGTTCGTTTTATCAAAATTGTAAACCATATAAATTTGTTTGTTTTAAAAACAGTGTAAAATTAATATCAACGATTTACAGTAACACATTATTTAAAACCTAAAATGTTATATAAATTATTTGAAAAATAGAACGTTATTGTTGGAATAATACATCATTTCCATATGTACTCATTCATAAAACGTTAAAAACGGATGTGTGATTATCTAAATATTTGTTTTAACGTTTTTATGATATTTTTTAATAAACAAATACAATTACTTAATAATATCAAACATCAAACTTTCAATTATCTAAAAACCTCAACAACTATGTTTGTTTTCAAATACCAAAGACTCTCCAGAAAGTTTATAACATTAAACAAAAGTTGTCAAAACTATATTATAAACATGAATAATATGATGGGACCATGATGTTGGAATAAAACTCGAACTTCATTAAAAGGTTTGAAGATGCTACCTACCTACCTTTAAATGAAAATTATTGCAAAGGTACAAAACAAGAAAGTAGATAAATTAAAATTTTACAATAAAAAAGAAAAAGCATTAAGAAAATGTCAAATTTTATCACATCTCTAGTTGTCCATTTTTATAAGATTAGAAAAATTGACATTTTCTTTGTTATTACCCTAACTATGGGATAAGGATGTGAATATTGGATAAGTCAATTTGAGGAAATAGGAAAAGCATATATTATATATATTGTGTAAGAGATAAAAATGGAAAATTACATACATTATTGCCTTGGTCATAAAAATGGCCAAATTTCTATTCTATAAATTAAATATATGACTAACCTTTTCATGTATTATATATTTTGAATTTTTGGTTTTGCTATCCATTGGTTTAATTTGTTTTTTTTTTAAGCATTCAATATCATATTTTTATATATTTGTAGTAATTTATTTATTGCTAATTGAAAACAACATGCATTTGGTAACATATGAGTTGGAAAATATGATATTTCAATCACAGTCCAAATATTTTTTATTTCAACAGACAGTTTTTATTACCACTGATTTTTAATAAATTTTTAATATATTCATATTGATAGAAATTAGATTTAAAAATTTATTGAAAGTATAGATATTCAAATTAATACGTTTTAAATTAAAACAATAGGATAAATTGAGAATAGTTATATGTTTTTCTACCTATATAGCTTAAATACTTATAAATTTAATTAATTAGATATAACAAATTTAACGTAGAAAAAAAGTTTAGTCAAAATAAGCATAAGTTAATTGATATAGTAGTGTAAGTTTTATATATCCGTTTATAAAAACAAAGAAAATAATAGAGCCTTAATTCTTACGGGTTGAAAAATCAAAACTCTTCAATATTTATTAGAGAAAATAAAAAGGAGAGGTCAAATAATTGGGAGAAAACTCCAAACTCTCTTGGTAAAATTTTTTGAAGTCAAAGTCAACAAACTGAGCTCAAACCATATTATATATATCTACGCTCACATAGATGCATATTACCTTTTGTTTGGAGTCAATGAAATTAAAAGAAGAATGTATTTAAAATTTTGTGCTATGATGAAAAATGAAAGTCGAAAAGAAATAAAAAGTTTAAAAATCTATCGATATAAACTTTAATTATTTTTTATTAATTGAAAATTAAATATACTATAACCTTAAATAAATAATTTGCTCCAAAATCAAGTTTTACTTATAAAACCAACCATACATAATTAATCGTATAATGTCATTATGAATTAAAATTGCTCAAAACCACAAACTTGGATGATTAATTTGAAAATGTTAGAATGTTACTTAACCTTAGTATATAATGACATTATGTTGTTTTGTTATCTTTAATTAGTTTGTTATGAGGTTTGCTCATTGGTCTACACCATGTTATTTTCATCTAATTTTTTGTCATTTTCATGCTACTCCTTTTAATTTGATTTTTGACGTATAATAATTTCGTTTTTTCTAAAACATTTTTCTCTTGTTAATATTAAAAGATCACCTCAGTAAGTGTAGCGTAGATATTAATGAATAAGTAAGTTTTAATTGTATTACTTATCGAAATTGAAAGTTCAAATTTTCATGTTCTAATCTTGTTTGAAAAAACAATATTACAACACTAATCATTCATAATTAAAAATCGCCAGACAATACCATAAAAAGATAAAAGTAAAATCTGTAAGTATTTTAGTTAAGTTCGAATGATTATTTTGACTTTTAATTATGTTAGTTTATTCATCGTTCATTTATGATACGTTATTTGTTATTTGAAAGCAAAATTTTGAAAAGAAAAAAATTTCTATGAATTACCAAACTTTGCTCAATTGTGCAAAAAAAAAATCATAATCTCACCTGATGAATGATCGTTGGAGAGGGGATGAAACCTGCAAAAGCTTGTTGTGTGTGGGCCAAATCTTGCAAACATGAATATATGGGGAAATGGATGGAAGATACCCACAAATATAAAAAAAGCCCTAAGTATGAACATGTGAAATATAATAACCATTCAATCAATTTTGGGTTATTTTTTTAATGCCAAAACTTGTCAAACTTTTTTCTTCATTCAAATAAAATTTTCGACTAAATTATAAATAAATATTCTTAAATTTTGTGCTTAGTTTGAAAAGTACTGAATGAATTAATTTAAATTTTATAACTATGGCTGTTAGGGTAACATAGTATACATAACTTTTAACAAATTATTCATTTGACTGTAGACTACGATCACTTGTTTTGTTTTAAGATTATCTTAAAGAATTTGAATGAAAATTGTCGTCAATATTTCAATTGAAAAAACATTTTTAATTTTTTTTTAAAATTGCATTAATTAACTTAACTCTTTTAAAAGAATAAAGGAAAAAAATTATTGATTTCAGTCGTAGAATTTTAGTCTAGCTAGTTTTTACTTATTATTTATATAGGTTTCAAGCAGTTTCACTTTTATCATTCAGTTTTGAGTCTAATTTTCATTTGATTTTTTTCTCTTTTTACTCTTGAATTTTTACTAATACTCACTTTGATATCTGCCATTAGCTTTCAATTAATTAACAGTTTACAATATTATAATATAAAAGTTATTAGGAATTAAAAACTAATGTAATTATAATTATTTTGTAATTTTATATTAACAAATAGATACTTAGACCAGTGTTTAATATAAGGAATATAAATACTAGAAGTGAAAATCTTGAAATTCTAAATCGAATTCATAAAATATTTAAAAAAAATTAGGAGTATAAAAAAAAGAGTATAAATGATTTTAATTTTAAAAAAAATCTAATGGTAAAGTTATTTGTTAATTTTTTTTTTTTTTACATAAAAATGATTTATGAAGAAAATGTTAAAAACAAAATTAAACAAAATATAAAAATAACCTAAAACTATTTTCTATAGTTTAACCTAATTTTTCACCATCTCAAATATGAAATGGTCCATATCTCATTTCAAAAGCAAACACTCAATCCCCCCAATATTAAAAAAGGGTGATTTATAATTTTTTAGTTTTCAACTTACTAATTCCCACCAATGGTCAAAATAAGTTTTTTTTACCTTCATTTTTGTTTAGCTCAATCACATGCCACACCCCAATTTGTGACAAATTAAGACTTACGAGTTAAAAGAAAACAAAAATAGTTTTATAAAGCTATACAACTTAATAATGCATCCAATTGGAGTGCTCTAAATCAGGGGTAGCCATTCGAAACGCAAAAACATAATTGTTTCTTAAAATCGAACTGAATACCCAATAAAATTGAAAATTTCGATTTGGCCCGAATTCGGTTTAAAGAAATTTAGAACCGAACTTAACAGTTTTTAACTACTATATATTTATATATTAGAAAAGGTAAAATCAAATTAAAAATGAACCAAACCGAACAACATAAATAGGATTCGGTTATGAACCGGATAACTTAGAGAGGTTTGAGTCAGTCTTTTATCGTATTAGTTGATCGGGTAGAGAAGGAGGAGGACGAGGCACGAACTCATCAGTCTTATAGGACTGCTGCTCTCGCATATTTCATTCAGCTCTCGAAGTCAAGGGGGCTAAGGCGAGTTTCATATGTAGGTAGGTCAAAGACAATAAATAAGTGAGGCTGGATTCAATTCAATCTACCCATCGGTGTGAGATAAAAGAAAAGTCTTATATTCACCTTTTATTGTTTGAACCGATAAATTAATTCAATTCGGTTTGTCTACTAAATTGAATCGAACCAAACCATTTTCACACCTACTATGAGATAAATTTTGTATCTTAGAGTGTTAGAGCTAAATTGGGAACTTTTATTGTAACTTTTGTTTGTTCTTTCTTTTAAGCAATTGCTCATCATGTTCTCTTGGACTTTGTGAAGAGATAGTGCATGTTACGAACTAAGATAGAAACTAGGAAGTGCTTAGCTTTAGCATTGTTGACTAAAAACAATAAGCATGCCGTTTGACAGTATAACTCCATCATCATCATGTTACTAATGTCATTCTCGAACTAAAAGAAACTCATTTAGTGGAACTCTCTGGATATAAAATTCAACAACAAATTGTCATTCTCACTCGTATGCATCTTAGAAAAAAATTTAAGAGGTCATCTAATATAGAATTGCTCTAAGCTAAATACACTTAACTTTATAGTTTTTATGATTGAGTCACAAAAATTAAAAGTGCACATTACTAACATATAGAGTAGCTTTCAATTTTTTTTCAAGTTTTTCAACCATAAATTCGCGTCCTAGGATTTCTCTCATTTGGATGCGATTTCGATTCATTCACGTCTTCTAAATTCGAAATTGTCATGTGCCAAATATGGATTTTGAATTATGATTCAAATCCTTTACCTGCAACGTTACATTTAGAATCAATTTCAAAATTTGAATTCAACCTTTGAATTGGTAATTGTTAAATGTTTAAATAATAGGTTTGAACACTTCCATTCATGCATTACTTTAGCTCTTTTATTATGAAACTGTTCGTTTTGATTCATTTACTTTTTAGAAAAATCCATCATTTGAATCTCTAAAAATGGAAAATGGCAATTATGAAACTAATGCCCTATTAAAAAGAAAATGAAAGTACAATGGCTAAAATGTGGACTTTGCAAGTGTAAAGACCAATTTTACTTATTAGCTCAATTTAAGTGACTTATCTTTGTAACACTAATTAATGAATGTTTCTTTATTTATCTTTATTGTTTTCAACTTATATATAGCCTTTTGACACACATTCAAAATGTGTCTAGGTTTGGTATATTTATTGCAAACTTACTTGCACATCTACACTTATATTAATTAGCCTCAACTCAATTGTCCAATCATAATTTATGACCAATTTCCTTTCTTTCTTTATTATTAACAAAAATAATTTTGAATTCTTTCGTACATATGATTGGGTAAGACTGCAAAAAAAACAAAATTACAACTGAAGATGAACTCGAGTATTATTTGATTTCTTTAAACGTGTTATGCCTTTGTATTTCTGCTATGTGACTTTTCATGTATTCAAAACAATAGAGATAAAAAGTTTTATCCATAATTAAAGCGCTTAAAAATGATTTTTTTGACTCTACGAGACCTTGTGACAATTACTTCTCCATATTTAAACAATGTTCATATTTTCAATCAAGATATCAAGAAGATTACGAACCAAAATTTAGAGACTAACTTGTTATTTTGTTAAAGTATAGAGATCAAAATGATATTTTTAATTTTTAACCAATAATTTAAAAAGTTGTGATGGATTTGTTTGTTTATTTGTTTTTAAATGTCGTCGTCCTCGTGACACTTACGAGTGGAAAAATCTGAGACGAGTGTTTCGTTAGGAGCTTCTTCTACCACCAGCAAGTCCTTCAAGAAAAGAAAAAATATCCATAGCCATACCTCCACAGCCAACCCCCCACTACACACATGGCCTCAATTTTCTTCTCACCTTCTCTTTCCTCTGCTTCCCCTCTCTCAACACCTTCCTTTCAACCTCGCTCCCACCTCCACTTACAACCCCGGTTTGTTTGTTTCTTCTTTTTCATTTATTTTCCTTCAATTTTTTTCCATGAATTTCCACCCCTTTTGCTCTTTTTTATTTTTTTTATTTCTTGCATTGTAATGGCGTTTAATTTATACGCATCGACTTAAGTAACGATTCTTTTGCTAATTAGGGTTTGTTTTTGTTGTATTTCAGTTCGTGTCGATTTGGTGTTAGATGTAGTTATGCGGACGCGGGAGTGAGGGATGATTATGCGCCAAATACTATAGATGTTGTTGCGGATGTTAAGAGTGAGAAGGTATATATGCTCTGTGTTGGATGAAGATTGATGCATGCATTTGGTTTTTGTTGT
Source organism: Cucumis hystrix (assembly GCA_025688845.1). Taxonomy (NCBI): domain Eukaryota; kingdom Viridiplantae; phylum Streptophyta; class Magnoliopsida; order Cucurbitales; family Cucurbitaceae; genus Cucumis; species Cucumis hystrix. The sequence goes on along the minus strand of CM046886.1, from coordinate 1,137,856 downwards.
TTTGGTGGTTAGTGTTGTTCGATTATTTATCATTTATCTGTTTTTGTGGCTTATCTTAGTAGGTTGTGGTTTTAGGAGGTAGCGGTTTTGTTGGTTCTGCTATATGTAAGGCGGCAATATCCAAGGGGATCGAAGTGGTTAGTGTGAGCAGGTATGGTAAATGATTTGGTGTTATTTTATCTGATTGGGTTATATGTGTTGTTTCACGTGAACATCATGTTGTGCAGGTCAGGTCGTCCAAGTAATACAAGTTCATGGGTTGATCAAGTTACTTGGGTTCCAGGCAAGTTTCTTTGGCGTGTTAACGCACATTGGGATTCTTTTATTGCTGTTTCCTGATCTGAAGAATTTAGGTAGTGGATGTAATGTAGAACATAGAATTGTCTTGGATGAAAAGATGGAATAACTGGTGCATCAATGACAAAGGCTTTTTTATGTCTGGAGATTGTCGAAAAAGGAAAAGTTAAAGTGGAAATCTCATGTTAACGATGATAACATTCTGATCTCAAACTTATGCATCTTTTGGATATCAAAGAAAGAAATAGGGGACTTTCCTGACTTAACAAGCATAAGATCAAATGAGATTCAAAAGAATTCCCTTAAGCTGTTCTCTGGGGAAAAGAATAAAAACTGTGCATAAAGTCTATCAATTAGAAATGTGAGACAAGCTCAACCTCATGTTGTAATAAACTGTCAAAGGTTAAAGGAATTGCTTTTTTGGAAATCAACCAAATTTCATTTTTCCTGAACTTGCTAATTGGAGTTAAAAGATGTTTTTAGCTGAGAAATAATTGGCACATTCCCATGAACATTGTAGATGGAAACTCAACCTCGTGAGCATTGTAGATGGAAACTGTTTTTTGGGAATGGCCATAGCTGAATGTAATTTGCTCTCCATATTCATATGATGTACTGTCTACACTTTTATTGATCTTTCTATGCTGTGGGGCGTGAGTCAGTGGGCTATTCACGAGGACGGTTTGATACATTTTAGAAAGAAATAAGGGAATTTCCCATTTATACGTCCTGCCTCTCTCTCCACCTGATTTTTCTTTTATGTTGTTTGTTGTCGTTGGTGTGTTTATCACATGTGGTATTCCGGGTGCATTTAGGAAGACATGTAATTTCTGGTATTCACAGTATGGAAATAGGAACTGTGTAGAAGCTTGTTCCTGATTGTTATGATATACTCTATTCACTTCCTCAAAAAAAAACCTTCCCCCTACGTACACAAGGGTATTAAGGATGCGTTTGCATTATTCAGGAGATGTTTTCTACCTCAACTGGGACGACGTACTTGCTGGGGCTACGACAGTGGTCTCAACAATTGGAGGTATAGGCAGTGAGGAGCAGATGAAAAGAATTAATGGTGATGCCAATATTGCGGCTGTCAATGCAGCATATGATTTTGGTAAGCTATTTTTGGATTGCATATTTTGATGGGTAACTATCTGTCAGTAAGCTTTGTAAACTTAGCTCCAATTCGCACTCCCAGCAGTTGAAGCTATTTGGACAGTTCAATTTTTGTGATTCTTTGATGGAGGGTTCATCGTTTGCTGCACTGTTCTGAACATTCTTTCTTTGGTAGGGATTCCCAAATTCGTCTTTATATCAATCCACGATTACAATCTGCCTTCATTTCTACTTTCATCTTCATACTTCACTGGAAAGAGGCAAGCAGAGTCTGAGGTCCTCTCCAAATTTCCAAGATCTGGTAATTTCCTACATGTCTTGCAATTTTTATAAGGACCGAAATTTAGGGCCATTATTTTTGTTCATTAACCAAACGGGTGGCAGAGTAGAAAAATTATTTCACTTAAAGAAATTTTTTATCATCAGTCAAACTTCACAGGCATATTCTATTCACTCTGATCCTTATTTTTCATTGATTTGCAGGCGTTGTACTTAGACCCGCTTTCATTTATGGAAAAAAAAGGGTGGATGGTTTTGAGATTCCCTTGGATTTGGTTGGAGAACCAGTGGAAAAGTTTCTGTCTGTCTTTGGAAACTTCATCAAACCTTTAAGTTCAGTTCCTGCTTCCGACATTTTTCTTGCTCCCCCCGTCAGTGTGGACGATTTAGCACTTGCTACCATCAATGCAATCACGGACGACGATGTCTTTGGTGTTTTCACAATTGAACAGATCAAGGAAGCTGCAGCTAAAGTGAGAGCGTGACATAATCATCTCTCAGTCTCTGCTGAACAAACACAGCATCTCTCATGGTTTGGGCAATATCATAATGAAAATTAGCTTCTTTAGTCATAGTTATCCGATGACCGACCTATTTTATATTACACTCAAAACATTCTTCTCTATTGCTATAGTTTCATATATTGAAATATATCTTACCAAAATTATATTCTTTAGTATTATATATTATCTCTTACAGGGCTCGTGAACATACAGAAATGTGGACTGGAACTTTTCCGAAGGATGGTTGGATGAATCGAACATCTTATCTTAATACTGTTTAGGTAAAAACATTGATTCTCTGTTTTTTACATCCTCCATGGGTTTCATCACCTATCTCGTGATTTCTGGATGAAGTAAAGAAATATGTAGTATAGACTATGTTTAAATTATTCCGTCTTCCTTAGTGCTAATCATGAAACATTTAATACTGTTGTTAACTAAACAATTATGTGAAATATCTATTGAGTTGAAAATGATTGTATTAGAAGTTATACTTGTAAAAATGAGGTGTTTTTGAAATTTCTGATTGTTTTGTTTCGATATTACGGTTTTCACTTTTTTTTTCTTTCAATGAAACACTTGAATTCTTAAAATTTTGTGGAAAGAAGTTGGGATGCAAATGGCATAGTTGGTCGGTACAATTCAGATTCAAATGGGCAGTGCAGAGAGGCAACAATATGGCGATTGGCGCAAGCATTTGTTGAAACTTGAAGAAAGCACAATCTTTATTCGTTTTAGTCTTCTCTCCACCCAATTTTGTCCACAATCTTGGGCTACCAAATTGTTCGGAAAATGGAGTTAGACCAAAGTTTCTCTAAAAGTGTGTGGTGTGTGTTATTATAATTATTAGTAGGCAAATTATTTTATTTGACAAAGCTTGTGAAAGTATTTATATATATATAACAAAATATCACATTTTATTTGTACTAAACCATGAAAAACTACTACTATCGACTATAGATTATGATTATTTTACAAATATTTTGATTTATTTTGTAAAATTTATTTTCAAATTTATCTATAAATGTATGCACATATGAATGTTAAATTATTGCAAAGAGGTTGCTGTAATAGTTAAATGTGTAGTAATAGGGGGATCTGCAGACTTTTGAATACTCCAGTTAATAATGTTTCCAAACAAATAGCTGAGTGCGGAAAAAGCTATTGTCTATTCTAAAATTTTCAATTTTGTATACTAACTAATGAAAATATTTAGGTGCCATTAAGATATATATAAATCTAGATGTATTTAAGTATTGTAGATATATATAAATCTAGATGTATCTAAGTATTGTAGATATATATAAATCTAGATAAGAGAGGATATGCATAACTCTGGATAAGAGAGAATCGTCATTATTGAATTAAGATAATGTGAACTAACTGTAATGTGAAGTTTTAATTTTATGTTCAAAGGTATATATAATAATAATAATTACAATAATTATTATTATAATATAAATATGGTAAAAAATAGACCATTTAACAAAATGTAATAGTTGTCAATTTTTTCTACTTTTGAAAAAAAAAACTCTTTAAAAGATGGTGAATATTAATTTGAAGAAAGAAAAAAAAGGAATAAAATTGAAAAATTGAGGGAAAATAAAAAAATCAACGAAATGAGAAACCTATCAATTGAGTTTGTATTTTATTTGGACGATCAAATAGATACTTTTAACTATAGTAAAATTAACTAAAATATCATAGTAGATGATAGGTGAAAAATCAAAATAAATTATTATATATGTCTATTTGCTCGTATGATAGTTTATTTTGATCTATACTCGACTCAATCGTCTCAATTGTGAACTTAGGAACTAAATAAACAATCATTGAAGGGCATGTCTCTCTAAATAAATAAATAAAATAGGAAGAAAAAACACAACCATGCCTGTGGGGTCTCATCTATATTGACAAAACGACACCGTATATATAACGTTATCCTCGTGAACTTCGGGCCCAAGTAAACTCAACTTTCAAGTCGCAATCAAAAGCGGACTCAACCGAGTCCACTTTCCACAAACACACCGAGTCAGAATCGGCTCTCAAACGCCGTCGTTTCATCTCCATCTCCATCTCCATTCCCCCTTTCTCAACGCTCCCTCTTTTCCCTTCCTCTATTCTCTGAAACCGCCTCCCAAGACCTAGATTCCCTTTTTGTTTTTCGTCGTCTTTATCCTCAATCTCCATGTTTCATTCTCAGGTTTCGTGTAATTCACTCTCTCGATTCCTTTATTCTCTTTATTTGATTACCTCCTCTACTTTTCTCGATTTATTTTGTGTTTTTCTGTTTTGAATTTGGGCTCTTTTTGTTGATTTTATATGTTTTACTTGATCTATTGATGTTGTTAATTTTTAAGATCGTTTGTGCTTTGGTTATTTATTTTAGTTTGTTTTGTGTGGAATATTATGTTTATTTAATTGCTTTTGGTTTCTTTTATGTTGAAGGATTTTGATGGTATGTTAGCTGGTTGAGAATAATTGGACTGATTTAGTAGCTGCAGAAAAATGGGGAAATGGAGTGGATTGTACATAATGACCGCTGACTGCAGACAACGGTATTTTCTTCTTGTATCTTGTTTTATCTCCTTCTGATCAGACTATTTCAATTTATAAATGTTTTGAAAAGTTATGTATAAGCTGTCCTCGTTTTGTTTGATGAATGATAAGAAACAAGGTTCGTTGACTATGGTTTTTTCTATGTCCAAAGCCCCTAAAAAGCTTAGAACTAGAGCCCAATAGGAGGCCATGAAAAATTGACTGTAGTCCTGGATTTTGTCCATTATTATTATTATTTTGTTATAAATAAGTTTTTCCCTATAATAGTAATTATTATTTCATTTTTGAAGCCATTTATGATTAAGATTTTAGCTAATTTGGGGCTCCTTGTTGAAAGTTTTTTCACTTTGCTTTGTATTTTCTTCTTCTTGTTTTGCTCGGGTTCTAGAGGGTCTTGTCCAGCTCGTTGAAATATTATGTTCTCTCTTGTCTGGGGTTATGTTGTATCTGTTCTTTTAGTCCTTTTTGCTATTGGCATATGTCTCTTGTACTTTGAGCTCTAGGGCTCGTATCCGTTTTAATAAATTTGTTGAAAGTAGAACTAATTGATGAGAGTTATTGTTCTTCGTCCTCTTGTTCTATTTTTGTTTTCACCTCAATGGTTCCTGGGCACATGCTCTTAATTTAATATTATTGTTATTTCTGAACTTTAATTCTTCCATTGGAGTTTGTCTTTTATGTGATGATTTGTAGTGTTCTTAAAGTTCAAGGCACAATAGTCTTCTGGGGCTTAAGCCCGAGGTGAAAAAAAAAAAAAAATTCTGTGCTTTTTTTTTGTGAGGTGCACTAAATATATAAGTACTGCATTACGAAGAGAAAACGTAGGTGTAGTGGAAACGTGAAAGAAAGACCCCTAAATACAAGATGTTTTGCATTTAGGCTTAGTAATTTTGATTTTTTAATTAATAAAGAAGGAAACCCTCTAATTATTACTATTTTTACAAAATGACGGAAAAGCCCAAGGGGCAGGGGTCCAAGCGTTGTGGCTTCACAAACGGGATGCTTTAATTTTGTGAGCCTCACCTTTTCAAGTCAAGGCACCAAATCTAGGCCTCGAGCTTAGGCGCATGCCAAGAGGGCTTTTTAAAACATTTATACTTAGTTGGCTAATTCCTTATTATTTTGGATATATTCTTTATTTATGCCTTCTTTTGGCAAATGAAACCGATTAATGGGGCCTGACATGGCGCATCTATGCCTTGAGTTGGTTCCTTTTTCTTGATAAAAATGTGGTCTATAGGATTAATTGGCGAGTGCATGATGAAAGCAGTTGGAATCACTTTCATTAGTGGTGTTTTTGAGGCTTGTTGTGTGGGTAATCCCTTACGAAATTATATTCAAACACTAACACTGGCAAAAGAGGAGAACTAGAGTTTGATTAAAAAACACAAAATAACATAAACTACAGCCAAATAAGAGGATGGCTCCCCCCACAAGTTGAACTACTGTACATACACAAAATTCCAGATAACTAAAATGTTTCATATTGACAAACACACAAAGAGGCCAGTGGCATCTGATGAAACTCCTCTTGATCACGTCCGATCAAGTAGGATTAATCTTATTTGATAACGATGTTTTCCAACTAATGCTGGAAATTACAATGAAAACGAATTGAGAGTGCCTCAATTCGAAGAACAAGAAAAAACCTCCTCTGCTTTCCTCTCTCTCAAGGAATAGCCTGAGTTCTTCACAAAACTCTAACTGACTCTCTCTCTCCCTAACCAACTCCTATTTAAACTCTATTACTTAATTACGGAAATATCCTCTAACAATATTATAACTAACTAACAATATTAGGGCTATTTCCCTTGGCACGTGCGGTGTGCGGTTCTCCTTGCTTCCTCTTCCTTCTACTGTACTGGTGTATGATTGGGGGTCTATCAGCATCCTATGCTATCATGCTATAGTAGAAGGGAAGAGAAAAGGAAGAAGTGTTATGATCATTAAGAAACTTGAAGCTGCCTTAGAAGTACCATACTGATGTAGTGGGTTGGGGCCAATTCCATGACCAAAAAAGGGAAATCCATCCTAGAAGTTAAGAGGACTCTGTTGTATTTTGATCGATTGAAGAAATCTTTTGTAACTCCTTTGGTTTGAGTCTATTTCCTACTTTTGTAATTTATACATCAATAAAATTTGTTTCTTATAGAAAAACTAATTATCTTACAAAATCACGTAGTCATATTCACAACAGATATATGAACTTGAAGAAAGCCCATTACTGTGTAGTCAGAGAAGAAACAAGCCGTTTAATAACCTTGGTGCCACATTTATACATATTGCACAGAGGTTGCACAGGACAGAAATATATGGCCTTTTACTTTGTGTGAGAATGAGATCATTGATCTCTTACTTTCTGGTGGCCCAAGAGCGCTACGAGTTTCTTAATGGTTCCCATTAGACTTAATTCAAATTGAAATGGTCAATATTAATAGTGGAAAGTACTTCGTTTGTTTTGTTTTTGGTTTTGATTATAGAACCAACCAGACTTTGAAAAGAATGGAATACTGAAAAAGAATTAAAAGGTTGAAGAGAGATTGCCTTAAGGGAACCAATTGGGTTACTGAAGATTTTCCCAATGGTGCTAATAATAAAAGAAATATATTTACAATAGAACTGTTTTAAGAGCACTTAAGTGTTGTACAAGGAACAGGCACCTCTACAAAGATGGTGAAAAGACATACTCTTCACTTTCATCCAAGCATCTAAAGATTTTTTTTTTTGATGGATAAGACCTCTTGGTTTTGTTTGAAATAGTTGCCTAGAAATAATTGAGTCAAGCCTTGGATGATGGAAAGGGGAGCACAGTAATTAACATTAAAAGCATTAGAAAGATCCAGACCTTAGAAATTGAGGGCAATAGCAATATATGAAGAGGTGATCTTGAGATTATGTGCTTCCAGGAGTGATAGGGCAACAGTTGGGGGAAGTATTAAAATGGCGGGTTCCTTCTTTGCTAATGTTTCTTAGAGTATTAATCCCAAGGGGAGATTTCATTCATCCCAGAAGGGAAGTGATCTTTGTTCTTCTTGTTTTCCATACTTTTTTGAACTTGATCGACTTGTATATCTTCGTTATTGCTTATGAATTATGATGAATTATTTCGATACTGATTTGGAAGTGGTAAAGAGTTTTTTTCTTCTATTGTCCAAACTATTTATTTAAAGCAGTGGATCTTATTTTTGTTTTGGAACCATATTTAGTTTGGACAGATGGCACTCCAGTGTCCAATTTTGTAAGATCTGTGGATGGCTGGATCTTGAATCTATTGTTCATTTTCTGGACTTGTTGAATGACTAGCAAAACAGAATTGAACAGATACAGAAATGGGTTTTGTATTTGTGAAGAGAACGGAAGAATTTGTGGAATTCGATTCTTGTAAATATCAGTGAACTGGACTTATCAAATCAGATGGAAGATATGTATGAGCAAGAAACAGGAGAACAGTGTTCTTCGTTGATATTTCATCTACACACTAATTTGGTAGCTGGATCATATATTCCATTAACCAGGCATTTGGGAAGCCAAGGAGCTGACAAATTGGTTCTTTTGTGGTTCTTATAGAACAGAATCTCACCATTTGTTCGTCTGCAGAAGGCTTTGAAGACCATTACAAAATTATTATGTAGGGGAAGCATGAATCCATATACAAGCTAAAAACTGATGCTGGTGTTCTGGCTTATTATTAAGAAGCCATGAAGACAGTGATACCTTTCACTTGAACATTATCCAAACTGCTCCATTTGCTGGAATTCACTTTATATTAACATTGGGAATTCTGGTTCAGGGAAGAAAGTTTGATATGATGAAGATTGTTTTTGTGTTTTTTGCGGGGTTGGACCCCATTTCTTTGAGGGGGTTTCTGTTGTGAGCTTGTTTTCTGTGTGCCCCTATATTCTTTCAATAAAAGTTATTTTTACTAAAAAAAAGGACCGCTTTTGTGTTTTCTATTCTACAAGCTTTTGGTACTGAACTATTTTTGTACTCTTATTGCTACTTTGCATGCTCCTCGTTCAATTTTTCTCTTTTTCTCTAGCCTGCTCAAAGAAATATTAAAGATGAGATCTTTCTTGCCTCTTACTGAACACAGAAAAGTTGTTTGTTGAGGAGTTTCTATTCCTGCAATAATGTCACTTTACCATGGATTTATGAAATACAGAAAATTACCTTGAAAAATACTTGGAATTATTTTAATGATATCTTGAGTAAACTATAAACTAGTGTCATGTTAACATATTTCATCATTTCCGTACTCTGATTTTATATTTTATTTTGCTAGTCATTTGTTGTTCTCTGCAAATAATTATTATCTGGAAGTTCTAAAATGTGCCAAGTAATTTTTTATAAGATATTGATGCTCACCATTAAAGCATTATTGTAATTTTTCAGACTAAGAACAAGAATCTGCTAGTTAATAAATTGAAAGTTGAACAACTATTTGTTTTGCAGGGTTTATGAATTTTCTCAATTGCTTGGCTTATCTAACCCCTGGATAGTGAAGAAGAGATTTGTAAATATTCTAACAGTTGATCTTTAGGATATAGTTTGTAGATAAGATTGTTCTTGTAGATGAATATGGAAACAGAGTTAACTAAGGTTCTGCATAATGGCCAAAAGATTGTTGTGGGTTTGAAGAGGAAAAGGGCAAATCAAGGCACGGCACATGCTAGAGCTGGCTACAAAGCATTTTTGTCCAAGTTGTCCTCATCTAGGAATAGACATGCGAAGTCCAGGAGACTTGATGACTGTGAAGTCAGTTGTGGGCCAAACTCAAGGAGATCTCTTCTTAGAAACTATAAAAATTTTATCAGAAGTGGACTTCCCCAGAGGTTTTTATATTACGAAGATGGGGATTGGGTAGATTACCCTCAAATAACTGTCAAGTTAATTAGGGAACAGTTTCAGATTAAAAATGCGGCAATTGAAGTTGAATTTAATGGTCGTCATTTGCTGCTAGATGCTTTGTATATGATTCAAGTGGAACTGAAAACAGCTATCCAGCAGCACATTGCTTGGATTGATGACAATGATCAATGTTTCTTTCCAGAATTTTATTCTGGTGACAGTATAATGCATCAGTACCATCCATATGAACTGGAAGATGCTTCTGCTGTTGCATTATCAGACCATACAGGAATGAGAGAGATCAATTTGCATCTTGAAATTGGATTAACTGAAGCAAATATTTCTCAATCGGAAGAGTATGTTGAAGAGTCAAATAGAGATACTAAGAAATCTAATATCAAAGCAAAAACTTGTGGTATTGTTGGGGATTGGGAAGGCAGTGAAACTAGAAGTCAGAAACCAGTTGCTGAAATGCAGGAGGCTGTTGGAGAAATAAAAGAGATTGATTGTTATTCGACGCCTCAAAATGAAGTAATTCATTCAACTGTGAATTCAGATGATGTAAAAAATATGTTCTTAATTAGCATGGAATCTATTAAGAACATTGAGATACTTGAGGTCAAACGCTGGTCTAGTCCTTTAATGCAGGATCGACTGGATCTGTTTCATAAACAAATAGAGATAACCATGAAAAATCGTGGGAATGCCAATGTTCAGTATGGTTGGCTAGCTCTGGATAAGGATATTTTATCTGGTAGAATGCCATATGGTGGGGTAGGCCATTCTGGACTGAAGCCTACATCCTTATATGGTGTTCGCCTTTCACCTTCAAGCTGCGCGAATCTTAGGTATGCATTTCATCTTTCATCTGTTAAATAATGTATGGAATTTAATGGTGGTTTATTTGAGGTCAGATAATAGGGTAATAGCCACCTTATTAGGATATATCTTTTCGTCTTTCTTATGAACTTTATGGATCTTTCAACCTTGCAAAAAATACCGTTGGTCATGATTTTCTGGTGTTTAAACTCATTCCTCTGTTAAAAAAAATTACCTCCCCTCCCCTCTCCTTCCATTTTTTATTTCTTCATGTAATCTTTTAAAAAAATCATGTTATGGTCACCATAATACTGAAAGATGGGCGGTTTATGAACAAATGCAGTGTGTTATTTTTTAGCTTTAGGTGTATGGATATAACTCCTTTGTTCTGCTTTATTACTCCTGGAGATTGACATCTGCACTGGTTTAGTGCAAGCTATTGCGATGATGATGAAAAAGGGGTTAGATACATAGCATTCTGTCATGTCATATTGGGAAATGTGGAAGTTGTCGCTCCTGGATGTGGACCATATCATCCCAGCTCTGTGAACTTTGACAGTGGAGTAGATGACCTTCATAATCCAAGTCAATATTTAGTTTCAAATGTTAATATGAAAAGCCACATTTTCCCAGAGTATGTTGTAAGTTTCAAGATACCATCAAGTCCTCTTGAACGTGGTAAGTTCTTTTTTGGTTGCTATTGTTCAGTTTTGTTTATGGGATTGCGGTGTTTTCCCTAATCTTTCATGCTGCATGTATCTTAAGGAAAAATTGGTACTGAACAGGATGCATGAATGCAATGTTTCTTTTTATTATTACTATTTGTACATTAATTTATTTTCCCTCACTTCTCTCTCTACCCAGCTTTTTCTTATTTGGGATGGGAGACTTGTGGAGATCTAAGTTACTAATATACATATTTTTTTTTCCAAATTGATTCTAAAGGGCGACAGGACCAGTTGCAGTTGCAGTTAAATTGCTCTTCGATTGAATCAGTAAGCCATTTCTTATGGGCTCTAATATTACGTTCTATTTGGTGGGTTTTCTGAGGTTTTAATTTTGCTGTTAATTATTCAGTGAGTCGAGCTTAATTTTGGGCCATCATAGATTTCCTAAGGTTGTCTCCAATCTCGTCCCAACAAAGCTTTTATTCCTTTTCGTAGATGAGTTAATTTGTTTTCTTTTCGTCCCTGACCACCTTTAAGATTGTTTGTATTCACAATTTTAGACGGACCAGAATAAGTTTTCTTTCCAACTCAATGAACATGTACGTATTACTTCAATATTTGGATGACCTGCCTAGTATTTGTGACTGTAATGGTTCTAACTCTTAGGTGGGCTCCACTAGCCAAATTTCTTTTTTCTTTTAGTTGTCGTATTAGAATGTAATTATTTCAATTGGCACATTACATAGCATCCTGGGCAAGCCAGATTACTGGATTCTTTATAGGAAGATCAAGGAAACAATCTTGTTTCATTGATGCCCTTAGAGTTAAAAGAGTGAGTTTTTCAGACCTTCGGATTCTGGATGGAACAATTTGTAAATTTGGAGCCCTTTTGCGGCCACAGGTTTAGAAGTGTTAGAATTAGGGCTTGGCCCATAGGGTGTTTATGGAAAGATTTACCCTAAATATTTTTTCCTTTTTTATGTCTGTGTATTCTATTTAGTCTCTCTCATTGTACCTTTTGTAAATTATCAGAAAATAATAAGAACAAAAATATCGTGGTTTTTCTCCCTAAAGTCGGTGATTCGTATTTTTATTGCTTTCAATATGGTTTCAGAGTAGGTTGTCCAGGGAGGTCATGTGTTTAAGCCCACATGCATTGTCGTTTCCTTCCCAATTAAAATTGATTTCCACTTGTTGGGTCTTTCAAACATTTCAAGCCCACAAGTGAGAGGGAGTGTTAGTAATATATAATTAAATTTGCCTTCAACCACTAGCTTAAGCTTTTGGGTGAACTGGTGTTTTAAATAAGAAGAAATGTAAAAGTTCTTTTAGTTGGGCAATAAAAGCTATAGGGAGTGTCGATGGGGATGGTTGGATGAATCAAAGAGGAATTGGGAAGAACTTGTTGGTTCTCCCCCATTTCTTTGCAAGTTTTTACTATATCAATACAATTTTTTTTCCACAAAGAAAAGAGTTTTGCAATCGAAGAAATCCTCTTGGCTCTTGGGACTACACACGATGCACATGAATAGTAAAAAAAAGTTTGGGACTTTCAAATTGTTAAAGCAAGACCTAGATTGCTTGTTTTCCTTTCATCTTAATCTTGAGGGAAGTCATTTACTTTTAGGAGGAGGATTGCGTGTCTTCGCCAGTTCCCAAAAAGAGATGCTTGGAAAAGCTTGACCATGGATCTAGCTCTTTGAAGACTCCGAAGTCCCCCTGGATGGCTTTTCCAAGGTTGTTGAATGCCATTTCAAAAGCTGTTCCTTTCAATGACATGAAATTGGTTTATGGTCATTATGGCTTATTTAGAGTAAGTGAAAGTGTCTATAAATACTTTCCTGTAATTTGATTTGCTTATGAATAATCTTGATATTCCTTTTTTTTTTGTTCTGTATTAGGAAAAGAAGATCAGTAGGGATGAATTCGTTAGAAGGTTGAGGTCCATTGTTGGGGATCAATTACTGAGGTCTACTCTAATGAGTCTCCAGTGCAAGGTATGTTACACGTGATTGTAGCTCAGTTCTTGTATAGTGTAGAGCATTCTGTTGCCATGCAAAAGACTGGCTTTTGAATCTGAATCGTGTGCAGATGGTCAACATTATAGTTTACAGTTTTCTTTTCCGTGTAAATTATATTTGTTTGATTAGAAGGATAGGAAATGTACTACATACGGGTGTCACAACACAAAGGCTAGAAAAAGCTACAATTTAAAGGAGTTCCTTAACTGTCCTTCCTCCCCCACCAAAAGCACACACGTACTCAACGAGCACCAGTAAATGGACAGATTTTAGGGCTTGTACATCAAAGCAGCATAGTGTTAATTCATATCTTAATAAAAAATTTCATCAATTTTGGGTAATAAATCCATCCCCACTATAAGTCTACTAGAAGGAAGGATAGTGATTCCTGCTTTCGTAACTGATGTTATACATCTATTAAAAGGAAGGATAGCGGGTTAGTGGAACCGGTGAACCACGCGAGCGGGTTAGATGCGTGGGACAGAGGGCTCACAAAGAAAAATCTATCAATGAAAAGTTCATAGAATCTGGCGTAATTGAATGTGTCCAAAATGGATGTATTGAAAGTGAATCACACTGAGAACTAGCGTTTTTCTGTTGTCTAAGAAACAGTTGAAAGGTTGATAGTTGAGCTAACCTTTTAATCTCACACCCAACTATAGGAAGTCCCTGAACCACTTCAAGAAAGCGTTACTTCATGTCATGGTGGTACTTGATGAAGTTTCTATTATGTATCTTTGTTTTGTTCAGTGCTCTATAGTCATAACCACAGTGTGCAGATTATTTTTTTTAGGAATCTGTTCTTAAGAATGCTATCTTCTACTCTTCATTATTGTGGAGGTTACCACAGACGCACTTATTTCTAATTCTAACATTGCTGGAAATTTATGAAATTTCTCTCAACTTGAATGGGCACAAGGCACACGTTTACCCTTATAACGAACAATCTTCTCTTATAGGTCTTTGAAATGTATAAAATTTCACACAAAAGAAATGTTTTGGCTGCAGTCTGCTAGAGAGTTTTCTTCTTGTTTATTGTGTTTATGGTAGTTGAGAGGAACAATAAATTTCCATGAAAGAAAAAACCTTCCCATTGTGTGTGTGAGCGCTGCCACTTGCCAAGGGTTTCTTTTCTTGTAATACTTTTAAAGATTTTAAATTTTCTGTAAGTTGGGGGTCGGTATTCTCTCTCAGTTGTAATTTTATGTACAGTAAAATCTTTTATCTGGAAAAAGAAAAAAGATTGAAAGTACGGTATTTTTGAAAACAGAATCAATATTGTAACTTTTATCATACAGGTCACTAAATGATGATTGTTGAACAGGCATGTTTTCTTTTTAAACCCCGAATTAAAATGTACTATACTAAGACATTGACATTTTAAATTCTCACAATATAGAAATTAGCTTCACGAACTATATACCCACACCCTCTTTGTCACACTTGTGTTTGAATTTTATCATGTTGTAGTTTCTTTAAAATGGTAATTAAGTAATCTCTTCTTGTTTCAGCCACCTCCGAAGTCTCCATGTACTTCCAAAGTTCCGAAGGAGGAAGAATGTTGAGGCTGTTGGTAAGAGTCTGTATTTAGGTGCTTCCCATCATGGGGGTTACTAATGTACATGGTGTCTTACTGTTATTTTGCCTTTGAATTTGTCGACCTGATGTGTGACATCTCGATATAGGCTTATATAAGACAGTTACTATTTCTTCTGTTCCTCAGTTAATTGCTTATTTATGTATTCTCAGTCAATTGCTTCTATTCTTATATTACCTTTTGCCTCACAGTTTTCTGCTTTCTTCCGTATCTGTCCACAATGTGCTATGAACTTATGTTTCAGAATTTTCTTCCATTCATCAAAAGTTCATATAAATGGATATTGTCACGATCAACTTTCACCAAGGATCTGAGAAATTGAGATCAAAGCTGTTGTTTAAGAACTTATTCGCACAACCACAGTTACTCGATTAGCTTTTACTGATAATTTTGCTTGTTGTTGGTGTCTTTGACCAAACTGTTTAGCTGATCTGTTCACTAGTTCAAATACATGTTTGTGATTGGGAATTCACCATTCTTCTACATTTTTTTCATCCTTTTAATCTGTTTGACGTTTTGTGAGCGAATTGGAAACTGTTTAAACTTTTTGGTGGTAAACTCGTAAGTAGTTTATTTTTTTCTTTTTTCTCTAGTACGAATACAATTACTATTCACATGTTATGTATGTATTTGGCTCTGCTAGGTCAACGTCCTTGAATTATCAGACCCCTTTTAGCACTCTGGTCAGTGGGTTTGATAAAGAAGAGGCATTTGAACTTTAAAGGTCAATAAGAAAAAGCCGCTCTGTCATAACTTTTCAATTTACTTTCCTTTTAACATTTCACCTCTTTTACCCGTTGGTTTAATTCAATTTCTTACTCAAAACTTGAATTCTTGTTGCATATTTCTATTTTGTAGAGACCGAATGAACGTAAATTCTTGGACCATTTCAGTCATGGTAAGAGGCTTTTAAACACTCAAATTCATCTTGCATATTTCTAATCTTCAATGCAGATTGAACATAAATTTTTGGATCCATTTTGCATGGTAAGAAGTTTATAGGTATGAAATTATCGATTTACCTTTCCAAATATATATACATACACACCCTCCAATGGAACTTAACATAGTTTCATTTATGATCTTTCGCTATCAATGTCAAACAGGAGAAACTAGTTAGTTAATAGTTAGAGCCTTGACAATGGAAGTGGAATTGAATGAAAATATCTTTAGAAAGTGTTTGTTGGAGAGGAAAGTTTGTTATTACATTTATAGCACAAATTGGGATAAAGTTGAGAATTTGTGTGTAGGAATTGAAGAGGAACATACTCTGAACCAACCAAATTTTAACTAGAAGGTAACAACATGTAGATCAAGGCACTTGGGTATTTAAAGATTTAGTATTTTTAAATTACTTGGAAGTTTCCAAAAAATGTAATGAAGTTTCCCAAAGGCTTAGTTTGTTCTGAATTATTTGAGAATTAAGGGATCCCTGATCCACAAAGCCCTAAAGGAAAGAAGACAAAAGGCAAGATATCATAACATGAAAGCTATATACTAGTCTCTCTCTTCCTTCTTTTATTTTCACTCTTCTTTTAGAATTTCCATTCCCCTTTTCTCTGTGTTTGGCCACCTAAAAGAGCTAAAAGTAGTTCCCTTTTTCCATTAAAAGTGTGTTTTGCGATTACTTCTTAGACCAGTATCTTTTAAATGAAGCATTTGTTTCTTCAGATAAAAACACCACTTAATTAAGTGGTTTCTTCAACTAACTTCCAAAGTATTTTCAAATCATTCAATAGCATTATATAGCATAAAACCATACAATTAAGAGAAAAATTGAATGAGGGCTGTGAAGGTACTGTTTATTAGATACCCCATTATTCTTGCTATAATTAGTGTTTTACACAGTAAATATTCTGCTGAAACTCTGCCTTTAGCACAATTATTATTTCTGTACATATATATAAATCCCTCCATTGGAAGCTAGTTAGGTTTGTTTCTTTATTGGTTTCTTTTGAGATTTTGCTAGCTTCACTTTCTCCATTACTGTAGAATAAAAGAAAGAGAGAAAGCAAAGGTTGGAAATAATTTGGGTTTGTGAATAGAGTAGATCATGTTTTGTATGTCATTGTTTTGTTTGTGTTAAGAAACAGGTAACACGTGGAAGGAGAAGTCACATCAGACCATATGCCAATACCCATTTTAAAAAGTAAGTAATTATGAATGAATGATTCAATTCCGGCTTTAGGATAAAGGTAAATTTAAAACTCTGAGTCTCTGTCACCTCTACAGAGGAAGGTTTCCGACTTCTGACATCTTTTTTTCTTTCTTTTTTTTTTTCTTTTTTCTTTGTTTTAAAAAAATTACTATTATTATTTTGGCCTCTTATGTTTTTTGAATTCCTATTTCTTACCCACCAACAACTTCTTTTCTTGTCCCTCTTTCATTTATCCTTCCTCAAAACTTTGCCAACTGCACCTCTCTTTTTTAGCATCTCTTTCTTCCTTTTTTGCCATCTTTTCTCTTCCTCACTTTTCTGCCTCTGTTTCATACCTTTTTGGTTTATTTTATTTTATTTCGCTTTTTTAAATGTTTACATGTATGAATGCGTTTTTATTCAAAGCCTTTTTATTAGTGTTCTTAAATCACCTAATTTGAAGAGATTGACTTTAGCGGTTTGCGTTTCAAACTTTGAGAAAGAAGTAAAAAAAAAAAAAAAAAAACTTTGATTTGACTTGATTTGTGTTTGAACTTTGATTTATTGAGTCATTATGACTTGATAGAAATAATCTTGTTTTCAGATTTCGTTATGATTTAGTTTTTCTAAATTGAACATTCAAGTGCAAACAACTTAATGTATTTAATTTAAGGTCTCGTTAACTATTTCGGTTTTTGTTTTATTTTTTTCAATTTTTTGTTTCTTCATGAGAATTGAATTCTTATTCAAATTTTGCATTTTCCAGTTTTCAAAATTGAATTCTTATTCAAATTTTGCATTTTCTAGTTTTCAAATTGCTGGATTGGATTTTTAAAATATGGAACTAATGTTTTTTAAGTTCAAAGAGTGATGGAAGTAGTGTGGAGGCAGTTAAAATTAAAAAAGATGTACCCCTGTTTTGTATATATCTTCTCTCCTTAACCTACAATAATATTATATTATGAAAAAGAATAATAGGCAAAGAATATAGGACTAGGGGTATAATTTAAAGCAAGAAGTTATGTTTTGTCCAAAGGAGCACATAATTGTAAAAAGAAAATTGCAATATAGTTCAAAAGATCTGAAATTTTTATTTATATATTTTTTAGAAGAAGATAGTAGGTAAAAAAGAGTATATATATATATATAAAAGTAAAAGAAATGAAGTATAGAAAAAAAAAAGAGAAAAAGAGGAGCCCGGCTTGAATGCCGGGCAGACAAGGACAGGACTTTAGGGTAAAAAGAGTGGATGAGAAGTAGTAATGTCACTGTCAAACCAAACGTTTTCGTTTTCCCTGCCCGAACTGCCCGTGCGGTCACCAAACAATGGTAATCATAAAGTAATAGATACCAAAATCATTTTTCTTCTTCTTCTTTTTTCTTTTCTTTTCTTTTCTTTTCTTTTCTTTCACCTTCGATTTTTGCGCCACTTTTTTATTTTTTTAACCTTTTTTTGAATTTTTCAACGTTCTGACAGTGGGGGCCCACTTCCCCCTTTTGACTGTTTTTCTTCTTTGACACGTCACCTTCCCCCACTTTATTTTTATTTACTTTCATTCGGACAATTCTATACCCATTCCCCTATTTTCTTTTTTTTTGGAAAATGTTAAAATGTATATTTCTTTTAGTTTTTCTTTCTCTCTTTAATTATTATTATTTATTTAAAATGGCTTAGGATAAAATACCTATTTCTCGATCTTCATAGACTAAAAAACAAGTTTTTTTTTCCCTAGTCTTAGTTGATAATGGGGTTATCTTAAATAATATAGGAAAAATAAAACTAATTTATGCTACTAAACTAATTTTTGTAGTAAAACAATTCAGATATCGTAAGTGTTCTTTTTTTCTTCTTTGAATTATTAATGGAATAACTTTTATGTAAATTAGTTTGTAAATTTTTTTAATGCAATAACTTCAACTAATGTTTGTCTCTTGTTTCTTTTGCTTATTTAGAAAGAATTATGTGATATTTTTTTTTTACAACTTTGTTGATTTTTTTTAGAAGAATAATTTTGTTTTAAGTGACCGTATCTTTAGTTGATTTTTAATGCAGATAATTTTAGTTGGTGGTCTCAATTAATTTACGTAGGAAAGTTTAGAGTTTTGCTATAAAATATGAATTCTAAATTTTTAATTGACACCAATCTCAATGTTTAGAGGTAATAAGTTGATTTTTTTCCCTTCATTATATTAATGTTATCTTATGTTTCTTTTTAAAAATTTTACTTTTATTTTTTACTTCAAATTTGCACTATTTTTATTTCTAAACCTTTGAGATGTTAGGTTTGTTGTCTAAATTTTTAATTTTATGTTCTATTTTGATTCAATGTCTATTTTTGTTTCTAATCTTGAGAGAAAAAAAAATCATAATTTACATCCTTATTTAGTTTTATATCATGCTTGTATTAACCTACACAAAACTATTAATAATTAAAATTACAAAAATTAATTCACATTTAAGAGATTAGGTTATTTGTATTCCAAAAATTTAGGTTAATTATATTTTGTCGAGTTTTGAGTAGTTGTGTTCTACTATATATACCTCTAAGATTTTAAAAATATAATTTCTCAAAAGATAAATAAAACAATAAAAAATTCACTTGTGTATTAAAGTTAAAATTTGTGCTTATATCTCTCTCCGTTGTTAGCATCATCCTCATCATTTTTTTTTTGTTTATAACTACAAAATTAAAAAAATAGGGAGATTAGTCAATTAATCTAGCTAGATGTATAGTTTGTTCTTTATGGTTTGTACTTGAGTTTGAAGAATTTACAAGTACTTAATTTATAGATCAATCACTTAACATTTTATCAAAAATAGTTTTGTGGCATTTGTTCGGTTGAAACGTCATTTGTGACCCATTGTTTTGAACACTGGTAAAGTTTTAGTCAATATATCACTATAAATTTAAAAAAAAAAAAATGATTGTAAATGAGCACATAATATATTTTTTGAATGAATGTCAAACAAAAACTCAAAACTGGAGGTCAACCAACCTATCTATTACCTTATAACTTTTAACCCAAAAGAAAAAAGGTAACTGCATGTAAAACAGTAAAAAAAGAATAAGTAAAGAAAAGAAAAGAAAAGAAAAACAAAGAAGGATAGTGTGGATAAACTCAAGACAAGGTGATGTATGGCTGTAAATACTATGGGAAAGAAAGAAAAGACGAAGAAGAATTCATATATATATATAGGAAAAAAAATGTCAACTTTGAAGAAACAAAATGGAAAAGGACAAGAGAGTTTCCCAGATCTGATGGGAAGAGGGAAGGGAGGGGAAGGGGGCCCTATAAGTATAGGGAAAAGGGTCCCAAACTAAATCATAAGTGTAATGATGGACAAATTATTTCCCTTCACATTCTTTATTATTAACCCTACTTTCTCTCTCCTCTGCACCTATTAAATACTACCACTCTCTCTTCTCTTCTTTTCTCTTTTTTTATATTTAAAAAAATAAATTTAAGATTTTTTCGTAAAATGTCAAAAAGATAATAGTACAAACTTTTGAAATAATTTAACGTCTTTTATTTAACAAACGATAGAGTTTGATTTTTAAAAACAAAAATAGCATTTTACCCTATTTTTTTTACCAATTACATATTCTAATAAAAAAGAACGGTTATCTTCTTGGTTCTCGAATTTTGAAGAATACGTATACTTGGTAATTAAGTTTTCAAAATATATACATTTTTTAATACTCGATATTTTATGAATATATGCATTTATTTCCATGTTTTTAAAAGATACCTTTTTGTCTTGAGTTTTCTTTTTTAAAAATTTGTTTAAAAGGTAGTTACGCTAATTTTTTGTATTGTTTTAAAATTAGAACAAAAAAATTTCAATAAATTATCTCCTTTCTTTAAAATCAGTGTCTCAACTTATTTATCTAATTCAAAATGTCATCTAATTATTTTTAAAAAAAAAACTTTAGTAACGACATTTCAAATCTATTCTTAAAAATTCAAATAATTTAAAAACTATATTTTTAAAAACTCAAATATCAAATGCATCTATTGCTCCAAAAATATATTATCCAAAAAAAAATTAAAGAAAAACACTCATTTATTTTTCAAAATTTACCAACTAAGAATGTAGTTTTTCCATAATATTCCAATTTCCAAGTTACCTACTAAAGCATTGATAACAAAATTTGTGATGGGGCAGTCTAAATAATATATAAATTTTCCTTTCTTTATTCTATAAGGTATAGTTATGTTTTATTGTCTATTTTTATGTATAAACCCACATTTATTTTCAATATGCATTCCCTCATAACTCACCATCTCGAATGTTGCTTTAATTTCTCAATGAAAAATGAAAATGTTCATTTACAACAAAAGGAAAGGGTATGGTTTTGTTAGAAGTGGTTTGAATTACTTGATGATTGAATTACAACAAGCAAGACGATCCCCTCTTCATCACTCAATTATTTGTGGAGTACACTCACAAACTTGAATATAAATCAACCGATGAAAACATACGTATATGTTTTCATTTAGAATCTTGCAGTTTGAGTTGTCATCTTTGTGTTCTAAACTTAAATAGAAAATTTTTATTGTCTATTAATGATAAACTACCGTCGTTTTATATCATCGATAGTCACTAATAGCTGTTATCAGTGTCTTTCAACTTTTTTTGTCATTTAAAACAGTTACTTTGTATGTAATAAAACACTTTATATATAGTTAGACAAATGGGCTAAAACTAAAATGAGTTTAATTCAGTCGGTTAATACTTGACATATTTGAATCCTATGTCTCCAAACATGAGTAGGAAAAAAGAGTATTTATCTTTATTACTATAATATTGAATGTTTTCTTTGTTTTGTGGCATGTTTTCCTAATATCCTAAACTAATAAATGCATATGGAATTAATTGATCAATAATAGCTTTTGTATGGATAGGAGTAATGAGAAAGAGTTGGGGAATGTGAAAATGGCATCGCAATGCTTTTAACATTCTACAAAAGTATTCTTATATCTATTCAACAATCCTAATTAAGTCCAATTACAAAACAAATATTTCAACTCATATATAATAGTTGAAAATGAGATGAAGTTTATCTAATTTTAATATGTCATTATTTTAAATTTCTTTTATCAAAGTTAGAATATTTTAAATAGTTTGTAAAGTAAAAGCAAAAAAAAAAAAAAAAAATCTAGGCATTTGAAAGTATAATGACCAAAATGATATTTTACCAAATTAATATTTTTAGTTGGAGTTAACTTAAGAAAAAAATGTTTTAAAAAAACTATTTTTATTTGAACTTTTTAGATGAAAATATTTTAAATTAAATTCATTTCAAAAACGATTTTGATTCCGTCAAACATTCATTTCTTAAAATGGCTTATTTTTAGGTTAAACGCTTAAAAATATATTCGTCCAAATACACCTTTAATGACATAGCAACAATTTATAAAGTGTAAATTAAGCTTACTAAATGGACAATGTATTCAACAAAAAGTTGATTTTAAAATCGATTTTTTAACAACTAAGCAACAGCTATTTGAACCAATATACTAAAGTTAGTATATGAATCAAAATATGTGAAGTTCAAATTAAAATAATAAATAAATAAAGCTATTGTGGGTTCAAATAAATAAAAATATATTTGTATAGAACATTTATGTGTTTAGCAAATGAGCCTATATTATTTATTCTAATACTAAATTTGGCCTATACATAGCTATGAAGAGATTGACAGAAAAAAAAAGTATTTATTTTTGTAAACATAAAAAGTGAAGAAACCAACCCCATAAGAGAGTTAGGTTCTCCAAATTTATTGCACATTTTCCTCTTAACCATTTTTATGGCCAAATCACTGACAAAACCAAAGCCTTGAGCTACCCAACCACAATTATATATATATATATATATATATATATATATATACACACACATGTACTTTCAAATCTCGAATAATTTTAGTTGTTCCACTTTTAGTTTATTCATCTTTAAAATAGTTTTGCAATTAAAGTATTAAGTAGTTTTTCCGTAGACATTCAAGCATATCAATATTTCTATATCTTCACAAGGTCGACGACACAAGAGGTGAAATACGTGAAGAAGAAGAAAAAACTATCACAAGTTTCTAATGTAAATAATATAAATGATAATCTTGGTTAACTTGTTTGTGTATAAAATAATGTTTATATGCAAGGCATTTTAAATATATGATAAAACGAACCAAAATATTTACAAAATATAGCATCAATAATATACTCTTATACAAAGTTTATTATTTCCCTTTATTTTTAATTTAAATATATTTTTATAATCTCTTAATTAAAATATATATCGACATCAACGTTTTATCAATAGTTTAATTTCACCGATATTTATATAAAATTGAGACATTCTAAACCTTGTTTTTACTTAATGTAAGTATGATAGTAGTTGCAATTATATTCTCAAATTTTCAATTGACTCCTTAAAACTCTTACAATCTTCAAGCTTATAATAATTGTAGAAATTTAACGCATAAATGATAAAAATTGAACTCTCAAACTTATAAAAATATCTAATTTTACGCATTTTTACAATTTCCTTGAAGAAAAAAAAGTTACAATTAACATTCTTCTCATAAATTTAAAAAAATATATATTCGCATAATATCCTTTTTCTATACACAATCATCATTATTCAAACCATTTCATTAAAACAAATAATTAAATTTAAGGATAAAATTAAAAAAAATCAAATACGAGACAACAAAAATGTTATCAACTTTAATAATATATAGTAAATTAAACTGGAGCAAATAATAATTTGTCAAGTTTTTCTATTTTTTAAAAAAATCTTTGTATATTTATTCAAGTTGAGTAAATATTTTATGAAATGATCTACTTTTTACCATATATATATATATATATATATATATATATTGTTAATTAAAAAAA